>VFFE01007160.1:648002-1086488 GCA_008921705.1 Burhinus oedicnemus | reverse complement strand
GAACAATGATTTGCATCTGGCAAATGCTGATAGGCATTTCTAGCAGAGCTAAGCAACATCAGCTCACTGAAGAGAGCAGAATTCTCCCCTGCCTGTGGGCCAGGCATTGCAAAACATAGCTTTTTTTTTTTTTTTAAAAAAAAAAAAAAAAAAAAAAGAAGTAGGTTTGTCATCAGGGTGGCAGACAACCACATCTATTTCATTTCAGTAACCTAGAATACAAACTTTGCTTTTTTAGGCTATGACTGAGAGAGCTGCAGCTCTCCTGTAGCGAGGGTGACATCTCATTTCAACAGCAGCTTCAACCCAAGACATCTTTCGGGTACACGCACCAGGCATACGCTCTTCCCAGACCCTCCAGCTTTGCTGGAGCATCTTGACAGCACATTTGTGCAGGAGATCTACTGCTCTTCCGTCTCAGCAGAAGCTGTTGCCCTAGGCACAGGCTGACAGTGCAGTGCTCAGTGTCTATGCAGATCATAGAATCATAGAATGGTTAGACTTGGAAGGGACATTAAAGACCATCTTGTTCGAACCCCTTGCCATGGGCAGGGACACCTCCCACTAGACCAGGTTACTCAGATCCCCATCCCTTGATTTGGTTCCCTTCCCCTCTCAGGGGTGCAACTGGGTGAGGCTTTTTTTTTAAAAAAAAGAAAAATCTCCTTTTTGACACATTCCAGCAGGTTTCTCCTAATCCACCCACATTCATGCCTCATCTCCATATAACGTGCTCTTTTATTAATGTGTAGTGCACAGCAGGCCCCAACACCTGGATATAAAAGCCTTCTTTCTTTGCTCTTTACCTCTTCTCCTACATTATTTGCATCCCACTATGATCCATCTCCTCTTATTTAAGAGCACTGAAATGTGACTAGTAAGGCATGTTATGAACTAGAGTATTTCACAAGAAATCCGCCAAGCCCTCCATGGCCAAACTAATTATAACTGTACTGTCTCCGGCTTGATGAAGCTAAATGGAGACATACAAACTGTCTTTGAAAATAGAAAAACATGCAAGTGAAAAATGTTCATATGGAGAAATATGCATAGAGCATCGAGGCTTCAGGAGCAGCAGTTTATAGACCCAGTTACTACTACATGCATTTTAAATTTGAATGCCTCCTCAGTATTCATGAAGTGTACCACAGTTCAATAGTTGTTTTCATGAGTTGTGCCTTCATTAGGTGAACAACATTAAACACCTGGGATACTGCTCAAACTAGTCCTAAGGGGCAAATTTTCATGACAAATGAGCTGAGATAAATTTTACAACTGAAAAAAAAGTCTCAATTTTGCAATGGTAAATTTACTACTTGTTTCAAAGAAACAACATAAAGCAACAATGACACAAAGTTAATATTAATATTACTTCTACAAAATCCCCACAGAAAAAGCTCTCAGTTGGCTGTGCAAATAAGAACGCTTTCAAATACCAGAAGGAGAGTAAATATATATTGACACATGTGCTTTCCCCCCTGCTTTCAGGTTAATGGGGTTAATTCCCAACTATCTTTAGAAACTTCTGTATGTTCATTATCAGGGTGATTTCTTATGCCTTTATGGCTAACTGTATCTTACAGATTTTGTTCACATCTGATTTCTTTTTTCCTAAGTCTTGTAGCGTGCTTGTTTCAATCCTTATTTGGATAGCGTTCCACTGGAGATGTAACCAAATGTACATTATTATCTGCCTTCTCCCTCACTGGGAGCCTTCCTCGTTCAGAGCTGAGCACGAAGCCCCTCTGTGCGTGCACAGCCCTCTGGCTGAGAGTCAGCCACAGGTGTTTTCCCACCCAAAAGCTTTGGGAAGGCACAGCAACAGTTAATTGCGAGGAAGTCCTCTTGCCCTGCAGGCCTGCCGTGACTTCCCACAGCTCTGGCCATCCCCACTGGAACGTGGGAAAGGTACTGCTATCAGGACAGAGTAGCACTCACAGCTGGCCCTGTCCAAATGGGCGTTAACTTTGACAGCTTACTGAACTGTAAAAAGACTTAAAATAATTCAGACTGGAGGTCTGACAGCTAAGGACTTGATATCAGTCTGATATCAGTGACTGTCATAGAGTCTGGCTGAGTCAGGGCCAGTCTTTTTCAGCTGGCTCCATACAGTCTAGGCAGCATGACAATCTCAGTCCTGTGCGCCGCGGAGAAATATTGACATCATCACCTACACTGTGAGCTGACACTCGTGCCAGAGGCAATGAGAACATAGAGGTGGGCTTGCACCTCCATTTTGTTCAGACACCAAGGTCATGGAGAAGACATGGTGGAAAGGAAGAAGGGGCAGGGAGGACCACCCTGCTACTCCTAACGCTGCCAGAATCATATGCTGGGAGATTCAAGTTTGTGGTCCTTGCACTTGGTGTCTTCTCCTGAGCACCACAACAGTTGCAAATAGCGAAAAGCAGCAGTATTTTGAGGTAATTCTAATAACAATTACTATGTCCATAAGCCTTTATTCTAGTTTCTTAAGTCACAGTTGCCTCCTCCTTCAATGACACCATCACAGTAAGATGTCTAGTTGAGTAATACACGTACATGCACAAACACCCCTAGCGTGGTAGAAGCTCTCAAGACATTCTCTTCTCTGCCTCTTTTTACTGTCTTTCTGGTTTATTACACCCTAAACAACTCCTCCCTCAGGAGACCTTCTAGCTCTCTTCCAAGCAGCCACTGAGCCTTTCATACTTAATAAAACATAAAAATTAAAGCAATGAATGTTAGAAATATCCATCTCACTCGATTAGCTACTCCATAGTTAACTGAAACCCTTTGAATGTGGTCGGCTAATCCCATTAGCTGGTCAAGCAATTTTCTCTACTGCTTCTAGGAGTACAGAGCTCACTAGCAAATACATTTAGAACCATGTCCACCCTTCAGATTAGATTAAGCTGCCTATACAAATCCAAAGCGTTTCCCTAAAGTTTAAGGCCTATACAGTAATCCCTGTATTTTTCACAATTCAGTGAGTATGCACTGTTCCTAAAAATTACTATAGGCTTGGTTTTACTTAAAGGTTAGACCCTCCTCCAAAGTACCCATTATTGTAGAATTACAGGCCAAGGGAACAAGGACTTTCTTTAAAGATTACTAAGATGATCTTTTTCCTCATAGCAAGAAAGAATTCCCCCAAATTTGGTTTATTAGCAAATTCGAGGAAGGCTTGAACAAGAGCAGGCTGGCTCCTCTGGATTGCGTTTCAAAGACTGCTGGCCTTTGCTGTGCAGGAGGTTGCAGACTCTGATGCAAGTCTTCCCTGTGCTGATTCCCATTCATAGGGACTCTGTGGTTTATTGCTGTAAGCTCATGCTTCAAGCCCTCCTTGGGAGAACAGGGGAAATATGAGGGAAGACCATCGGAGCCTGCCTGCTGCACCTAAATATCTCCATCCAGTTACCAGGAAACCTCTGATAATATAAAACCCCCCTTCCCTTCTCAGCGCTTGAGACCACTTCCCTGTCAAAGCTGGTTAATGGGTTCAAAGCATGGGTAGGCTCCAGGGGATGCTTGGATCTAAATCTAGTTTTTCCCTTGGTTTGAAGGTGGACAAGATGGTTCATTATCAACATCAGAGATTTTTTTTATCTGAACTATAAAATACCGATCCCTTCAGGTGCCAAAGCAAAACTAGAGGCAAGGTGCTAGGTCCTGCACAGACAAAGTAAGAAACAGTCCCTGCTCAAAAACCAGGCAGGGCAGACAGGGAGAAAAAATAAAACACATGTTCAAAACAGAGATATACAGCACAAGCATATAAATGTAATTTCCTAAGGAAACTGTGCTAAAAATCTGTCATAATCTAACTCAGCAAAACAGGCTGCAGGTGACTGAAAAACTGTTTGCAATGTAAACCCTATCCATGTGGACTCATTTTAAGAATTCAAGAAAGCAAATCGCTACCAAAGTTTAGCTATTTACATCAGGTAATAATGCCAGAAACACGTTATGTCACTCTGTATCATATGCCTAAACAAAGGATGCTAGAAGAGCGGAAGGAAGATATTTCAAATCAGTAACAAGAAAGGCAAATTATTTTAATTTTAAAACAGTGACATCTTGAAATGTGTTTTCATGAAAGGTTCATAAATTGGCTGGTATTAAAGCTGAGTTTAGCTCAGAATATTTTTCATAGGTAGAATTATTCAAACAACATGAGGCTACTGAGAAAATGTTCTCTAAGCTGAAACTTAATTATAACAGCGCAAAACATACCACTTTACTAATAGAGCACGTCTTTCAGTGATGGCTGTTCCGAAAAATGCTACTTTTTTGTAATATGTGTGAATTCTCTACACTTTCAAAGAAGCAGCAGGGTAATAGTAAATATTTGGCTGGTACAGCTTCAGCACACAGATCACATGCTCTGAGATTTGAGGGCTCTGAGTCAAGAAAATGCTTCAGTGCATGCTTAAGTTTGAATATTTACACATCAGCTGCCTTCTTTCCCCACAGTTGCTCCCCAACCAGGCCCCTGTGTGACAGCACAACCCAGTAGATTAGGCTCTGCTCCAGCTAAATCAAAAGCAGGTAGTGCTGCAAATCCGGGAATGTCTGCAGAACAATATCTGCCCTAAACCAGGGATGTAAGTGCCTTATTTTCATAAATGAAACATTTTCCTAAGTGATACACAAGTGAGGACTTAAGCAGAAAAAGGGCAGACTGTAGAAAATATGTCACATCACAGGCATGCAGAAAAATCAACTGTAACATTTGCTCAAGAAAGGAGATAAACAGGGCTTTGATGGGTAGGTTCTTAAATAATCCCCACGGAGATCTTTAGTAGGAAATGCATTTAGAAACATGTTTGTCTACTTTGAATAACAAGGCCCACGGTTTTGTGAAGTCAAGCCCACACAACCCAGAGGAAATCACGCAGACCCGGATCACAGGCCCTCGCTCGCGCCCAGCGTGAGCTCCACACAGAGCCAACAGACTGAGCACACGGGGCCCTGTGCGGCCGCACAAACCTCCGGCAACGAGCGGAGAGGGGTGCTTGCCCTGAATGCCTGCCCAAATTGAGCCATGCAATGTCGCAATGATGTGCCTACGTGGTCCCACGGCCATGCTGACTGGTGTCACAGCTGCGGCTCTAACCCACCCCGGGCAGCGCCACTGGAAGCTCGGAGCGTTTCTGAGGCAGCAGAGGTCTATCTCTAAAGGCGGCTGCTGTGTACCTGCATCACTGTGCTGTTGCTTAGCCATCCCCAAGTCCAGACTGGTTCACTGCAGCTGTATGTAATTTGGAGGAGTCTGAGGAGCCAAAGCACCACAGCCTGGAGTCATGTTGTTTTCAGACTTTAACCTTTTTGACCTCTGGCCCTCGAAGGGCCAAGCTGAGCTCTGGCACAACTGAGGATCTGCATCACGATGGATCACTTGGTATCAGGAATGCTGGACACTGAAAGAACTTGGTCCATAAGCAGGATGATACGAGTAGATTCATCTCATTGCAGACACACCTTTTATCTACTTAGCAGCATTTGACATGTTAAGGGAGCCAACATGCGTGGAAGAGAGAATGCATTTCAGTCAGTGACATTTTCACTACAATACTCAGAGTTAAAAATGCATTAGCAGTAACTTTCCATCTATCAAAAGCAAGAGGCAGGAAGCAGCACTTGCCTGGCAAAGTCTAAGAATGCTATTAAATGTGCCAGAGGCCAGACTCGTCCTTTTTTTATGATTCATTTGCATAAGTAGGACATTTTCACATAAGTCTACATGGCTTTAGGGCAGCATAACTTGCCACCTCTCTACCTGACTGCCACTTGGATTGCCTGACTACCAAGCATCAAGGGCTGACTAAACATGGTTTTTAAAGAAACGTTTATACCCTGACCCATACCATATTTGCTCATTATTTGAATTTCTATAACATACAAACAGCAAGTAATTACAATCTCATATGGCTGGAATGACTGCTGGGGGAAAGAAGCTACCACACGTCAGCTGATTCAGAGTAGCTGTACAAGCACACACTATCCGCCCCTTATATAGGGACTTAACTTGTCCTCAAGGAAAGAAAACTACTGTTTAACAAGGAGGTCTGGAAACCCCCCACACGCTGATGCGGACACCTCTCCCTCCATACGTGAGGTCACTGAGTCTCCATCTTGCCACAGATTTGCAAACCCCTGAACGACCTCCTCCTCCTCCTCACTCTTCCTGCTGCACAGAAGTAGAGCTCACTTGCTAACCCACACCAGCAGCTCACACTCGCAGCTCCCCCCGACGCAAGAAACACAGCTCACGTGAGACCGGCAGAAAGCCAGGGACGAAAGGAATTAAAACACCACTCCACAGTGCCATCTTCTAAGACTGTAAACTGCCCCATTCAGAGAAGCTGTGAAGTTTGTAACAAAAGGCTAGCAGAAAGTTCCCCAAAGCCTGCCACGCCAGGCCAGAGGCTGTGCGTTCATCCAGGATGGCCCAATGCTGCCCATAAGAGTGGCCAGGGCTTTCCCGGCGTGGCTTCCAGCGTTCCACGGGCATTAGCGGCTACTTCCCAGCAGCCTCTGTGTTTATAGAATAAACACTTACCAGAGTCCAGTACCCTGTGTTACGCACAGTGCACTCAGTTAACTTCTATCTGCATATTTAGCTCTCTACAGAAGACCTGTGTAAGAGACCTTCAAAGACTCTTCTTTGAAGTGGTGTAAGGTAGGAACCAGCCACAGGCACGCTTGCTCCTGCTCTCCGTGGGAGGAGAAGAGGATGGCAGGCAAATACCCTCGGTTTCACTACTCTTCCTGCTATTCTAATGAATGCTCCTCACAGCCACCTTTCTGACAGAAAGCCTGCAGTTTCTTTACATAATGACTTCAGAATAAATTGCATGGGGATCAGAACAGAGAGAAAATTATAACTTGCAAGTACAGATCCCCATCAAAGGCTTCTTAGTTACGTCTTTATTTGGATCATACTCGCCATGTTTCTGATGATACAAACACAAATGTGTGCAGTGCCTTTACCACGACTAGTAGTTACTCTGGAGTAAGGCCACGTGTATGTGGGCAGGCATTTGAAGTAGCCAGGTGGCCTAACTATGATTAGAATAAAAACAGGTTTCCTTGCCATTTCTTCAGGGTCCTGATAGTTAATCCTAAAACCTGTTACCTGTCGGTGAATTTTAGACACTACTTGAAAGCAGCCCACAACTTTAGGAGTAGGCAAACTATCTTTCATGTCTTCTTTAGAAGTCCCTGTTGAGTAATATTCTTTAGGAATTGTTATGGGCATCTACTGATTTGGGCAATGTAGATTCCTCTTAGATAATACTGTTCTTGCAGTCAGCAAGATGGTCAAGAGCTACTGCAAGTCTTGCCTAGTAGCACTTGGAAAGGCAAACCTATTTCTATTAGAAAGGGCAGGGGAAGAAACTGAGAGCAGTTGTTTAAAAATGTAGTAACCAGCCCAGGCAGCTTCCTGCAGACAAAAGTTCTCAAGACGCTAAAAAAGGAAAATTACTTCTGTTCTTGAATCCAAGAGATGATGTGGGGTGAGTCAAGGGAAAATTCTCCCTGGGCCTTAAATATGATAGCATGAGAGTCATAAACTCCCCCACTCATTTCTTGCTATACCTTGGGCTCACTTCACCTAAGTTTAGCCATCTAAATATTAGGGTAGTTTAAATGTGTTTAAATCTAGTTTAAACCTGTCCTCAGGGGAAAGAGAAAGACTTCTCTAGAATGCAATTTTCCTGTCCTATGGCAGCTGTCTCAGGTAACCAGGATAAATTGCCTCCTGGAATTATCTGCGCCTTTTCAGCCTAGATGACTGCCAGAGACCAGGGCTGACCCATGTGAAATAAAGGGCTGGGTAACTACAAGGTGTGTGCGTGTGTGTGTGTGTGAGTGCTATAGTTGGGTTTCCAGCAAGCGCAGAATGAAGATTTCGGCTTACCCCAGGGAATGCATGGTTATGAGGGTACTCTGCCTGGTTCCTGGCTTTATCACTAGGACTGCTTTCTGATCAAGGAAGGAAAGGCCGCCTCCGGCTTTTAGAGACCAGCAGATCTGACAGGTATCACCTGACAGACTCCAGGTGAATGGCAAAGCCATTAATTCCTATCTTCTGCAAACTGTAGTGGGGCAAAAGAGGAAGGCAGAAAGCAAAAATGGTGGCAGCGTCAGGAACTTGTGATGAATTCTAGTCTAGCGTATCAGGAGAGCAGCCAGGTAGGCAGTGTGAGCTATGGAGGCAATACCAGTTCTGGGAGTAGGTCCTAATTGCTAATACTTATACTAGGTATTGTGTCCAGGTTGCTCAGTGTTAGCAAGCCATCCTCTCTGTTACTTACCTCACCCTGGTCTGTATCATCTACAAAGCCGAAGAGTAACAGACCAGTGCTTTCATACTGACCACTGATAAAAACACTAGAAGTGACAAGGGATACCAAGTTGAAGGGTACATGGAAATCTTACACAGTATTATCAGCTTTACCAGCACAACCTGGAATTGAATCTAAGAAGTCCACCCAGCCAGTCTCGTAAGAACCATTTGCTGCAAACTTAGTGATAAGCATTATCTTCTTTTCATTTCTTCAGCATTATTAATTAAATCTTACATCAATTGCCCTATTATTTTTTCATAAAAGTCAAACTTACAATTTTTAAATAGCAGCACAACATTTGCTCTAGTCTTCAGGAAATCACACAGCCTTCTGAGTCTTATTAATAGTCAACATTAATGGTCAACTCAAAAAGTTCAAGAATGTAAGCTACATGTTAAACTTTAAACAAACATAAATCATGGCTGGCTTTTGCTTAAGTACCAAATTATTTTGCAACATTTTAATTTCCTAACTTATAATTCCTGTTCAATCATTTTCATGCAGAAGTGGACTAATAACGCTACCAGCCTTACTTTCTGTCCTGTCCTTCCCACATCACATTTCTACAAGCCTTAGCTTCTGATTTACACCGAAGTATTGAGCACTTGGGGCATTGTTTAAAGTTTCATGAAGCTTTGAAACAGGTTGTGATTTTTTTCCCAATTATTTTGTCACAGACCATAATTTTCATTTTAGAAAACAATTAAATTTAAACCACCCAAAACGTTAAAGCTACAAAGTTGCCATAGATGCCTAGCTACATTTTGAATCACTAGGATATAAAGCTTAGGAGAGAGCGAGCACGAGCAAGCAGAATGACAGATGTATTTGTAGGAACCCCATACATGTCTAGATTGGTAAGTATATCTGTCTGCATAGGTATTTACCTAACAAAAAGAAACAGATAAAATATGCAAAGAAAAACAGTAATTGTAAATAACAGTCTCTGTTGCTCTCGTTTCTTTAAAATTAGTCAATTTGATTTCTGAGGTCTTGATCTACATTTTCTATTGCAGACTATTTATTCCAAACACAAGAAGTCAAAGCATTTACATAACTTCAGTCTATTATTAACCTTGGGACTGGCAGTTATTAAAAGTCATAGGTTGAGTATTCCAATTATCAGCCAAGGAGATGGCAAGAAACAAATTACACATTATGGCAAACAACAAGGGTCTTGTGGCCCACCGCATGCAGTAAAATCTTGTTTTGTCTAGTGTCTATTATTTTGGAATGGAGTTCTCAGAGGGCTGGAGACTGGGGATATTGTGCTGTTATTCAGATTCTTGTATATTTGTCTCTGTTATGTAAATCCCTGCACTCATCAGGGATGAGAGCTATTAATAGAGATCACAAGGACTCAGAAAATTGCATATTTCTCTTCCTGTACTACTACAGACACTGATCCTGTAAACACTCATGCGCATTAAAAAAACCCCCAACTTGCAGTACTTAAAAGTGCAAATGTCCATGCCAAAATGCATGCTGTATTTCCTACCTCACTTCTCACCTGTTCACAAAGTTACATCTTCATTTCTAACACTAGGCTTTTGTACTATAGCATGGAAATTCTTGCTCTTGAAACCTGCCAGTTACACAGGCTGTGCCATTTACAAACTTGATACCCATGTTTAAGAATGTACCCCCTTCCAGTAGCCTGATAAATGGTAAATAAGGGCTATTTAATGTCACATAGAGATCACAGTTGTTAGCTCATGACAAAATCTCCTGGTTTGGGACAGATAATCTATGTGTTTGCATATGTAAGAGAGGACTTGCAGGAGCTCTGTGTTTTACAGCATCTTGACTGCCTTTTTATTACTTCCTATTTCTATCATCTACGCAAACTTTGTACCCACAATCATGCATTTATGCATGATTTGCCCTGCTTGTATCCAAACAGACCATAAATGAAACTTTCTCTGCAGAAAAACTAAGCGGCATGAAGAAGCTGAAGCTACTGTTTCCTCCTGTGCCAGTCTTTGCTCAATCACACGCATTGCAGCCTGTGACCCTTCATAGTGGGTTTGTTCAGCTGATGCAATGTGGAAAGAGTTGCATTTTCCTTTCCAGGGAAGGACATCCTGCCTAAGACTAATTATTTTTCATTCACCAGTGCTACTAACAGACTTGCAGTGTGGTCTTGTTTTCCACCTAGCATTAAATAGCAAGTTTGTTGGAAATAGCACTGCTACAAATGTTGATATAGGCACTACAGAGAAAAATTTGAGGTATGTTTTTTCCCCTTAGGGACTGTTAAGTTAATCTAAATCAGTCAACTCCATAGGTTATTATCTATTTTTTATACTGACTTGCAGTGCACTATAGCTCAGAAGTACTTACCCAAATTTCTACTCAGGTGTACAGTGGGTAATCACAGTACCAGATTGGGAAGAAACAAATATCCTTAAGACAAAATGGAAAACGGAATTTTCTGCAGAAAAACTATTCTTACTAATTGGAAGCCACAATTGACATCATACAACTGCACAGAGGCAATTTTTGTTCCTCGCTTGGAACACAAGCCCCACAAAGGGATACCAGTTAGGAAGAGATAGTAAGAATTATTACACTGCATACAAATGAGCTGTTGAAAACATTCGTATTACTCCTGAAGTGTCACAATTAAAATGCAGAATGGTATAACAACATATGAAGAGTGCTATAAATGCATAGTACATCAGCACTTTGAAGGAAAATATTTTTTTCTTTATATATCTCTTACTACTACTTTTGTACTTCAATTGTGATATTAATTTCTTATATCAATCACATTTTTTAAGTGACTCAGCAAGAAATAATTAATATTTTTTAAAAATAGCCAACAATCCAAGAAAGCAGAAGTTTTATTCTCTTACCACACCCTAAAAATATAAATAAATACTAAAAAGAGGTTGTTCTGCAAAGGAAATGGAGGAGAAGCCCCCTAATGCAGAACAGCTGCACACCACAACAGTACCAAAAAGAGTAATAAGATCTGAATGTCATATCATAATATGATTCTCTACAGAAACAAAATACTTTATGAATAATAGAACACTCCCATTCAGAATTACAGTCTCATTCTTTTGTATTTTTAACCTCTCTTCTTATGTGATAAGGAAGGTACCCTTGACTGCTTTGTACTTCTATCCTCTTGAAGCTGAAATGCACTGGCATATCATCTATGAGGCACAGAAGAGGCTTCATTAGCAATTCCAGGTTCAGGATGCTATGAACTGACATCTCCAGCGTGCATCTCTTTGTCACTTTACCCTTCCTTAGGAAAAAAAAGATCCTGTCAAACACTCTTCTAGACACATGAGTCTCTAGATGGAAAGGAGTATTTTAAACCCAAATCCTCTAACCAGAAAAGGCAATGAGAAACCTGGTTAGTAATGCACAGTGTAATATTCCAACATTGATTATGAATCTTCAAGCCCAGTGGTATTACTCTGAAGGTTTCTTTTCCTCCAAAGAAATACTAAACCTAGCTGCTTAAGTATAAAGAAATCTACCTACAGAGTAACTGGAATATTTGTGAACAAATAAAACTTTGTGAAAGTACTCAAGAGTAGAATTACACATTGGTGATGTCCATAACACCCAAGAAATACATCACAATAACCATGGAATAAGCTTCTAGTTCACTAATTCTTAGTGCACAAAAAAAAAAAAAAGCAGGGGTTTTTTTTATTGAATATCCTTCAACTCTGGTACAAAGAAGGCTTATGTTACCAAATCAGTTCTTTTTGGCTTTAAAATATCTTATGGCCAGGATGTAAACAAGAACCTGCTTCCAGCACCAGTTGGTTTGCTTCCAAACTAAGCAATGCTGAGAGCGGTCCACCTTGCCTCTTGGAAAGCAATCCTTACAGACTTGCTCTAACTACGTGTACAGACACAACCATCACTCACGGAGAGACAGGACAGTTCTGGCACCACAGTTCTGTTTTAAAGAATTGGAGAGGGTTGCAAAATGAAATTTTCCTTTTAGGGAAAATTCTAGAAGTTTACCACTTGTTTTCACCTTGCATATTCAAAAATTAAAGCTCCCCCAAAATAAAATGTCAAAATTTTGACATTGAGTGGATAGTTGTTACATTTTAAAATAAAAATAAAAACTTGATGGAAAGACTGAAAAATATAATCAAGCCAGATGTTACATGATTGGAACCCCATTTTTAAACATAAACAATTTGCATCATGACACAGGAAAAAGATCTGTGCTTTTTAAATACTGTGGTCAGAAGACAATTCTATATACAGTCAAGTTTACTTTTTTTGAATTAAAATATTAAGATGAAGGTTAATACCAAATCTTTAGTCTTCAGGTTTATATGTTGCTCCTAACAGTTTCATCCAGAAGACAGATGGCACTTTGCATTCACAAAATACCAGGCAAAACATTAATCACATAGTCCTCATTGTCTACTCTCTAATATATATTAGTATACACATTTCACAAAGAAAGAAACTGAGAAGCTAGACAGGTCGACCACAGGCAAAGCTGCCATTTATGTTTAAGCCTTTCTAATTCCATTCTTGATCCAGCTTTGAGCAGCCTCCTGCGCTACCTGGACTCTGCAGAGCCTTCTCGAGTAACACATCTGCAACTTCTCAACACTTACAGGCTGTCTCATTTCCAGGTAGCTTTGCTTATTCCAGAATAAGGAACCGAACACTTGAGAACAGAAACTCAGCTAATGGGAGATATTTCAACTGCATGACGGAAAGGCGCTCTGCCCAGCGCAGAAGGAGCACAGGACACACCTAGCCAGCCAGCTAACTACCCGCATATTTCTTTCAGCCAAAGATGTAACCTAGGGCCGAGTTTCAAATACCTGTGGCCCAAGGATTACTTTGGGGCAACACCGCTGGGTAATCTTGGTCCGGGTTTACTGAAAAAACTTTTGCTGAGCTGGGATAGAGACCATGAACTAAAGCCCTGCAAGATAAGAACAGTAAAAAGACCAAAGTGTAATAGTTGAGTTGTTAATCATTAGCTTATCAAGTGAAAAATACTGACATGAAAATATGTAAAACTGTAAGAAAAAAAAAAAAGGCAAAAAAGCAGGAGGCGGCAACTCCGCAAGACTGAGGATCAGCCTTTTCCAAGAGACAACAGCCGTCAACACTTCCTCCCTCCTGCCCAGCCACCAGAAACTCTTTGGTGTCTCCTTAGTGGTGGTGAACATATTAAAGCTAAATACGTTATGTTGTGCTTACACATATGTACATATAAATACATATGTTGTACATAAATACAATGTGTTGCCATGCAGCACATTTGTCCTAGCTCTCATATATGTGCATTTTGCACTAAATAGCTGATGTGTCCTCAGATTACATCTATTCTGCCTGCTGTTCCTCTGTGCAGGGTAAAAGATACCTAGACAAAAGTGGCCCCCAAGAGTGAGGGGTTCACAAACAAAAACTGGGACTTCAGTAGTAAATCCTACCTTAGGATTTAAGGAGCTTAGTCACACTGAACGGCAAGCTGGAGATGGATAGAATAACAACATGGCTACAAATATCGGTCAGCAAATTGACTGAGAAAGTCAAAGACAGCTTCAGGCATGGGATGCGCATGTCACACAGTAAGCCTGGGGGATTTGTAGAATTGCCTGCTTGGTCTTGTGCTGCCTAACATTTTTAAATTCCTGCACTATGCAGAAAGGAAAACTGAAGAACTGTACCCAAATGCAGCACGTGCACAGCCATGCGAGGCAGTAAAGGAAGCTCTTTCCACTAACTGGCTCAACCAGCAGTTGCATTTCAGACACCAGAATGCAGTAAGAGTCTTAGTGACCCCTTCATTGCTATGGAAAACGCTGAGCGGCCTAAATACCTTCCTTTGCAGCAGAAAGAAAAGTGGAGTCTACTAAATAACATGCTGCTGCCCCAGTGAAGCAACAACTGTCAGTGATTCATTAAGAGATGCTCAACACAGGGCACTTGTGCAGGTGCACAGGAGAACCAGGTGGATGCCAGCATCAGCAATCAGCAGCCTTGTCTTCTGCCCGTCATGCAAATGTCAGTGATCAGACCCTAAGTTCCTCATTGCTTTACCACCTGTGAATCCAACCTCTGAGTAGGGACAGCATTCCTCCTTCCCCAGACAGGGGTTCAGAGCTGCCACATCTCATCTCACCACCCCGCACCATTGCTTGTAAGCTAGAAGTGAAGTGGAATCTCTAAAATCCAACTTCAAGTCCATGAGCAAAAGTTGAAACTATTACATGGTCTAGGATTTTACACAGTGAAATAATTAGCGGGATTAAAAAACCCAAAACAGCGCAACATTAGCACCTGCCAGGAACATTTGGGATTCAAACAGTTTTAGAGTCTGCAATGAGTAGAGCAGAAGCGACAGATATCCTCCCATAACATACACACTGACAGGCAGGTGTCCCTGAACATGCTTTGTTCCTCATTCCTCTTCAAGCCAGCACAAAATTGCCTCTGGTGACTGAGAAAATACACTCTAGGCTCAATCATCTGTGACTTCATGAAGTGTTGAAGGGTGTTTTGGCTTCAGGTGTGAAAGTAAAGTGAGATAATTTTAGTAATGGATTTGAGTAGGTTCAAAGAATTTACAAAAAATTCTACTTGCTGAAACGGTTAGACTGCCAGAGTATTAGACATCTAAAACCAGAGTGTGATCTCCATCTCTTCAAATCCAGATGTGATTTGAAAGGCAATTCATTTCATTACTGTTCTCCTTGGGATGATAGTGATTACTTTTTATGCCAAGACATCAGATCCAGAACTAGAGTAAACAGGATGCTCTTCCAGTCAAGAACACACGACATCATATTTTCTCTCACAGACTCAGACATAGGTTTCTTAAGATAAGACACCAATTATCTAAACAGTTTTCTTTATTCCTTTTTCAAAAACCAATTTGGTGAAAACTGAACCAACAGAATGAGAACTGATAACACATAACACAAATTTGAACTTATAGCCTAAGATGCTGAATTTCTAGAACCAATTTCAATGAAATTTAATTTTACTTCACTTTTTGTGGCTCTCTTTCAGCAATAATAACCTATAGATTACTATACTTCTGTAGTAGGAGTATTGGGTCTTAAGGCTGACTCCAAAGAGCCAGGGAATGGCTACACAAAAATAGGAAGTGGGCCAAAAAGCAATTAATTTTTCTTTTACTATTTCATTATATTTACACATATATGGAAATACATTGCCAAGTATCATTCTAAGGTTTTCTTTAATCAGGCTAAACAAGCAATGTTCAGCAGATGTCTAGTGGGCAATGGTCAACGAAGAGTCATGTCCTGGACTGCTGTGGCTTTCCTGACTTCACCGGCGCATTTGATTTCTCTTACTCCATTTTCATTCCCAACAGTGGAATCCCTGCACACATACATAAGTACAGGTCTCTTAACTACTGCTAGATTCTGATATCCCAGACTGAGCTTTCTAGTTAGTGCTTGACTATGGCTTTGGGGTTTCTTTTGCAAATTTGGGTATTTTCCACCATGCTTAGTATTTTCTGAGTTCTCCAAAGCCACTGGAAAGGCTTTCAATGGATTGCCCGAGTTTTAGGTCAGGTCCTATGGAGCTTTTTCAACTAAAGCATAGCACAGCTCCAGGCTCTAAGCAGCAGATAAACAACAGACACTGAAAGATTCACTCTAGGCAATTGTATCCACTGATTTTAGGGGCAGGGGAGAGAATATCTTAAATAGTTCTTGAAATCTTGTGACTTTATATGATCAAGCAGATAACACGACACAAGATGGGACTGTAAATAATATGCATATAACAAACAACAGCTCAGCTGCTCGTATCTCCCTGAAGCAAGACAGTCCAATCTGAATAACAAAATTGTGGATATCATGTAAAATATAAATGAGACAAACTATTTTTAAATAGTACATTTCACATTTCAAAGGTATATCTAATTAAGCTAGTTCCTCATATGTGCCTAACACTTCACTAACTGTAACAGCAGTAACATAAACTAGACCGATAAATTCTGTAAATGCAATGTTTCCAAGCAAAAATTCCAGCCATCTTGGGTGCAGGGGGCTGCCTGTTTCAATTGACAGAATAAGCAAAATAAAACTTTTGTCTGTATACTACAGAGGCCAAATTCTAAACAGCTTCAAATTGGAAAGTTTCTGGAAGTAGGAACTTTGTATCCCTTTACCAGTCAATTAGTCTTGAGGCACTGCTTAAAATCCCTATCACAGGTGCTGCTCATAAAGAAAAGTCTGATGATTTTAGACATGCATGGACGAGAATCCCTATGTGCTTTTATTAAAATCCACTCAAATGGTGAAATAAACCATACCCACTTAATGCCAGTGCTGGATCAGGACCAACCTGCGTACATATTACGGCTGCAAACGTCACCTCCAGCCTTACTGTTACACCCATAAATATGTTTGCTGCCATTCTTGTTCCAACATTGTCATCAAGTTATAGGCTCACTATGGATAGCAAGGATGAAGAAGTGAGTCTCCTCATTTGCTCCATAAGGTACCAACTATGCCTCAGAGCATTATAAACTAATGAAATCCAATTACAGAATATCTTAAAGACATAAAGACATGTAAAGCAAAAGTCTTTTTTTTTTTTTTTTTTTGATTGCCTCTTGTAAAGGCCTAAAGAGAGCAGGTAATTCATTCAACTGTACTCACCGTTACCTTATGGTAACTGGTAACACACTGTTACGAATTAAAGCTATTGGCTTTAGCACACTTGACTATAGCAGCATTGTGAGTCAAAGCTACGACCATGAAAGCTATTTTGAGAAGTACCTGTACAACTTATAGGGCTCATTTCAAAACATGTCAGAGACCTACATTTTGTAAAGTGCAGTGCACAAGTTTTCTGGAAGTCAGTGTCCCAGCTTTCTTCTTCTCCAAAACTTAATCAGTTTTGGTTTTAATCTGAGCCACTATTTTTCCCACTGTAAAAACCAGTTTGATTATTCCACATTTTGGGATCCTATACTTCATTTTTTTTTTAAACTGTTTCATACTTCCTTAATTGCTTTCACACACACTTTAGAAGGAACTCAGGATCTAACAAGCTCTCACATATGGAAAACCTCTGCTCTGTTAAAAGGTCACAAAGAAATGCAATCTTTTCATTTTGTACCCAACTGATCGTTACACAGAAACTATATTTAAGAAATTCACATTCTTATGAACATCTATTTTGAACTTCACTTCCCAGTGGTATCTCCTGAGTGATAATTCATAGCTCAAGACATACTTCACAATACTGTCCTAAATAGTGTTAAATTGGTATTCTCTGCTCCACTGGGCAACCTATCTAGATGTGTAAAGAAAAATCAAGACAGTCACAATTATTTATGGTTGACAGACACTGGCAATAAGAAATTGCAACAAAATTCTTGGAAGCTCTATACCTTGTCTGAGCCACAAAAAGATAAAGCTTCATAGCAATGTCATTATTATGATTAGAAGGAAATAATAACCACCCCAAGCCAAACAACTACCTCAGCAATCAAATGTCACTTCAATTGCTTGATTCATTTGACATATCTTTAATGCAGAATACATATTAATATAACAAATGAGGAGTATAACCAAGATTTCAGAGGACAGCACTCCAGTACAGCCTGAGAAAAATCAGCTTAAAATGAATTTAGATCACAGAATCGATATCTAGGGATTTACTAAGGATCACTGAATCCTTCATTATTGATCCACCAAAATACCTATGCAGCACACAATTACTTGTTATTTTTACAAATTCACACAATAAGAATCAACAAACTGTGTACTGATTAAAATTCAGTGCTGAATAAGTTACATGAGGAATTAAAGTTGTCTTGAAAACAAGAGCATGCTGTTACAAAATTCATAGGCTTCATGCTCTTAACTGAAGATATGAAATGCATGCTTGCTTCCTTGTCATCTCATTTCAGTCTTTCTGGGGTTTTTGAAGCTAACTGGTCCTCTAATACCTTCTCCTAACACAGAAGTATATTTTAAAGAGAAAATTAGTCAAAGAAACTCTGTGAAAAGTTTTCATTACATATTTCTACTTCGTAAAGATAACTGGCTTGACTTTGTTTTCTGCTAAAACCCCCATAAACAGATTACATTGTATTTATGCATTCCAATCTCTTATTTTACCAGTGACTAACTGCATTACATAAAAAGAACACTACTACTCAATTCATACAGCTAATAAATTGTATCATGCTAGAATATTTTTTTCTCTCTCAGTTTTGCATCTTACCTTCAAAAAATATTAAATGGGGTAAGACTGGTAAACAAGAAGAGCCTATTCTGACAACAACATTAAACTTAAACAAACCCTGTTGTCCATAAACAAGCTGCATCTCCACAGAGCGCGCAGCTTTTCGTTGCCAAAGAAAGTTCTAATCTTACTTTCGAGTCTGAAAGGCCCTGGCTGAAAAAACCCAGGGCATAGTTGAGTTAAATCCACCTAAGAGCTTTCAAATAATGGAGGCTTCACTAATTGGCTACCTTTGAGAAAAATATGATAAAAGCTATTCATCTAAAAATTTATCACATTTACAGGAATAACAAGTGCCTTATAAAGATATATCCTGGTTTTGAACAGGAACATCTCAAAATGCCTAAACCATCTGTTATCTAGATTATTTTCGCTGAAATAACAATTATTGCTATTTTATTCTGTATCAGAATCCCACGCGGATACAGTCAATGAGTGAGCATATTTTAATCTTCCGTTTGGCATCAGTCAGAACAGTGGAAGTCAAGACCATGCCACAGTTATGATTATTACAGTAGCCTCAACCAGACATAGAGAAGATTTTTATGTCTGTTTTATACTTGGGGTTTTTTGTGTATACACAAACAGAAATCCATTGATATATAACAAATTTCAGACAAAATTGCATTGAGACCCATTAGCTATGAAGTTCATACAAACAAAAACATTTGCACCAGAAGAACTTAATGTGAAAAACCAAATAAAACAACAAATGAATATTTAGCTCATGAATATTCTTAGCACAGTCAGATACAGGTTTTAGGTTTCTAAGTAGATGCAGTCCCAGACCATGCAGTCACACAATAAAATATGCACATTAAAAAAAAAAAAAAAAAAAAAAAAAAAAAAAAAAAAGGAAAAACACAGAGTCCAAGAAGTCAGAACAATTTTTGGATAGTAGAATTTTGTAACATGTTATTTGTTAGAATAGGAAGAATTAGGAAGGTTCCAAGTGTGCAAAATAATGACATCCCGCAACATAGAAATCATACAAAACATAAAATGAAAGTGCTTTATAGCTAACTTAAAAAAATGGTAAATTAAATTAGGGAGTTAGGAGAGGCAAATACTCCCACTATCCTGCTAAATTATCCTGCCTTACATCCAGAAATCAGCCTCCAAAGCTTCTCAAATCTCACCTTGTGAGGCACAGTTCCCAAAGGATGCCTATAAATACAGCCCTGCTTGACAAGCTTTCCACTCAAATAAAAAAGCTGTTGCATTGCAAGTAAATTTAATTTCTAAAATTTCATTCCCTAGCACAATCCCTCTATCTTTTCAACTTTGGAAGTAAGACAAAGAAAAAATAAATCATTATGTGAAGGCAGTAAAACAATATGGTTTATAATTTTCCATTTTCTGACCTTTGAATGTGTGCAGCTCTCTCTGAACTTACTTCAGTGAGCCGTGCAGCGGTTGGCATTTTTCAATTTGAAGCAGTAACGAAGGAGTGTAACTATGACTAATGTGCCATAGTTGCATCGCTCTATTCTGTCATTTCCTTCCATCCTAAACGGTAATATCTACCATGCATTTTAAAAGTACACAGCGAAGCTTTTCAGCACACTCTCTGTACCAACGTGCCACTGATTTCAACCCTGTTGTAAACAAGCTGCAATGATATTCACCAAGGAAAACAGGTTGTACTGCAGGCTAAAGAAAGCAACTGCTGCTGACAGAGGAGCAAACACAGCCACATCTCATGATGGGAAACAAAAGCTCTTAACTTTACCTATTTTTTTTTTTATTTACTTTTCCATTTTTTCCATAATGCATCTTTAATGTATCATAAAAAGTATAACATTTTCCAAGTCAATTTTTGGGGAGGTGAAGGGCTGGATCCTTAGCAAAGAAGAGCTGCAGAAACTGGGAAACCTGCACCAGTGTATTCTAATAGAAGGTCCTCTTCAATATCTGCATTATCCCTGTAAGCTACGTTTCTTTACTACGGAAGGCGAGTTTAGCAAACCACAGCCCATAAGCTATTTCTGCTGGGTTGCTTCTGGAGGTTTCTCCATACTGGTGCCAGCAGGGTATGCTGGCAAAAAGTTATAAATTTAATCATACGTTATCATGCAAAATGGGCTCTCTTCATAAAGGGTGGGCTAAAGGAAGTGAAAATACAGTAATATTTGGGTTTCTCTTAGAATGAATAGCTCATTAACTAACAACATTTTTTCCACACAGTTGGAAAGCAATCCCTAAGTCAGGACTACTTTGTATATTAGCTCCATATTTTCACTGAAATCAATAGAAAATGTCTCTTACTAAATAAGCATTTCTTCAATTCAAGAGAGTATTAAATACACTGCATTTCAAGGGAGACCAAAAGCACTTTTATAATGATCTGGCCATTGAAATGTTTACTTCACAAGTACTGACTCTAAATACTGTTAAACTGCAGAACAACAGAATACAAGATTCTTTTCTGTATGATTGCAAAGCTGAATTCTCTTTACATTATTCACAACATAAAGAAATATGATTATATAGGTAATGCTGTTAATGTACTGCAAATACATTTTAAGGAAGAATTGACTTCCAAAGGAAAAATCCTCACCTTCTCCTCCACCTTGGGCAGTGTGACATTTACCACTTTCAACAAACTACACTGAGAAAACTTTAACAGATTTCTAGAAATTATGCAGTGCTTACTAATAACTGAAACTTTTTCCTTAAAAAGTTCTGTGGAAGATCTGGACACTGCCTATTAGTATTACACACCTCACAAGAGAAACACAAAAAAAAGCTTGCATCTCATTAGAATTGCATCCTTTTCCCAAAGTATTGGGCCCATTTCTTTTGCACAATAGAAAAGAAAAAGAATAAGGTCTTTCCTTTAGACTGTAAGTCTTATCTGAATTTTTTATGTGATCCAACTGCTAAGTGCACGCTCCGGAGAAGCAGTAGTCTCCCAATCTCTTAAGGGGTGGAATGCCAGGCAAAAAAACTTACTGTCCATACGTTGCTCTGGGCACCAGACTCTCCTCCCTGCCTTTCCCATCCCAAATGGTTTGACCTTGAGCAATGGGGTCTGATAATCCTTAGCTGGGAACAGTCTCAACATAAAAATTCATAGATATTTCAAGGAAATCAGCAGGTAGGAGAGGAGAGAGTTGAAGATAACACCACACTGAGAGAAAGGCTGGGGCCATTCAGTGGCTGCAGCCTCTGAGAGCTTGTTGGGGCCGCTTGGCTGCATGACCTGCAGACACATTTGGCATGTCAGAAGACATATGATGGGATGCATGCACCATATATTATTCCAGACAGCTACTCTGAGAAACATGCAATTTAGGGTTCAGACTGCAAACGGAGGTTGGGGGAGATACAGATGTGGATAAGAGAAGGACCTTCTCAAACTCCCCACCTCGCACACAAGTGCCTAGAGGGCCAAAACTATCCTGGAAAGTCTGAATATCTGCAGAGAAACGCCCAACACCACTGGAGAATGGGAACAACCATATTTTCTGAGCAAACAGAAGGTGTGTAAGTAGGCAAAACGTTGCAATAGTCCTCTCTCTGAGAAAAGGATAAGTCTTCCCCCAAGCACTAGAAGCTACAGTTATTCTCTGATTAGCAGTGTTAGAAAAAGAAAGGACCACTCTTGTTCCCTCTATGATTTCCCTTGAAATGACACACGACTGAAAGAAATTTCTAAAACTGCAACCATTAATCATATTTGCCAGGGAGCCCGCAGTGTGCAGTAAACATCTGGCTGTTTGTTCACTGATACTTACTTGCTTGGCATGAAGGCTGCTTTACAAAGGTGACAATATTTGCATGGCTCTCGAAACCTTATTTTATTACTACTGGATTTCACACAGTCCTGTATCTTCTAGCTCCTTTCATGCTGTCAATAAAGAGCACCCTGCATTTTCCAGGAATCTTGAACAAACACCTCTGAGCAGACCAGACACACTCTGGCCTACAAACTGGTGCTGGTCAGCGGAGCTCTCACAGCTACGTCAGCTGTTCAAGCCACATCAGTTGAAATCAGGAAAACTATTTTATTTCAGCAGGGAGGATATTACAGTCTCTAATACTGTTACCCAAAAGAGGTTTACTAGTGGGAATCAACATCTTGTATTTGCAGAGACTTTTCTCATTCCCTCTCTCATTTCACTCTGGGCTCCCATAAAATTAATATATTAACCCAGCACTGTGTCAGTGGTACTGAAAATAACGCACAAGTACAACCTATTAATGCTATGGCACATTGTGGGGACCCTTGCTGAGACCAATGACCATGATAGCTGCCCTTCATTTGGGATAGTTGGGGGGGATCACTGAGCTCTCTTACAAACTTGGGAGGAAAAAAACCCCAAAACGTAGCAGGTTCCAGCCCACAAACACAGCTATGCCTCCACGCAAATAAAAACTAGTTTTCTGAATATCATTTGAGCTAAGTTTGTGGTCACATATCTGAGAGAAAGAGGTCAGAAAGAGATTAAAAGGAAAGCACAACCCGACCCAGCTTCAGTGATTCTGAAACAAAAGAAAAAATCTGGGGTCATGGTGGCAGGAGCAGCAGAATTATTTCTGGCTGATTCCTTCCATCCAGGGTCAGCTTTTTTTTTCCTCCAAGTAATCTGCAATGGATCCACTGGATCAAGCAACAATCTTACCTTCAGACTGAAATAACCCCTGGATACCCTAAATTTTGACAATTTTTTGGGGCTCAAGAGACTACAAAATTGCTTTACTTACACATTCCATTTATACAGCAACTCTGGAGCACTGCATTTACTGTCAGAATTGTCATAACAGCATCTAGAGAAGTAATTGGCAATAAAAGCTTTATATTTTGCTTTGGGTGTTCCAGATTCTGTATTTGGAAGTTCTAGAGTCTCCAAGAATATTTTTAATTGCTTGTTCCCTATAGAAAGTCCAGCTGCTTCCTGGATTGGTTATTATCTTCTTAATATAAAAGAAAAAAATGTCTTGTCAACAAGTAATAATCCAATCTTAGTAACAGAGTAGCATGGTAATGGCAGAGGGAAAAGAAAAGCTGTCTTGATTAAAGCGCTAAGCAGAGACACTGGAGATGAGCACTAAATACCCTATCACACCATCTACTTGTCCTACTCACAGTCTCCCTTCGGCTCTATGAGTAGTTCCAACTCCACAGAGATGGTGTGATGTCTTCAGTAATAAGTAGGGAGTGTAAAGACAGTACACTAGTTTAGACAACTGTTTTGCTAGTCATTTCAGCCAGGACTGTTGGTCATCCCTTAGGGTCCACACAACATCTTGCTTACCCATAATTTTATGACACATCTCCTTTGTGTTTCTGCCTAATAGGCAGAAGAATACAGTTCACCACTCTTTTTGAGCAGTGAAGTGTGCTGTCTGTGCTCAGACTGAAATCCTGTATTATAATTTTTCCAACATTCTGAGTAGCCTGCCAGGAGATATTTAGAAGACTAATAAATCTTATTGGTGCCAGGGATGTGGGAGAAGAGCTCAGGACTAATGCAGAGATCTGTTTTATGAGTGTCATCTGTTCCTGTTCTGCCAAAGGAAGAACGGCATATTGAAATTACTCTGCTGTAGGCAAGAAGAGCAAGGACAGCACATTATCCTCTGTTGGCACCTGCGGCGGGGGGAGGGGGGAAACAACCAAAACAAACATAAAAAAACCCAAAACCAAAAAACACGTTGATGCTAGTACTAGGAAATACAACAGATGATGTGGTGTAAGTTACTCAGTTACTGAAGCAGCAAAAATTCCAGGGAGTTACATACAGTAGGCTGCTGTTCCTGTTTTTTTGTGGTAGGAAAGATTTCCATTGGCATTACAGCAAATAAGCATGGTATCCTGTAAGCAGGAGAGTGGAAGACACACACTAGTGAGAGCGAAATGGCTCTCTTAATTCACATACCTGCTAATGGAGGCAAAGGAGCCTGGCACAGCTGAAACAACCAACACATATCAACTGTCCACAAAAGGACATAACGAGCTTGGAAAGATTTTATTGCAAAATTAAAGAGATCTTGCACATCTTTAATCTCACTTGGCAAAGACGCTGCAATGAGGGCAGCTACTTCTTTCATGCTATGCAAAAGAAGGTCTAGAAGATGTGAGCATTTAAATCTTTAATGGGGAGGATATAATAAATAAAGTTGAGAATAAAGGGATTTTTCTTCTTTTTATCAGGTTTTGGTCAGCGTGTACAACATCTATATTGATGATGTTCATTTATGATGAGCAGTCACACATCAGGGGCCAATGAGCTCTTTAAAATGTCTTCTGCCTAAGGAGGGTGCTGGAGGCTTTAGATAAAAATCTTAAATGACATCACTGGTAATGGGCTACAGGAACCTAAAGAAGAAAATACGGGAACATAATCTTGAGATATATATGTATCTGTTGCAAAGAGGAGACACTGTTCTCCCTGTGTCTGCTGGCCAGAAAACATAATGAGCTTAAACTGTAGCGTGAAGGGGCCACTGGAGAAAGGAAAATCTTTCTGTTGGGGGTTGCCCAGATTGCTCTGCGGTAGATGTGTCTGAAGACACATCTGTGGGACCTCGCACTGGTGACAAAGGCATTCTGCCTCTGTGATTCTGCCCTGGGGCAGGGAACAGATTAGACAACATCTGAAAGTCTCTTTCAGATGTTTTCATGTAATTCTGACACAAAAACATGTTGCAGTCATCATGTTGGGGAAGTTGTAATACTTGATAAAGCCATAGTGAATGGGTCCTATACCAAGTTGGGGAGTGGATGAGTTCTAGATAACACCAGATGCTGAGGAGAAGCAGAGTTCAAAGGAAAGATAGTCCATTTTCCAATGAACAATGATCATAATTTGGAGTAACTGGCTATAAAACAGGCATCTGTGGCAGTAAGGCCCATTTGGGGTCTCATCATTGGGCACACTGAGCACACAGAGCTGCCAATGTTGTTTTGCCAAGTGCAGAGGATAAACTAAAGACTGGCACTCCTGAGACTTCCCCATGATTTTATCTAAGATTTTAGTCTTCTGTTTCACACCACCCCAACCCCTCCTGCTCCAAGACCCAGAAAGGCTTAAAGTAGCAGGCTGTTTTCTTCCAACTGCAAAATTTAGTACACATATTGACATTTTTCAAACTTCAAAAAGGTATAATTTCAGTCTGTAGAACAGGCTTGGCTGGTTCTTAGGGTAACCACATCAAGTGACCCATCAACAGCAGAAACTCATTTTCAAAGACATAGCTTTCAAGCATGGCTTCCATCTCATGAGGAGAAGGAAGAGTTGCTTTTAAATAAAGATCCTAAACCAAGTACCAGTTACTTACAAGAATTAGCCAGAAAGAATGTCTTCAAACAGAAGCACGGACCCACAACGAGTGGCATTTTAAGTGAAAACTTCTCCTGTTTGTCTCAAGAAACCCTGGAAACTGAAGAGGGGAGCTCCATGTGTTAATATATTCCAGACAGTGAAGCCCCCCAGATTCACAGCCCTCTTCCCTGCTACCAACACTCCACACACAGCACCATCCAGCTGCTTTTTTGTGCCCCATAGAACCAGCGTCTGCAAGTGCTCCTCATGCAAGCTCCCAGTCATGGAGCACTGTATTCAGGAAAAAAAAAAAAAAAGAAAAAACAAGAAAAGAAATATCAAGGTTTACATGTAACAAAGTAAGAAAAGAAAACAGCAAGGCATAGACAGGTGTCACAAAGTCGCGCTCTTTTAAAACAAAAAAAGTCTATTTTTCAGCATGCCAAGCAAGTGATGTTTTCACAGACTGAAATGGGATCAAATCCTCAGACAACACACTGTAGAAAAGCAGGCACCCTCACTGAACTGTTCTCATTAAAACACTCTCCCTCTGTCAATGCTAACATTACTTTTTTAAAAGGAAAAATAACAAATCAGCTTTCATTTTCAAGTGACCTTTTAAAAAAAATCCTTTTTATGAAATATTAAAAGCATTGTTGAAAAAACCACTCCTATATCCGTGCTGATAAAACCGCAGGTTGATTATAAACCTTTGTGGGTTTTGACAGATTAAGGCAGCATTGTGCAATGGTTGCTGACCTGGGATGAAAAGAAATAAAACAAAAACAAACACACATAAACCCAGAACTATCATTACCCATGTAGGCTCACCACGCAGATGCTGGGATATTAGCTTGAATTGTGCAAGTATGAGAGAGGAAGACACTGTAATAGATGAGGAGATAATATCGCACAATGTCACCTAGCAAATGGTGATCACTGCGCTCACAGGCAGCCAAACAGCCACGCTGATATCCAGCAGCAACATAATTATATTTCAAATTAGTTTTCCGCAATGCAAAAGGGAAAATAAGAAAGATCATCTGATGTGATCAAGCTACAGAAAGAGACTTGAATAATATATTTGGGTTTCTGGTCCATTATTATACACAGAAAATGAGGCTGTACAATTCCAGCTCATTTCTGAAGGTTCAGGGTCATCTTATTAGGAACAACATATTTACTGTGAACCTGAAGAGCCGGTATTGATTTGGATATAAGTGTTTATGCTTGGTTTTAGGATCCCTCTTTTCCTGTGCTGCCCTAATGAGCCATGAAAATAACCTCAGCTAAATCAGAAATGCCCAACCATGGCTAAAATAGGCCTTGTAACCATGCTATCATTTTGACACTAGTAACGTGGAAGGAACAAATTTCCATCTCAGCAGATTTTAGGAGATACAGGGAAACAGCAAAAGGATATGGGAACACCAGGACTGATTTGCTGCAGCAAAATGCTTAACAGAGGCACAATCCGGGCCTGCCACATACACGTAATTACAGGACCAGCCAGTTTTTGTGCTTTGTCTCGTCTCCTTCTGCATTGTCTGAAAATGTGTAAAAGGTGGCAGCATAGGTGTTGCCAAAACTGGAGTTTTGGACCAGTTCACACATGCATCAAGGAAAAGCAGACTATAGTTGAGCAATATCCGAACCAAGACAGGCTTCTACCTTAAACTCCATGCTAAGATGACATAGGGAGGCTCCTCAATGGCAGAAATAATGTCCAACTAACCAGAAAGAGAGCAGAAACACCTTAAACCATTTAAGTGTTAGAGAGAAACATCCCAAAAGCTATACAATAAGAACAGAACTGGAAAACTTGCCCAAGTGAGACCAGAAATGGAGCTTTTGAGCAAAGCACTAACCAGGAAAGAGGCTTGGCCTCATAGACAAAGAAAAGTAGTCTTGTTATCTGCTGCCTAATGTGTCTGGGGAAACAAGTCCCAGGGTGCTTTCTTTGTGAATAAACTTGATGGCAGCAAAGAAATACCAGACTGCATCATCAGCTACTTCTCCCTGAGGAAACAGTCTGCTAGACTCCAAATGTTGGCTACCTTCTTGGTAGTACCTTCTCAGCAATAGTACTGATTTATGCCTACAGCTAATTTTAAGCCTCGGTATTGCATTTAAGTACTTCACTGCATAACGACAACTGCATGAGATAAAGGAGGAAACTATATTTTTGCAAGTAATTTCCTTTTGTTTTGGTAGCAAGTTGTTATTGATACTAGGAGTGCAAAACATCACTTTTGAGCATAAATGCAAGTTGCAAGGTGATGGTGTCTTAAAATCCAGTTCCTTTACCTACCAGGACCAGGCAAGCACCGGTCCTACTGAGCTCTCTGGCAAATCCGCTGCTTCCTGTAGGACCAGGGTCAGACCCGTACTTGTGAATCCTGTCACACAACTAAGATCTGTAAAATAACAACACAAGGTCAGCAGCTCAGGGGCACCATGAGGCTGATGGGGGCAGAAGACCTTATTTCATTTCATTTTTGAAGACATCATCCTGTCTCCTTCTTTCTGCTTCCATTCCTTTTCTTTCTTCCACTTCTATCTGTCCATTCATTCTCTTTGACTCCATCCCTCATTTATTTCTCTGCTGTCATCTGTCAGTTTTATCTTGTCCCAGACCCCTACGCTCTCACTTTGCTATTGCTTCTTTTAAATAAGCACTAATTCACAGGTGAAAAGACAAGAGAGAAAAAAGGGAAAGACGTGGAAAAAAGCTGAATATTGCTGCTACTGCAGTTTGTAACTCATTTCTGTGTCTTCCCCTGAATCCTGGAACATTTTCTAGCCACCAAGGAGTCACAGTGAAATACAACCCCTGATTATGAGGGTGGGAAAAGCAAGTGGCACAGAAAAACTTGGTAATTCTCATCTAAGGGCTGCAACTATGTACCGGCAGCAGGACTGCAGTGACACAATCTGTGATTTAGGGTCCTTACCAGAACCTGCGCTGGTGTTATACCAACTAATAAAGAGTTGCAGCAGAGATGTGCTAATTATGTTTTTCCGCTTCAGTATGTACTGAGCATTGTAAACTATCATTTAGTGTCATTATTTTAATGATATATTATGTTGATAATACAATCTGGGTTAATTCCCAAATGCAAAATCTAGGGAGAAAAAGCTACTCTGATATTTTTTAAATGTGATTTCTCATTAACCCTAAACCAGAAACTACTCTAGTCACAGCTCCAGAGAAAGCATTCATTTACCAGCAAAGGTAGCAACTATAATTATTCTGGAAACAGTTGTCCCAAGCCAATTGTAATCTCTGTTATTTTAGTAGGGTGAAAAAAATAAAGAAGAGATAAAAACAGTATTTTGTATAGTAAGGCCCATGATTAAGTGCTTTCTTTTAAGGCATCTCTCATCTTTTACTGAGAGAGGGCAAACAGTCAGCAGTATATTCAGCACTGGCACAGAAGGAGAAAATAGATATACTTTTGTATGCCTGTCTCAAAGGTATGAGGACATCAAAGTGTAACAAAGTGAAAGCAAAATACATAATTCTAATCACACACGTTCCCCATCATTTTAAGCAGTGTTAGGCACTTGATACTTTACACAGCACTTTTTTTCCCCCTAGTCTATTAGCCTGCAATCAGCAAGTAATTGTTATCTCTGAAATTCCACCTGAATCAAGAGACAGGTATTTTCTTATCTATTTAGGCAATGACTCCAACACAACCCAGGATGTCATGACAGCTCACACAGGTATTTGCTTACTCCTTTATGCTTCATCATCGGGTATGTCTAGACTGCTGCAGAAGCAAGGAGCCCTCCGTGGCCTCACCGCCCACAAAGTATTTAATTCCTCATGGTCAAGATGGAAGTGTTTATTATCCTGACTATCAAACCCCACATTTTCTCAGGTATGTAGTTTTACCTGCTTTGGTGTTATATATTCATGGTTAATACCCACATACCTCTTTAAGAGACGTTTAAAGTTTGCATGCAAGATTTAAGCTTTAAACATGCTTAAAAGTCACTAACAAAAAAAATCCTAAATATCTAGGTGTTTGAATGGTCCTCCAGACATATGCATCCTGCCAAGAGTCTGACTTCTTCCCTAACACTCATGAAACCAGGAATGACCACCTTGAGTAACAGAGGGGTCTGCTAATATGGGATGTGCCAATAGGACAAATGAATCAAGTCTAGGACCTTCAACATCTTCCTCTGTTTCCTGCAGAGGCAGCTGGGGGAGCACTGATGTACTGCAGGCTGGCAGAATAGGCTCTCAACTAAACCTCACACACCTTCACCGTCAACTACTTTTTAACAGAGCCCCAACAGATTCATTCAGCGTTTATCAAACCAGGGAAAAAATGATTTTCTTCCCCAAACAGAAGAATTCAAAAGGACTCACAAAGCACGTATATTAGCCACTGCTGGCAGCAGCTCACAGGGACAGAGAATGAGGCTTTGCTACTGCAGCCACTGATTTCTGGGTGCAGGTTCTTGTCCCCAGCCCTGGAGGAAGGACTGCTCCCACCAATTACAGGCAGTCAAAACAGTTTGAAAAACCAATGGATTTTAGTTATTCAGAGGATACATCAGAGAGTGGTTACGGCATTTCACCACTGCGTCAAAAGCAAGGGTTTGAGCCTCACTTCTGACTGTCCTTAGTTGAACAAAGCACAAATAGAAGCTTGTGAAGGAGAGAAGTAATCCAAATCCCTTCATTTTATCCTGTGCTGCCCTATTTTTATCCAAAATCTACCTCGTCATAGGAAGATGTGAGAACTTGCAGGTTACACAACCCTGCATTTTCACAGTGTTGTTTAGCACTGCGATGGCTATAATTGTGATACACTGAGAACATTTGCAACCTTCTGCAGATCTCACACTCACACTTCTGCCCAACCGGCGTGATGTGCTTGTGTTATAACAGTTCAACATGTTGCAACCAAAAGCTGTCAAGAATGCTGGCTCAAATGATTTTTCTCCATACACTGTCCTTTGTTTAGGCCTTTACATCTAGCAGTCAGAGCAGGGGATGAAGACTCAGTGCTATTCACAGCCTTTCCAACTCCTCTTATGATCTGGGAAAACCATCTAATCTCTGTGTCTCAGCATCCTTAGTTGTCAGTCTGATATACTAATATCCTGCTCACAAAGGCAAGCAGTCATAGACTTTGGAAATGTAGGACCAGGTGGGTGGCACCTCTCTACAGATAAATTAATTATGTAAATCAGAGGTTTATGACAGATTAGGTATTCCAGGAAATCTAACAATCTTGGTGATCCTGGTCATATCGCAGAGCAGTCAGATGTATTTTCCATCAACTTACTAATGCCTCGAGGCAAGAATAAGAAGAAAATATTTCCCAGCAGCTGCACTCAGACAGAACTGCAAATGTTCTTAGTAAAAGATCCTGTAGTGTCCAAACCTCGTAGAATCTGGGAAGGAACTAACAACAAATGAAACCTCTCAAAGCAAGCTGTTCCTTTTCCATCTCAGAACACTGCTGACTCACATGTTTTGCCTGGGGGACGGAAGCAGGGTGATTTGTTTGAAGCTCTCTGATTTGGCTGAGGTTTTTTTCCCCTCAGACTTCTTGACCCCTTGGGAAGCTTCTGCTCTGTCAGGTGTGCAATCAAGCCCAAGGGGAAATCGAATGGGCTCACTTACACCATCATTATTGGTCTCTACAAAGCCCAAGGGACCCCTTTTGCTCATGCTTCCTGAGATTTGTAAAATAAATCGGGAAGGGGTTGTAAAATACAGGAAATGAAGAGGGGAGAAAAGTTGGAACATATGATTAAGGAGGTCTACTGGAAGCAGTCCAATTTTTCCAGCAAACCCAGCAGCCTCTGCCGAGATTTGTTGTAAGAAAAGAGCCATCAGATCTGAATCACTAGTCCTTTGGAAAGTTTTTTCAATCTGCACGGCATGCATCACATGAATGTTCTAGCTGCAGACAACTTGGGTGTCTTTTTCTCAATAAACAGATTGTCCGAAAAACATCAGGAGAACAGGCGTAACCTATTAGGAAGGGCTGACAATAAATCCCTTATCTTCATTAAGATTCAAATCTTGCTCCACCCCACACTTACCAAATCAATAGATTTCAAAGTAAATAAAACTCTCTGTACAGATTGGCTGTATGGTGGATCTTGAATTTTATCTAAGCGTGCCGGTACCACGATTTAAGCAATAGAAAACTGTACCATCACAACAGGCTAGGAAATCACCTTGAAAAATTTGCATTCAATCAAAATGTATGCTATGTACGTTATTTGCTGTATTGTGTCCTTGTATTATTTCTGCAAATTAATTTTAACCCCTCACAAGTCACATGACTAGACAACTGTGAAGCATTTGTACATAAGAATCTAGGAAAAAAGACTGATGAGTTGATCTGCAATTTGTTTTGGAAAAAAATTGTTATCCACTTCATATCAACATTGGAGAAATTGCTTTTCAAATCTATCACATCTCAGGCATACTAAGTACACTCTAATGAGTTAAAAAATGTGTAATGACACTGTTAATTCTATGGCTAGCTTGGAATCAAGACCGTTTCTTTTCTTCAAAGGAAAATAGGATTATCAAGTGCACTAGGAGAATTTCCTTAACATGATTGATAGGAAGAAAGAGTAATCACCTTTGAAGTGCCACTACATATAATACCTCTCTAGTGTTCTCTTTCTCCTCCTGACATCCATGAGTAATTGAAAGTAAAGAAGCTGCTTAGTGTGATCAATGAAGCCCAGATGACAGCCCCTTCTACAACACCTACCAGCACTGTCAGGTGACAACAACATCATCTTTGATACTTTAGAGTTGACACAGGGCAACATATTTTTGAAGTGCCAGACTTCAGTTTGGCAGGTATCACATTTCCAGCAACACTAATGACTTGTATTAAGGTGCTCCTCTGTCAGCACAAAAGGTCTTGCACTCTGTGGGAAATAATGCTGGAAGTTGGGTTGGAAATCTGAGCCAGACACTCGCTGGGTTTGGACTCATAGTACCAGGTTTCTGCTACAGAAAAGCCTCAGGACCTCAGTTTTGTAGCTACCGAATGTATGGTCCCGCTCCTGATTCTGGCTGCAAAGTGGGCTGCTGAGCCCTTCTTAAACATCATCTCTCTGATGTTGCACAGGAGAGCAACAGTTCTGCACAGTACCTTAAGTCAAGGTAGACAAGGAGGGGAGGACGCTACCATATCACACACTGGGGTGTGTGATAAACAGACCGAGATGCATATACTTTGTTAGTCACAAACTCTGGTAATTGGACAAAATAAAACAAAATTTATTTTGTAGACTGGAGTTGATTCACTGCAGGTTTGAGGGATTATATTGACTGAAAAAAAAATACCCGTTTGGATTTCTTCACATTTATCCATGTTAACATCCTCTAATATTGTTTTGGTATTAACAGATTAGATATTTATAATGAATTAAATTACCGTTACATAAGGAAGTAGCAAAACAACTGTATCTCTTTTTCTGAATTCTTTGCAAGATGACAGGCTGGTCTGAGCTGACTTTCTGAGAATAATTCTCATAAAAGATAACCTACAAATCAAGAAAATGTGAACAAATTGGGCTTCTATCCTGAGCACCAGGAAAAATTTCTCTTACACACAGAGCATCTCATGAAAAAAAAAAATTAAATGCAACTTTATTGAAGTTTCAACAGCTCAGCTCAGATCTATTGTTTCACAGTCCTAGGCACTGAAATTGGAGGTGGCACACCAAGGTTAAATCACAGTATTGACAGCTTCTTGTGTCAGACACCTGTCAAAATGTAATAAGGAATCTGTGAAAAGAAATAAGATGCCAAAAGCACATCACAACAGGTTTTTTTTCATTTTCATACATCATGATTCATAAGTCACAGCAACCGTATACCTATGAAAACAAGGTGGCAGCTACATGCCAACACTTCTTGTTTGGCAGAAAATTAGACTGGATCAAACCCCAAAGTCCTGCCCAGGCACGCTCTAGAAGGCTGTGTACTCTCACGCGTGGGAACAACCTACCTAGGGCAGCGGGAAGTGGCAAATTTCTGCTTCATCTGGTAGGGCTGAAGTCTGGCAAAATCAATACCCCGACTCAGCACCCCGTATCTGCTATGGCTGCAGCTTCTCCATGGGGTCTCCTGCACACCTATTTTCCATGAGTCTTAGTACAGACCACAAATCCAGCTCCCTTTTCTTTACAAAGAACCCAGTGAGTATCAGACACACTGACCCAATACAGCAAAACTGTTTAAGAAAAATCAAAGGTAGCAACTGAGTCAACCCAATATGCTTAGAAACATATTTAGTTAATGTATTTATAGGAGTCCTATCAATACAGTAACTGGACTAAGAATATGCTTAGAAACATATTTAGTTAATGTATTTATATCCTATCAATACAGTAACTGGACTAGGACATTGTGGCTGAGGAAAATGGGACAATCACAACAAGATGGACAGTTTCAAATCTGTAGATGGGTCCACAAGCACAGGAAGGAAATAGGTCCAGGGCTGTAGCACTGACTCCTTTTTGCTAAAAGGGATTATTTTAATATCTGTTCTTTGTAATTAAAGTGAAGTGACTTTCACGGAGATGGGCTCTCTGAATGTTATTCAAGTTATCAAATGATGCACTCAACAGAATGACTTAAATACCATGCACACCTCTTGGCTTGCAAACCTGCTTTAACGAATTCTAGCTTTACAGCAATAAGCAGCCTCCAGTAAATCCCCTTTTCTGTCCTACATTACCTATATTTATATGAGAAAAACAATGAAAACTATGGCCAAAAGTTGTACATACATTATGTAGAAGCAATATTCATTTCCGTGCAGATAAAGATGACTTTCCTTTCAGAGCCCGGTCAGCTTTTTCTGGTTTGTTTTTAAATAGCCCTATTCTGCAATCTAGGACAGTGCTGTATTTGCTTAAAAGTCTGCTTCTTGAAGTCGATTTCTTTAAAACTGTGAATGATACTGTCTGTTCTGAGCTACCTATGCAGGGCTTTGGCAATAACACTCCTACTGGCAGGAAGGAGAGTTTATAGCTGCAGCTTTGCAAGAAACAAATAACATTTTCCTGTGATTATTGATTGCCATCTATTTTTATGACAAATCTGTGACTTTCAGTGACTTACACAATAAGTGTTCTGCATTAATAATATATCTGCTCCAGTTATTTATATATTTATTTGATAAAGTAAAAAATACGTACTAATAAAACAAGTCTAAGGTTTTCCACAGAGAGGATAATATTAAATGACTACTTTTATATGAAAGGCCACAGAGCAACACCCAACAAGAGACCAATTTGTTACTTGTACGTACACATGCATACAGATCACATATCCACATATATCAATACACATACAGCATGTTCCCTCCCTTTTTCTCCCTCCCTCTTTAGGTGGTTCAGTGACCTGCTACCTCCTCCCTTGTCAGAAAGGCCAGCAGCTGGGCTCAGCACCACCTGCTCCTTCAGGGGGCCCAGAAGGTAAGATTCTGGACCTTAGGCTTGACCCCTACCACAAGCAATTTGAAAGGGAGAAAGTTATCAACAGTGGTCATTTCCCAGAGGCTCTTCTTGCCCCTGCTACTGGCAGGACTTAGAGACCAGCCATAAAACAAAAATTATTATTTACTACTTTTTTCTGGCAATTTCTAAACATCTAAAAAATATTTTAATTAAAAAAAGCCTCACTGTGTGGGGTGCGTGCACACACACCCACCACCCCCACAACAAGAAAACCCTACAGGTTTGCGAGCCAAGGGCCTTCTCCTGTACCTTGGTTAGTCTCACACTTACCTGCAGTCCAATCAATGTCACATCCTTTGTGCTGCATACTGCAATGTGCATGAATTTACACCATAAGAAGGCAATTAAAAAAAAAAAAAGGCAGCTTAGGCTGAAATAATTTGTGGCATCTCCAAAAAGTTATTTCTATTTCTATCTATAGCACTGTTTTCCAGGCTGGCATTTACTCCTTAAAGTAACTACACTTGATGCTATCCCTCTGCGTGTCTTCAAGCCCTCCTGCTCCTCAGCAGTTCATATTCCCAACAGGGCTGGCTCTGGCCTTCTTGGACGTGCTGCAGTCTGATGCAGCACTGCTGAGCTAACCGGTAGCTCGCTTACGAACTAATTGTTTACCAAAAAGTTCAGAAAAAAGGCACCTGGGTGTTGGTTCTTGCATTTAGAATTGCAAGAGGTCAAACTTCATGTGACCTTTTATATCCACATTAGCGAACAGTTTAGATGAAATGTAAAAATATGACACTCCAGAACTGTGCCTTGCTGCTCATTCAATGGTAGCTACGACACACAGAAATATCCTTTAATCAGAGTTATCCTACACCATCTTCCAGTGGTCTGCATTTTATAATTAAAACCTGCTAGCCAGAAGGAAATGTTAGATTAACTAGCATTCACAACATGCCTTTGAGCAGAGATTTACAGAGAACAAGTCATTTTAAATTGAAAAGATATTCCAATCCATTCTCAAAGTTCTGCAGAACATGAGCAGAAGTGCAAAGAGAATAACCAGAACTATTCATACAGACTGCTAATGTAAAAGATGATGAAAGTACAAAGTTGCATACTCCTGTTACAGAAGGAAGAAAGATTCTGCCAGGCACCAAACTCTTCCATCAGCTCTGCCACTAGCCTGCTGGCTAACCCTAGAAATCAGTTTTTCCACCTGCACCTCCCATTGCGGAGAAGTTCTTCCCTCTTTGCTCACATGGTTGTCCTTTTTAAAAGTGCTTTAAAATCTCCCGAGTATTTTGAGCCTGTATTTGTGAGGCTGGGGATCCACATGACAGGCTGTAGTCCGCCAGGGAAGCCCCTTGATCCAGGTCACCACGCTGTGCCACCGTAGCACAATGGGTGACATGGAGTTGAGAGCAGGAACCAGGGGAACATCAAGGACAGAAGCCATTAAGCTGTCACTAAATGTGAAACCACAGCCCAGCTGAAATGAACTGGACACATTTTCAGTAAAGCCATTAAGCAAAGGAGTTCAACAGCCAGGCTGCCATGGGGAAGGAGCAGGAGTCAAAGCCACAGTATCATTATACATGTGTCTGAGTTGTTTTATATGCTCATAAAACCGCCCACTCCTTTCCACCTCTGAAATCAAGCACCTAAGAAAAGCCTCCTCACACTGGGGTCCCTGAATAGTCTATTAAGAGATCCTTTCATCCTGTGGAAGTGCCTCTGTTTGCCCAGTAGCTATGGGGAAAACATTTTGGACTGAGGTGCCTTAGCTCTGTGCCCACTGCTAAGTGGGATGAACTCTGAGCCTAGAGTTAAACATCCTCTTCCATATTCAGACAGGCATTTCTGGTGATGCTGTGGAAACCATTGCTTTTCTCTACAGAGACTCAAAGCTGCATCAAATACTTTCTTTTACAAGCTAAACTTTCCTTCCTTCAATGTTGGTACCATTATGAAAAAGGATGCTTTGCTCTTGACCTCAGTTGAAGCTCCCTGTGTCTCTCTAGTTAGTCCAAACAAAGAGGTAAATGCTAAAGGTGGCTTACAAACACTAATGTCTGGGAAAAGGGTGAGGAAAAACTGCTTATATTATCACAGTGCTACTGCGTAAATAGTTAAAGCAAGGGACTAGGTTAGATGCTGCACTTAGCATGTTATAAATCTGGAGGTTTCAGTCTTAAATCCCAAGGCAAATGCTGTTCAGCCAACCCTTCTCTTTCTAGCCTTTAACAACAGCACCTCATCCTCAGTCCTTGATAACATGCAGCTATGCAAAAGCAGAAGGCGCTACAACTCAGTCGCTGAGCCCTTTCTTAAAAGGCAGGGTTTTTTATGCAGCACACTTCAAAAATGCGTAACATAATAGGGCCAACAAAAGGAGTGGGGGTCATTACTCCTTAGGTCCTTCAGTTTAAGCTTCTGGTTTTGAAATACATCTGCCTTTCTCATTAGATAACAGTTCTGTTGCTGTTTTCTTAATCATTTTACATATATCCACTTGCTCCAAACAGATTAAGATAAGAAAATGGGTCACACACCTACAACTGCTGAATAGATACTATCTACCAGTGTTATTTGCATGCAGATCACGCTGTTACAAATATTGAAATAAAATGCATGTTCCACAGCATGTAAACTAAATCACAACAAGAGAAGAAAAAAGGAGCTAATTAAAATACAAAGGTGAAAGACAAAATAAACAGAACAAGCAATGAGCCAGATGACAGTGCTCTTTAGGTCATTACAAGGAGGCTAGTTCTCCATACATGCTGGCAGAAGCACCCATCTCTGATAGAGAGATTTCTGTTGTCCCCTCTAAAGGCTTTCATTTTTATTGGCACCAATATTACTTTTCAAATGTACATTACATGGGTCAAATCCATTTTGGACCACTCATATAGAATGTCTGAAAGAATGTTATGGTCAAAAGACAAATTAGAGTGGTCTCATGCTTGATCTTCCTGGAGTGCTACTTACTGTTGCGACAGCTGGATTTTTCCCTTGGTTGCTGGGATCAATGCCTTTCAGGAACATTCCTACTTTTACTGAAAACACAAAGCAATTTTTTTAATCTTCCTGATGGATGAGAAAAGCCTGAAAAATATATCTCAATGCAACCAAAATGTTCAGAAATCAAAAGACAAACAGTAAGTCCAAGGCTAGTCTTTCTCTTTCCTCTCAATCTCTTATTTTATTAAGCCAATTGTATAATTTTCAGATGCCAATTTATGCTTCCTGAAAACCTGAAGGCAGTCATACCCATTACTTGGCCAGTTTAATAACAGCTTAAGGGAGCACCTCTTTTGCAATGAAATTAATATGTCCTGAGCTAAAGACTTTCTCTGACCAAGGAAGGGCAGTTCACCAGTTAACTAGAGGCCCAAGCAATTTTATTATACTGAATATGCTCTCTCTGTTATTTCTAGGGCTTTGCTTAAGAATTATGAATTGACTGCACAGTAGGTGCCTTGAGAGATCAATTACCTGCCTATCTTCACTGTCTCTTTTACACAGGATCACTGCAGCAGTGGGAAACCTAGACCCAGCCCCTTCCCAGCCCATAGCTGTGTATGGCACTGAGCACAGTGGCGTCTAGACCCCGCTTGGGGTCTGTACGGTGGACACCACAGCTCAATCAGTCACCCTGCCAACTCCCTTCTACACTGACTCATGGAAGGTCTGGCTTTTTGCCCATTTAGATGAACCACAGGAAATCTTGCCCTATAAAACCTCAGAGATAAAACCGCTGGAGTTCATCTTCCCTTCTATTACCCATATGCCTGCAGCCAAGCAGAGACTAAAGATACAGTTTGTCTCTTAACTCTTAAATATTTAATCCATACCTTCTACACAATATTCTAGCTTCTAGATACACTCCTGTAAATCACTGAATGTCTGTAAATAGTTGCCCTGTTCTAGATTTTTTTTTATATTCATTTCTGTGACATATACACATATGATGTGAAGGCTGATTGAGTTATGCCTTTACATATTCTGACAAGGTCTTCCCACAGTGCTCAGGAATATTTCAGGCAAGAGAAGGAAATGGTAATGAAATACAGAAACTTGCCAGTTCTCACCCTTGCAAATAGTTTGCCTCAAGTCCATCCTAAATGCTAAATCCTGCAGAAAAACATATGCAGTATGCAAGAAATACTGCAAGATTGACGTAGCCAAGGAGAAAAAAAACCAATAAAACCTTTATGCCAAGCAATAATTTGTGCTTCTCTACAAATACACAACTGAAATTTAAAAACTTCTTTCCCAAAGGAAAGACACATTACACTGATAAATTAAGTAAACTGTTAAAAGACCTTACCCGGAGAAACCTGTGTCATCATTGCTGGCTGCTCCTAAGAGGACATAGCTGCATCATTGTGTAAATGGCACTTTGTTGTCACTGCATGTCACCACAGCTGAATAATAGGGATTTATGAATCGTGGGCATTGTGGGAAAGTCAGTAGTATTTTAAGTATCACAGGTGCAAGTATCTTGGCACCCAGTGAATGCAGGACAAATGTCCATTTTTACTTCAATGTATTTAAGGTAGAATGTGGGGGTTTTGATAATGCAAAAATAGGAGTGTGTCCTGAGCAGTGCTCTTGCCTTTAAAAGATGTGAAAGGACAGGATTATGCTCTGGATAAGGTATGGCTGAGTGCTTGACTGCTCAGGAATTTACAGTGATTTCTAGAATAGTCCTTTCAGGAAGGGAGTTACCTCTTTCATTTTCTATTATGAAACAAATAATCAAGTGCATTTTCCACTATTGTTCACTAGAAATTAAGTCCCCTGGTCCCCAGGATGAAACACTAGCTGAGTAGAATCTTTTTTTTTTTTTCTTTCTTCTCCTTTCTGTTTAACAGGAAATGGCCCAATTGCTAAATGAATATGTAACTAAGCTCCATGAGCAGGGTTAAAGAAAGACTTTTACTAACTTTAGTAGTCAGGGTTTTTTTTTTTCCACCTTTATAGTATCCTTTAATAGGTTTTCAGGATAAGTTTGTTTATTAATTAAATCTGTCACACCGGAGGCAGAAATAGCATTCACATTACTTTACAAGAGGAAAAAAAAAGCCAATGTCACCTGCTGGCTACTGAAAGAAGGACAGAACAGAGCCTAGAAATCCCCATTTCCACATTCTCTGTCTCAATTAGACCACTTCAGCTCACACAAGTTTGCTGCCACACATTAAAATGCCACAAGCAACAGCCACAGCTGCTCAGAAGTAACAAGGTACTAGAGAGACAGTGACTAACAGGATGGGTTCTAAGACAGGAAACAGATTAAGAGTTCCAAGTATAGGTTAGATTTTACTTATTTCAGCTCTCCTAGAGGAGATCTACTGTCTCCAAGTCCTTAAATTAAAAAGTCAGCAAAAGGATGTGCCGAATCCCAGTTGTTAATTGCATGGACTCACTGGATTAGAACTGCAGATAATTAATTGCCAAATTTTAATACATGCTGAACTAAATGGATGATAAGATTTCCAGTAGGTAGTTCCGAGGTCCAGAAGGGGAAGATTATTTCTTAAAATGTGAGAGCCCTAGAGGCCAAAGTAATCTAAAATGTCTGATTTCAGGAAGTTAGAGAAGCTTGAGAGACCAGTGGAAGGGACAAGTGAGGAGCTTTAATGCTTGGATATACAGTGCAGCAGCTCAAAGGAACTTAGATGCTGCTAAATTCCTTTTGGTAAGAAGGAGGCAGCTTTTCAGCTGTTAAAAATGGGCAGTCATTTTTCGTTATGTTTCATGTAAGGTCAGCTATACACAAAACGCTCCATTAGATTTTGCTTTAAAAAAAAAATCACAGCATTTACTGCTATGACACCATAATCTTATTGTCCCAGTTCTTAGGAATTCAGTTTGTCGGTTAAAGCTCAGAGTAAAATAATGTAATGACAGTAGAACTAAGATATAAACCTTTTTAAGGGAAAAATGCCTACCTTTATGAAGACAGTTTTATCTGGAAAGTACATAAAGCTAAAACAACAAGACTAACACAGAGAGGAATTATTTTTATCATTTATACAATAGTAGATCTGGAAGACCTCAGCCACAATAAAAGCCACATTGTACTTGGTGTTACCTGCTCATTAAAATCTGAATTGAAAAGGAAGAGTGAAAGTAAATAGTGGCATAGGCTTTAAGACGTGTAACTTATAACTGACCAGGGAATTGAACCTTGGTCTCGAGTACCCTGCTCAGTTTCTTACCCTCACCAGTCCTTTCTAACTCCATGCACTAAAGCACTTCCCTGTTGCACACTGCCTTCCTGGTGTTTTCACTGACATAGGCAGAAAAAGACTTTCATTATCTTTTTTCCTCCAGAAATGTGCTATGAAGACTCTCAGACCTAAATTCACCGGTGTCTGCCATGTGGTCCTAGAGTTTTATTAGGAGCTATGACTAAGAAACTGTTATTATACTAATAAGGCCACAGCTTATTTTCCTATAACAGGTGACCCAAGGGAAGTAATTTCCTGTTTGATGAGATGCCTAAATGACATTTAGCTGTGGGTATCAGAAAAACATGCCCTGCAATTAGGTTTAAAGAATGTTGAGCTTATTTTGGCTGATGCCTGATACCTTTTGAATTGCACTTCATCCTTTGCAGCTCCTTTTAAAGGAAGTTTTAGAGTGTCTGGTTTGAAGGTTCATGACCTGGAGGTCATCTTTGATATCAGCCCATCTTTTGATTATCAGTTTAGCTACACGACAAAAACCTCTACATCTGCAGAGGATAGTCAGTAAGACTACAACCAAGGCTGTCTCAGGAGGGTGCTAGGCTGTTACTCATGCTTTCATTACATCTCAGCTGGATTATCGAAACACATTGTTCACAGGCCTTCCAGACCAGACACTTCAGAAACTGCAACACAGCAAAAATATTGAAGCTGGAGGGATAAGCAGCTGTCAGTAAGCACAGCCCACTGCACTCATGCTGAGAGCTTAACAAGAACCTGAGGCAAGACAGCAAACTGCACTTCTGGTCTCCCAACTCCACCTCTAATAATAGTTCTCCACACCTGCACCAGCAGCGACTCCAAGAAATAGGTTTGGCCCCGCTGGGTGTTATATGGTTATTAATGACAGGGCAGACAGAGGTTCAGGACTTGTGGAGCACTGTGTGGTGCTCTGCACATCAGGCACCCATGGGAAAACAGATTTGCCTTCACACTGTCCCAGAGCCCAGGGACTTTCTGGTCAAATTTAATCAACAGACCCACTCTTCAGTTACTCAGACCTATTTATTTTTTCAAAAGGAAGATGCCCCAGACCACCTGGACTTTCTCAATTCTGCTGGATGTCACCCAATTCACCTGGGTGAACTCTAACTCTCTACTTTGGAACCAGAACTTTCTATTAAAAAAAAAAAGCTAAAATTACTATTTTGACATTAAACCCAAGTTATTTATGTAAAGTGAGAAACTATACTAACCTTTCAAGAGCCTAAACCACTACTCAGCTGTGAGATTAAAATACAGAGCAGATCATAGCAGAGGACTGCAGCTATTCCTCCCTACCGAACAGAGCCACCGGGGGGTATTCACAGGAGGACCTCGGGTCAGATGGACTTGAGCTACAGGTATTGTGCAAACCAGCTCCAGCCGCACTCATCGCCTGGCATGGTGGTTACAAAGTGATTGTACAGTTACTTTCGGTCTGTGTGGAAATCTAATAAAGTTATACCAAACACTCTTGGAGAACAAAAGCTAAGACAGGCCAAATATGACCCCAATATAACCAGGACCTCCGTGTTAAGAGACTCATGACAGCTGAAATATCCAGCACGTATCTTTAAAATAGAGGTTTTATATTAAATTGAGTTGAGCCGTACCTCACTGAGCGTCACACGACAATCTTGGGATACTTTTAAGCATATGCTAAATATATTTATTCAAATGCATGTATTCACAATGGTGTCTCAGTATCTCTTCCCTTTAAGTACTACCTCAGCTTTCATTCTGTAGTTTGTTAACTTCTGTGATTTTCCTACATATGAAGGGCATTCAGAAATTTACTGTATTTTGTAATGTATTGGTATAATTACAAAATCTCATTAAGGAGGACTTTATTATTGATTTACTGGTTTTCTATTCATTAAATTTCACTATAAAAAGGATTATTACTTTTAAAGTCAGCATGCTTAAACACAAATGGAATTATCGTAAGAGAAACAACATAAAATGGAGCTATTAATATTAAACCAGCTATAGTTTGAAGATTATTCATTTAATAAATCTTTGTGATATTAGCAAGATTGATGAATAGTAGTACAAATGAGGGGAACATGGGAGAGATGATCATTTATTATCATTACAGAGATATAAAGTATGATTCAGTGTTTCATAATGGATGTTAAATTTGATTTAACATATGGCTGACTCATTCTCTGAAAAACTATTCTTAAAGACATAAACTCATTGAAAAGTCAAATCCATTGTCTTAATAATACACATGAATTATCTTTTGATAAGAAAACTACTATGTCCTAAGACAAATCAGGCAGATTGTGGCAGAGCTGCCATGCTATATGCCAGCAGTACAGAAAATGCACACCTATGGGTAGAAACAATGCCTCAAGCATGCCTTGGTAAGCAAAAATTGAAAATGAGCAGAAAACAACATCTCCTTTTGCAGCGAACCCACATGCCCACAGGCTATGCCATTTGTGCTGTGCAGGTATGCCAGATACTGCTTTTACCCATGCAAAAGACCACAGCACCAACATATCTGATTGTGAACAGGGGCAAGGTTTCCTAATTCACATGGTACATGACCTGCTTGCACCTCTTTGGTATGCAAACGGGGATCACTTCTCCATACACATACAGCTCATCCCACACTTGGGCGGAATAACTCTTTACTTACACCAACGGGCTTTGAGTCAAGTCTCTGCACAAGAAAAACTACACTCACGTGATGTATCAAACCCACCAAAGTTCACTGAAAACACGCTTTAACCCAGTTCAAGAGGTATGTTTCAGTACTTGGTATGTACAGAGCAGTAACCTCTGAGACAGAAACATGTAGCCCTAAGTCAGAACATCCATGCAATTCAAATATTACGAACTCCATACAAATGCTGAGCAGCAGAAACTGAATTTTGTTAACCTGTTAACACTATTTATTCATACAAAATCAACCATTCTGTAAGAAAGGACCATTAATTGCCTGATCATCTAGGAAATGCTACTGCTTTAAGTATCCTAGCAGATTAAAATACACATTTAACAAATGAGTCATCTTAAATGAGTGACTGGAATTTCTTAGTGAATAAAGTCCTGGTAGACATTTTCTGAGTGTGTATCTGAAAGAATTGCTATCCAAATTAGCCACGCGTTCACAATGAGTTCTGTATCATGGTGATGTTTCTACCTAGCAATCCTGGCCACAAATACTTCTGAAAAATACTTCTGTAGATCTATCATTATTTTCCTGTGAATTAAAAGCAAACAAAATGGCTTCTCCCCTACACCGTTGCCAAGATTTTCACCCGCACATGAACAAGACACTGATGAGACTGAATGAATGCCATGGACCAACCTTGGTACATTCAACTCCTATATCACACGCAGAGCATCACCGTTTTCCACAGAGGGCAGTTCTGCTGCCTCTTTCCTTGCCTGTAGTTATTTGTGATAATTTTTTTTTAATTAGGAAAATAATTGAATCAATACCTCACCACCTCAGTGTTCCTCTCCCCTGAGATGCAGCACTAGCAGGATATTTATTTATTTATTCACCCTATTGTGATAGTCTAGTCCTTGTTAAAATATTGGCAGCACAAGTCCCAGCAGTATGGTTTACTGGAAGGTTTACTGTTCTGGCCTACCAGGTTCCTGCTTAGAAATCATTCTCATAAATAGACTCCAGTAAAGCTCTGATGTTTTAATTTCCCACCTCTACAGAGTTTTACTTGTTTCTACACTCTGTCATATGCTATAACTAATCCAGACTTGTACTTAATGGAAAAGGATGGCTGAGCTGCTCTGTTACCCCTTCTTATGAAAGAATTTACATTTCTAAAGGAACAGCTTTGTCTTGTTCTAATAAATTACAGGCCTAATCCTGGAGCCTGTTGCAGGATCTGGCCTTTAATAACTGACATATTTCTATACATACGTCTTCCCAAATACCATCTAGTTTAACTGAAATGTGACAGACTTGAACATGCAGAAGAGTAACAGGGTAATACAGTCTTTACTCTTTGGATATTATAATAATGTAATCATCTGCTAAAATGTCCTGTTCACGACTTCTACTCAGCCATTTGTTTATTTCAGTAGGAATTGAATCTGCACATCAACACTACATACATCTCTGAGACACTGTCATACTTTGCCTGCTTCACCTTTCCTCCATCTCTTCTGTGAGAATCTACTTTGTCTTATGTAGCACTATGTAGGCAAACTTCCCAGTTGTTAAATGCAGTAAAGAAGTATGAGAAGAAAATTGCGACAGGATGAAAAGGTTTCAGAACATTTGGCAATGGATGGATATGTAGATAATCTACTGAGGCAGAGATGATTTGTAATAGGAAAATTCTAGCATCTACGTAGGTTTTAACTCACTCTTCTTTCTAATTTTACAGACTGACAACGGATTCAAAAGCTCCCAGGAGAAAGTGAGCATGGCTGAAACGTAGGAGGTCTGGTACAAAGATGAACAAGCCTTGTTAAGTGAAGCCTTTTGAATATATATTCCCTTTTTTATTTGCTGCAGCGAGTTTCTCTACTGCTAGTAATTCACTTCTGCTTGTTTACAATTAAAGGATAACATTCATGTTAGAATACACAAGTAAAAAAGTGCCTTCTGCAGGTGACTAAACATCACAGAAAGATAAGGATATGAGTTAGCTGTGAAAGCTGTTAATTGCAAATATACTCCAACATTAGCAACGCTGTCCCCGTTACATTCTCCTTCCTAGCAAATCACACCAGAAAAAGAACACTTGCAAGTCGCATGGAGACATGGACATGTTTTGCTAATGCTTTGCTGGACTATCCATTGATTCTCATTTTGTGCAGTTTCTTACAGGTGAATAAACTGCCCAAAGGTAAAGCCCTGAATATTCAGAAGTGCTGAGGAGACAGAATTAAGAAAAAAAAAAAAAAAAAATCTTTCTTTTGCTTAGTTTGTAATTAATCAAAATTATGTCTCTTCTCATGATAACATAGCAGGTATTTGCAAAAATCTTACATTTTAATCAGACACATATACATCTTGGGCCAAATCAATCAATGGTGAAACAGCAGATCAACCAGATTCAACCAGCAATGAGATTTTCCTAAGTGTATAGAAGTAGTAAACATAACCACAAGATTTGCACTAAATGGCAATTTGTTGCTTATATAAAGATCCAAAAGATACTGATCATCCAAACTGTGGCTTCAAGCACGCTTTATTCCACCATCATTCATTCCAGTATTGGACCCATCCCAGGTCATTATCCCTGTACCAGTATATCTTTGTTAAAGTAAGTATGTTTTGCAAGGCTTGCAGTGCGTCATTGGACAGATCCACTCTGTCAGATACAGGTTCACCTTCTGCTGATTTTACTTCACTTTCTTCAGAGTTTTATTTTTGCCTTTAGTATGGCTGATTTAATCTCTTTTTTCTTTTGCGGTTTGGTGTTTTTTGGTTTTTTTCCTCTTCCTTTTCTTCATATGATGGGGATATTTAATTCCAGAACTTTACCCTTTCAACTTCAGTCTTATTCCACCTCCTTGAGCATTTCTAAATGGAACAGGCATCATGTGAATATTTGAAACAAAAAAAGACTGGTTCATTATAGCGTTTAGAAATTCAAGTAATGTTGATCTATCTTTGATGCTCGTTGTTTTTGGCCAAGTTATCATAGACTTCTCAATTAGCATTCAGTTTTTACATCCAGTGTAGCTTTTTCCTACTTCCTGGTGTGGCATATATATATATATATATAAAACTTTATATGAATTTCTGAACTGCAAGATTCATAATTTACTTTAAATTATCTGATTATACCTCCATTCTTTTTTTATGAGTTTTTGAGAATGAAGACAACCAAAACCAGTTAGTGGCTGGAACGCATCAAATACCACAGATACTAAGATTGTAATCTTGACAACTGCTTTCTCCTAGTGTCTCTTCAATGGGACTACTTTAACCTCTTTACACACCCAGTCATCACCAGTCACGAGCACCATTCATTTGTAGCAGTAGGACCTATCATTTGTAAGGATACTCAGGCTACCATCTTGGGTGAAGAGTCGAGCACATTTGCACCACTGGTAAAGTGCTACCAGCCTATGAAAATGACCACAGCCCCAAGAACATGAAGTACTGAGGTCTGAAAATGGTAGGAATACATATTGTTAATTACGTCTCTTCCTTCTCATGGTCCTAGTTTCTAAAAAGTCTCTCCAAATAGGAGGTGAGGATGTAAATGAGATAGTCTTTTTTGTGCAGCACCATGTTTTATCTGGATCTTTTCATTCTCTCCTAGCCAAGCTTAAATGCCATGTAGATAATTTCAGAATATATGGCTTTTCTGTTCTTTTTTCTTCTTGGGCTTCCAACACAGATGGCATTGTTAAGCACTCAAAGGCTCTTTGTAGCCCAAAATAGCTGTACCAAAGACTTTGTCGTATTCAGTCATTTTACCCAGAACCTGATTCTTATTCTGTGGAGTAGTGATGAGTCTTTTAAACCCTGCATGCTTCTGCAGGCATTTAAGGTTCAAAAGTCCCTGATGCCTAGTTAATCAATACTTTAGGAAGATCTTGTGTAATGCTCATTAAAGTCTAATGCATTGTATTTCTTCAGCTCCTCCGTGCTCAGAACACCCTGCAGCTTCTCTCCAGCTAAATGGCCTTCGAGTTCCTCACACAGCTTGTTGAGGTGTTTTCCTGTCCATTTTTCAGCGATACAGCTTAACATCTCAGATAAATCTTTTGTCCTAAATCCTCCCTCTCCTATAGACAATCCGTCAAGAAAATAAGGAGGGGTGGGGAGAACCAGCTTCTCAAGTCTTAATTCCTGGAGCTGCTGCTGTGCTTTTCGCTCTAAAGTGAAAAACCTGCAGGCTGTCAGAGGCAGCTGAGCACACAGCAAGGACACCCTGCACTGCCCCAGTCCACACGGATGAATGGCCAGATGTCTTTGAATGACAGTTATTTTCTCCATCTCACTCTTTGAACTCAACTGTGGGTAAAGCTGACAAAGGCTATATTGCCTCCTCTTCTGTCCGCTGCCTCCAACACCAGACAAAGAGATCCCAGGTGATGCCAGTCCAAACAACACTAAGTGTCATTTAACCTTTAACCAGACCTCATCTCTGTAGGGAGGGCTAGAACAAAGCTTGTACACTGCTTATTTACTATTTCTGGCCTATTTAAAACGTTTAAGTTGTCCACACATACAGCTGCTAGCTATCTGCTAGGTATCTACTCAGGATTACATTTCACCCCAGAGTAATTCCCCCTACTCTGAACCAGCAGCCTGAGCTGCCCACAGCTGGACCTCTGTGGTGGTGCAACTCCCCCTTCACCTTTGGCCACTCGGTACTTGGTGTGATTCTCCATCCCTGGGCCACATACCAACCTAGGAGATGTTCATTTATTTAGTTAAATCACTTTGTAAATCTTTAAATCAGTTAATGATTAAGTGCTGCTAAAACTCAATCTCTTGATCTGCCTCAAATCACTAACAAAACTGAACTGCTGCTAAATTATAACTGTGCCTAATACTTCCATCCCGCGACAACCTCCAAGGGTTGGACCTCCAACAGGCTACTTTGCCAAATTTTACTTCAGCAGTAACAATCCTAACAGACCTACCAGCAGTAGCCATGCTGGGGAGAAGGCAGCTGCTATGGAGAAGCATTATACTACATAACTGCTGCTTAGGGCATCATTTGGCATATCACTGGCTTCTGACCAGACACACACACCAACCCCTTACGTTACCTGAGACAAATACAAAATAGTACAGCAAACAAAAGCCCTATTTCACTTCTCCTGGCTGTAAACTCAACCCATCTTCCATTCCACTATGTTGAGGTGACATTCAAACGAACATGCTGTTTGCATTTTCTCCTTCATAGCTTTGTCCATAGTTACAGTACTATAGATCAAATGAGATCTTCTTAGTCAAAGTAAAGACCTGACAGGGAACTTAAAAGGCCAAATAATTTCTGAAAATAAATTTGTATTTTCCTAAATGAGAAGGAAGGATTATAAAATGACCAAACCAATGGCTACAAGTTAAGATGGGATCCTCTAATCTTAAAACACCGAGATAATCTGCTCTCTCCAAGTCAGAAAGGCAGGCCAGTGTTTAACCTTAGCCTGTGCTTGTTTCACCATGCATAAGCTAGGCTGTACTAAGTGACCTAAACTGCAAGCTACTGTCACTCTTTTTTGTAGCTGTGATGCTTAAAATAGCAGCTCAGAAGATATATTTATCTTTTGCCACCTTATCTGAAAAGCGCTGTAAAATGACCACCAGTCAATCTCAAATCAGAGCTCATGACAAGTGAGAATCGTATGTCTGTATTACCAGCATAATTTTACATTGAATTGATTTTTTAAAAAGTAGATTTTAGAGAAATCAAGCAGCAATATAATAATTCAGGTAACAGCTTCACAACGTAAGCCAGGATGCTTCTTGGTGTGTAAAGACACTTAATTAAAAGACTAGATGAAAACCACAGTACAGAACCAGATGCGTCTATTTTCAGATATAGAGTTCACATGCCTGCCCCACGAGTCTGGCAAAATCTTAGTTTGATAAGACAGTCATGGATTTGGGAACGTGAAATACATAAATGCAATCTATACTCCCACACACATCCAAAGCATTTCCCCAAAGACGGCAGAAAGATCTCCATTCCACATAATATGTATTTGCATTCTTTTCTTCTGAATGATATTAATAACCTGATGTGACAAATTATTAGAGAGGAGAAACACAAAATAAAACTTGTTTTGCTAAAGATGCCTTACTAGCCATACCAATGGTGGAACACCTGTACTCATCCCACCTCAGCCTTGCTCTAATTGAGCAAGACCCATACCAATGTTGAAAGGAAGCGTCCCCACAAAAAGGTCAATTTGAATCGCACAGTAAAATTACTGGTCTCGGCACAGCTTCCTAATGGCAACACTATTGCAAGGAGATGCTGGCTTTAGACACTGTCTGACCTGAGCTAGTCAATACTGTCAGAACTAGCCATTTCACCAAATTAAATCACAGTTCTCCTCTGGAGAGTGACTGGCATTTCCAGAGCAAGTTTGCTCAGCTTTCTGCAAACTCAACCTCAGGCATATGAAAGTCAAGCTGTGCTCTTTCTGGTTCACGCAGCAGAAGCGACAAGATTCTCCTGACCAAATCTTGCCCTCAATTATGCTTGTGCAATCCTGGCTCTGTGAGGCTAACTGGAATACAAAGCAAGTACAAACGTGACAAAGGCAGCACATGTGGCTCAGGATGTACACGAGACTGGTTTGTTGGCAAAGAAGGTGATGTTCTCAGGTGATTTTTCTGATCCACCCTAACTTTGTAGCAAGCAGACGAAAAAAATTATTTGAAAAGAGAATCTAAGTAAGGATTTTTAGATGAAGCCCATTCCAAGCTCCAGGAAACTCCTCTGGGAACACATTGAACATGTTTACTCATGCCTGTGAACACTGAAAGAAGGGTCTATTTGTTTTTCCAGTACCCAGCACAGGGGAGCTGACTATGCCCTAAAGAGTGCACACCGCTGGTTTACCTGTTCAGTGACACAGGGAGGAATGGGGTGCTTTAATTCCCCTTCAGTCTTTATTTCCATTTCAGAACATCTTAGTCATAGACTCCTAGTGTTCATGGAAGCAGCAGATGCTAACTGTTCAATTCCTTTCCTCCTAAATGAGGTCTATCCTTTCTATTGCAACCCAGTGTCAGGCAGAGCAGGTATAAAATCTGGGACCTATGTAGTAAGTTCCCACCCATTCTTGATTTCAGCTTTGGAGAGTCATAATGATTTCCTAAGGTAACGCTTAGGAAAGAAATGCTTAGAGCTGATTTTGTTTTCTTCTAGAGAATGAAACGCGATAAACCTACTAATTTCTGAGTGCTTTGGAAATAATTGCTCTTTTATTTAGATGATGCTTCTTGCTCTCAGTCACATGGAGGTAAATCCAAAGCAGCTACTTGAAATCAGTGGAATAACCTCTTCAATTTGGCCCTTTGTTTTCATAAGCTTATATAAAAATACTTGACTAGCAAAAGCTACAAGTTATAAATAATAATAAACAAACAATTTTAGTTTGACTGAGAGGAAAAAAATTACCCTAATTTTACCTTGAAGAATAAAAATTAAAGCTTTTCCAAATATTGCCAAAGCTAATGGAACTGTGTTGCAATAATTACAGTAGGAGCAGCAAAACAAGTGTGGCCTCAGTCCTGACCACAGACATGAGCTTTTTAGAAAAGTCAAATCACTGGCTTCCCACACAGCTCTGCAGGATGCTCACTGCCCTCTGAACAACAAAGAGCTTCCTAGCACCTTATAAAGCAAAGAACTCTATTTTACCATGACAGAAGCAGTATCCTGTCACCAGCCAGGTGGAATAATCCCAGGCTCTCTGTTCAATAGGATCATAGCTATATCCATTTGTTTATTGTAATACTGAGATTTTCCCTTGCCTGTTTCCATGACCTTCACATTTCCATGAGACAAGACTAAGTACTATCACCCTACCCACTTTCAATTATTGCTTTGATATTTTGTTGCTCAAAGCTATCAAAATCAGTGTGATTCCAGTCTCGCAGAACAAGAAACAGGAGCGTGATTATTATTAGGAGAAAAGTTTTGAAGCATCGGCAAAAAATAGCAATAATAATGAAATACACTTTCCCAAAGATGCCGTGTATCACCTTTGTTTAATATTTTTGTCAGTTCCGCTTAGAAAAATTAATGCCTTGGGAAAAAATAATTGAAAGTGTCTTTCTGGAGTACTGTAAGCATCCCCTTGGGGTCTTTATTATTCTAACAATTTCCCATTTTAAAATACACAGGTACTAACAACCAACAAATTATTACATTTCCTTTAAATGAACTGAAACAACAAAGATAATTAACTAAGAACATAAGCCTGCTTCCATATGGTAATACACATCCCAAGGGCAAAGCACTTCTCTTTTAAGGAATTCCCCTCAGACTTCTTATCCACCTTGTAAGGGTAATTAACAACTGCAAAATACAACTGAACTTGCTTAGTGTCACAATATTCTGCAATGCATTACTTTTTCATGGAAAATGAATATGATTTGTAAAAAAGAACGTAGGACCTTGGAAGAATGAGTTGTTTTTTTCTGTGATGGAGCATGCTGATGTAACTAGCGGTATGATTTAAACTCTGAAAAGGTATTTAGAACAATGTTTACATTGAGGGTTATCTCAAAAAGAAAGCTAAAATGGGAAGCATGTTTTCCCACTTAGCTAAGTACTAGTTTATGGTATCTCCTGTGGACAACATTTTTGGGGGAAAAGAGAAAGGAACACACTGGTTAATAGATATCTAATGTGTTAAAATTTAGTTTAGATAGGCAAACCATGGTTTTATTATAATTTCATTAGTTGAAGCAAACAGTACACAGAATACTAATGCTTTCTTAGAGCGCACAGTGCATATTAAGATTCAAAAGCATCTTGTTACACTACAATTTTAAGCTTGGAAGGTGTACTAGGCAACAAGCCTATTGTTACTAGGAATAATATAAGGAAGAATGTGGTAAGTGGAATGAAATTAAAACTCAAGAGCTAAAAACAGGGTAAGCACAGGGGAAAAGGGAAGGTAAAGAGATGTCTTTGGATTGGCTGTGGATTTATGTGGGAATACAGCTAAAGAGACAAAACCTCACTCGAAGGAATCCCAGTAGATCAAACTGCAACAGGAGAAATTATCACAACTTCTGTCTTACTACAGCAATGGCTTGTTCAGTTTTCCAAGAGAACGTTTCCACGGCTGTACAATCCCTTCACACCAATGATGCGTCTTTCATCATACAGGAGACCAAACTAGAAATTCAGAGACCAAACTAGAAATTCAGAGCTACCCTTCCTGTGTAAAAGTCTTCAGGCAAAACTCTGGACAGGTTAAGTCAAAGTAAACTTTGCCATTGACTTCCATGGCACAACTACGTTGCTTTATGTATCTTTAAAACAAACCCCCCACAACTCCACAAACAAAACCAACCACCTTATTTCCCTAAGGAAGATGCAAAGTAGTATCTCATCAAGAATAGTCTTAACGTCTACTAATAATTGTAGGAAGACAGGCAGACCATGCAGTGATGAGTAACCCAACTCTGGTTAGTGTTCAAGGTCTCATATTTTACGATATTGCTCCATTGAGGGATTTGACAACTTACCATTGGTGCAGTGTGGACCAGTTTTAAATACAAGAACATTTTACATGGGATAAATCACTGAGCTGGAAGAAAGTGAATGATTGGCACAGGGCAGAAGTACTTTTTGCTTCAAGGCTCTGGCCTGTCATTTGCTGGAAAATCTGTTTTATTAAATGCCATTCACACTTCCCAGATAAGTCACTGAGGGATATGCCAGATTCTTTCCCAAATACTACTTGATACTCAGTGCTGATCACTGATGCGAACACAACATCTCTTTTGATGTTCCTAAGCACTGAAGTGTGTACATTTCCCCAACACACCAAATGTTTATAAGGCTAAAAGAGAGAAAAATATCAACCCTTTGGACAGAGAAAGGGCAGAGGAAATGGTGGGTTTATTTAAATACATATATTAGATACTCAAAAGAGTTAAGGAAAACCTAAAACAGGTGCCAATTGCCTGTGAGATTTTTTTTTTTCACCCACTGGTTACAGCAAGTTTTACTTAAGTATAATTTCAGTCAATCAAGTAACCATTTATTACCAGGAGACGGGACATGAGAGGGTAATAAGGTCTACTGTGTAACAGCAATATACCAAGAGTCCTCACTGTGGCTTCTGATCTGCTCCTGTAAAATATATCCCTCTATAATCTACCCGCACACAGCAGGGCGCAGGATCATGGCCTAAATTTGCAGGTGACCATGAAGGCCAAAGGAGTAAACAGAAGCTGACTTATACACACATTTGACCGTAGATGCACACAGATGCATTTCATTGAACCAAGGCCCCTCATTTGCCTCAGCTGGTCTTTGTCAGGTGTGACAGCTGAACACACTGGTACCGTCCACATCAACTGCTGCTTTTCACTTCTGTATACGTCAAAAGAAAAATAAACATATTCCAGTGACACCCGGCAATCAGACAGATTATTAGCATGAAAATAATACTGTTATTCAGGGACTATACAGAATGCTTTTCTGCTTAGTCCCCTTCAATCATACGAAACATGTTAAAGCATTTTTTTTTTTTTTTTAAAAAAAACAACTTATGAGCTCAGCTCACCTTTAAAAAATTGCAAAGTGCTCTTACATCGGAAGTCTCCTAACACTGATCATTTAACGTACATAGTATTTACAGTAATAAATGAAGCAGATTTACCATTAAAGCTGTGAAAATCAAGAATGTTACCACAGCAAGTCTATCCATCACCAGCATTTATTTCAAATTGCCTTTTCTGCATCTTAGGCTTGCATGAAAATTTCTCAAATCAGGCACTGCACAGATTTCAGAATGATATGTAATAGCACAGTGCTAACACCTAGCGTGCTTTACAGCACTGTTTAAAAAAAAAAAAAGTGAAGATTCAACCAACTAAGCCTCGTTGAGTATTTTTGCCTATATCATCTGCATTACTGCTTTAACCTCCATTTTTTCTTTGTATCAAAACCAATGACAAACTGCATGCCCACATACACAACCGACTCCAACACATTATTCTAATTATTTTCTACAAAGGACCACATTATACTTGATAATAACCAGCAGCAGATCATTATAAATTAAACTTACAAGCAGCAGAGGCAGGAAATAAACATTTATAACGCAGGCAAAGATCGCTTTTCCTCAAATGTAGCTCAGATTATGAAGTGAAAGACCACTTGTGTTTCTAAGGACTCCCAGTAAATGGAGTACATCCCATGTTGCACATGGTCACACAGAATACTAATTATCAGTTAATATCCAAGTGAAAATAACATAACACCGTTATTCAGCTGAAGGCTCCGATTCCTGGCAACTGCTCTATGGGCTTTGCCCAGTCCACAACTACAACCCACAGAGCGCCATTTCCAGGCAAGCCCCAGGTTCCCATTTGAAAAGGCCCCTCACAACCCAGACGCTGGGGCAGCATTGTCAGATGCACCTCTCAACCTGGAATTTCCCATCCTGTACAATCAAATCACCTGCCCCAGGTACTAATATATGCTACAAGAAACCCCACAAAATCTACACAAGAGGTTTTTTCCCACCGCTTCAAGCGCACACCACCACTGCCGCTGGGCTCCGCATGGGAAACCCAGCACTGCCCAGGACCACAGAGACTGTAATCCACCCTCTGGTCGTAACTTCCCACATCCCTGGCATGGCCCTGAGCTCACTTTATTAAGCATTTTTGATGACTATTTAGGTCAGGTTTTGTTACCCCTGCTCTTAGCTCAGCCTGCTGATCGGAGCCCTTTGTGGGAGACAGACTGCTCGGAACGAGGAAGCGCCAGCACAGGCCACGGGCAGAGCTTCTCTAATAACAGGCAGGCACCAGTGGCAAAACTGACAGAAAAATTATCCACTTCGTGCTTCAGGCCCCTTCTGACATTTTCTCTATTGGGACTGAAAATTCTACTCTTAGTCCTCAGTGTTTGCCCCTCTCGCACCCACTGGAGCTTTGAGCAGGGCCGGCATCTCCCCACAGCAGCCTCCTCCCCCTGCAGCCAAGCGACTACCAGGGCACCACGTGTGTCCTGGCAAGGTGTCGGTGCCATCCTTTGGCACAGAGATTTTACAAGTGCTCCAGAGAAAGCTTGGTATCCGTTTTCAAAGAGGTGATTAAAGGTAAAACAACTCGGTCTTGGGGCAAAATTTATTACAAGAACTGACAAATTCTAGCACTCCAAAATTCTAACTGAAGCCTCACATGCTTTTCTCTATTCCTCTTTCCTTCATAAACCTAGGTCTTATCAAACATCTTAGCAGTGTGCTACCTCAGTACATCATAAAATATGTACGAGTATACAGGATAGCAAAGCTAACAGCTCCAGAAGAAGTGAGGCCCTTGGTATTTTCTGACTTTGGGGTACTTTTCATTCTTAGTGCTGCATTAGTGTTATTTTCAAGTGTTTGATGCAGTATTAACTAGTGTCATGTTTTGAGGAATAGAGCTATACAACGCTGCCCAAAGGAAAGAGAAAATACCTTGAAATGAAATGTGTGATCATTTACAATGCCGAAAGCTTTTTAGCTATGGGCATTATTTCATAGCCAAGGTAAGCACTCTCTCCTTTGGGTACAACTACACAGCTGCTGTTTAAAAGGAAATAGGGTTTCTGTTTCCAGCCTATCTTTTCTTCTTAAATTCACATCGATGAGAATTGCTCTCCCGGCACTGGAGGTGACAGAGCTGCCCCCAAACCAGACCACGGGCAACCACAGAGGGACTTTCCTCCAGGCAGCCCCTCCAGCCTTCTGCAGCGCATTCCTGGTGCACAGGAGCGAGCGCAGCTATAGGGAAACTTGCACAGCTGAGGACATACCTGACCCACAAAGAAGAGAGGGATACAAAATCCAGAGCTGGCACAGCGTTGCTTGAAGGCGGTAAGGTGCCACAGGCAAGTCACTGGTGTTGAGCCAGTATAACCAGTGGGGAGCAGCTGCTCCACAGGGAGGATGAATCGGGGCCACTCCAGAGACCTCACCCCCACACAGCCCCACAGCATCCAGGCACAGCAGCAAAACCAGATGCTCCTTCCAGGGTCCATCAACCACTCTAGAGACAGCAAGTGATAGACCAGAATCCACCCAGCACTGGAGACAGGCACAGCCACCACACAGTTCAGGGCTGAGCTTAAATGGAGACCCCAGCAACAAGCTGATGGGGTGTGGGTGGAGGTTCCAGGTGACACTGGTCAGGGCAATTAAGCACAATCAGGGCCCTGGAGATGGCTGCACATGAATGCAAGAGCCTTGACAGGGCTGTCTGTATCTCCAACTCAGAAAGAAGCAGGAGGCAGCAATTTTCAGACCCCTCCTGTTTAAATATATTCTGAATTGCAGAGCTAAAACAAAAGGCTTCTGTAAGCCCTTCCTTTGCCTTTGGGCTCTCCAAACCCACCCTAGTTTGTAGAAAGCACAGCATGAGTGAGCACATGAAACCCCTCTGCATCAGCAGGAGCACACAGTGAAAAAATGAGTTAACGTTTGAATTAAAGTAAATAAATGCATATAGCATTCCCAGACAGACATTTAATTTAATTTCTCAGGTTCCTTATCCCTGAAAAAGAAATTAAGTTTCATCTCATGAAGACCTGAAAGCTGGACAATCTCTGGAAAAAATCTGCCTTTCAAGAACGCTAGAAATTGGAAAAATATATTCTATGCCGCATAAATAAACCTTAGCCTACAAAAAGGCTGCCTTCAGCTATACATATATGAATGTGCAAACATATAATTGATGCATAAATTTATTAATGCAAGCTCAGAAGCTTTACACCTTGTAGTCAAGTTGACATATGATCTTTTTATTTTATTTTCCAATAGGAGAAAAAAGTAGTGCAGAACCGATAAAACTGTTTGAGATTAAATTGGATTTTCCACTACAGAAAGCTGTTTGGAGACAGGTATTCCAACAGCGAGACATGGTACAAAAAAGTCTCTCAGAGCCTTAATGAGAGTGACAAGGGGAAAAAAAGTGTCTGTGCTCTTCTAGAATGTTACTCCAAATGCTGCTTTTGTCATAAAATACTTCTGCTTCTTTGCAGAAACTATTTTCTTGTTGTCATTATTTTGCAGTATTTAGCTGAAAGGTTGGAACAAGAAAGCTGCATTATGTAAAAATGTCTTATGTGCTCTTCAAGCAAAATATGACACTAGTTTTGGGTGTAGCAAGTAATACACTCATTATGCACTCAAAGATCTAAATTCAATATAATGACTAAGGTATATTAGCGTTCACTTGACAGTACCAAGGGGCTGGCATTATTAGTAAAGTTATCATAAGAAATATGGGATTGCAGTGGGTCTTGGCTCATTGAACGAGCTCACTGCAGAAGTCCAGAGCTTCCTCCATGCTTCCATTCCTTGCTCCATGCTGACCTCCTACCGAGCCACCTCCTCCTTCCCCACACCATCAGGGCTGCCAGAAGTCCTGACATCCACAACCCCTCCTCCATGGCTGGGGAACAGCTTGTCCCTCCGTCTCTCCTCCTTCCCAGGACAGAGGCAGCTCACAATGTCCCTAACCCTCACATTCCTTCTGCCTTTTCAGTTGTCTTCCTCTTCTCCTTCCAAGGACTCTGTTTCACCTTCATGTTGCTCTCTGCCACCAGAGAGGGTTTCTTATTTTCTCCCCTGCGCCAAAGATAATGTTCATTCCTCAACACCCAACACCTTCCAGCCCATCCCAGGATGTCTCAGTCCTTGACTCCATCTCATCTCTGGGTACACATGTATTTCCTCCTTCTTTGGGATCCCTCTTACCTCCTGTTCCTGTGTGGTGTCACATGTCTTCTATTCCCTTCATTGTTTATACTCACAATTCTTGGATAAAAACAAAATAAAAACCACAAATCCCCAATTCATGCCACGAACAGCAGGACAAATGAAAAACATCCTTTCCTTCAAGATCTCCGCAGACTAGTAAGAGATGAGCTCTCATTGAAGTTAAGACAAATTGAAGATCCCATTGAAGATGTGAAGTCCCTTACAACCCAAATAATTTTGTGATTCTATGTGAATTTGATCTGCACTGGAGCTGGCAAAAAGGTAAAGTGACTCACAGGCACCTGCAGTTGGGAAAGTGACGTTAACATTTTTTTCGGCTAGATCAGACAGTTCCAGTGGCACTGCATATGCAGAAAAGTTCATTGATCCAGGGAGGTTTCAACTGAAACACCCTCAGCTAAATGAACCAGTATTTTCTGGTTCAGCTTTGTCATTTCACAAAATAAATTCACACCGATCAAGGAAAACTTCAGCTCAGAAAAGTTGTATGCAATTTATTTGACTTTCCTGAAGTACAGAAGGATAGCAGGTTGCTGCTGGTAGTGCTAACTGAGCAGTGAAAGGGAATCTGCCTTTTCGGTGAAGGGCATTTGCAGGCTGAGTTATCAGCTAAATCTATCAAAACACTTCGAATCAAATACTGAGGATTCAGACAGTAAATACAGACTGGCTATGCAAACTGCTAAAGAAGCTATTTGTTGTGTCATTCACCAAAGACCCACATTAGCAAGTTCTGATATGCCCAAGGTTGTAAACATAGAATTGAAACCATTGAGATTAATCTGGCATACTGTGTAGGTAAAGATGATAAGGCATGTCCATGTAGCAGCACTGTGCTTCGAATTCTGGGAGGTTCCAGATGTAATATGACAAAGTTTGTCTTAGGTGACTAGTAAAATCTCATCTTAGCACCACCATTTTCTGCAAGATAATGCAAATATTCATACTTATTCAGAAAATAATTTCTTTTTGACCTTTCCAAACAGCACTCAGTACATATTTTGCCCTACCATCTTCAACACAGGCATTTGTCCTCCTCTGCACTCCTCGGTGTAGCACTAAGTCTAACTGTTGCTGAGACAAACAGAACATCCCAACAACGTCATGACAAATGCACAACAGCATCCAGTATAGTTCATGTTATCACAATCCAGAATTCAGCTTGCCCTGCTCATAACAGTTGCTATCTCACCTTTACCAAGTGAAAATATTTGTCACCTCTAACAGAGACCTTTGCAATAGAAACTCTTTGAGAAGGATGGATTGAACAACTTCTTAAAAGCAGTAACTGACATGGCTATGAATGGTTGAAAAAATATGGAGCATGGAATAAAACATATATGTATTCTTTGGAAACAACTATGCTTGCACATGTGTCCTTGGGAAACAGCGTTTCTCAAGTCTTCCAAAGAAGGGAGCCCCAAGTGCATGTCAAGTTCACAAGCCTGGAGTCACAACAGCCCAGTACACAACAGAGACCATTGCAACAACACACCCTAGAACTTTTGCTGCCAGGGAAACTGTATGAAGAAAGATGAAATCTGCATGTCTAATTCTCTGTTAGACCACCCAACCTGCACAAGCAACATGCAGTCCCATCATTTTCTTTCCTTCCTTCCTACACTCTGTATGAACCATCACCTCATGCCTACATAGGAGCAATGGAGTTCCCTAAATTTGCTGTCTATTTTCTCCACACAGCCATTGCCTGCACCCACAGTTTCATGGTATGAAGATTCTGGCTGCAACAGTGGCTGCTGACTCTTGTCCATCCCCCTACCACCCCTTTGCCCCATGCCTCCATCTCCAGTTGTGCAAATCTGCTTTTTTTGAGGGCTGCAGTACAAAACAGGCCTTAGAACTGATGTCATAAAAATCTTTATACCACTATTTCCATCACATGTCTGTTGTCACGGACTGGGTACCCTCTGTCAGCTCAGAAAGTAGACTGAAATTTTAAGGGGCCTTCATCTGGGAACATCCCCTCTTATTAATGTCACTGTCCACATTGTTTACAGTTACTTAGTAATGTCAACAAATTTTATTAATTTGGAACAATATTTTCTAAGTTGCATGTCTCAAGATTTTTGTTTGTTAGTTGTTTTTTAAAGTCTTTTGGCCATAATGGTGAAGGTCTTTCTGAGGAATAAGCTAAGAAAAATTACGTTGGTTTTTTTTTTTTGCACAAACATAAAGATTCCAACAAATCTTCGTTAAGAAGCTCAATTTACACCATATCTTCAGTAAGGAAATTGCCCATGACATTTCTTCTGCCATCCATACAAATGTCTGCTCAAATTCAGCTAACTTAAACTTCTTTAAAATCGTAGCTATGGTCATTTATGTCATCCTATACCATTTTTATATAATGCTTATTCCTCTAACAGACCAGTTTCTCCCAGCAGCTTAACCAACAAGATTAACAACAATAATGTTGTCTGTTTTGTTCCCTGATGCTCTTCACAGTACATATTTCCTGGAGTTTTGCAGTTTAATCTATTAAAAACTCTGCAAGGGTAACCTGCAGGAGTTTGTGTGTGACATCCCTTTCAGCAGCAACACTCGACCACGATGGGCTATGCAAGGTTTGCATCCAAATGGAAGGAAAATGGGACTCTCCACATTTTCCATTGCTTCTACTTTATGTTTGGATCGAAGCAGTTAAGAAAAGGAAGCTTTTTCCAGTCAATTGCACAGGCAATCTTAACTTAAGAATTTCCTAACTACACTTTGCTATTCTGGTATGTGCTTTTAAAATCATTTTGTGCACTATGTAAATCACATTATTTTTTTTAAAAAACGAGTTCATGCTTTTGATGTTTATAACATGTTTTAATAGTTCAACAATTCAGCTATACTCAGGCACAGGTAATTGCCCAGAAGGATGGTGGTTACTGACAACTACCAACACTCTGTGTGTACATTATCATTTACAGAAATCTATTGCTTTTTTTTCTAGATACTTAACAGTTATTTACCCAAATTGTCCTCAAGTAACTACTTTTTAAAAGGTAATTATCATCAAAATTCAGTGAAACAACTTCAATTAATTTCGACCTCCAAGAGGAAGATACACTTCCTGAAAACAAAAGAAACAGTTGGCAATCATTTATGGCAAATTTCATCTTGACTCGTCAGCTTGCATTTGATAACCACCCTGAACAGAACTAACACATTATTCAAGGTTGTCTTGGGCCTACTAATCTTCAGTATTTCATGACTTCTGAGTTACTATTATTACTGAAAGATGGATGATACTAATAACTGACTCTTTTGGAGGATGTATTTTAGGGATTTCATTTCCCACTTTCAGATATCATTTATTTGTAGGTCTTAAGAAAAATATTGATATTGAAATTAAAACCCATCAGTAAACTCACTCAGATTATTCTATAGCATATAGATAGTGATCAGGAATTGATCTGACACAAGCTGAAGTCGATGGAAGGACAGTTATTAACCTTTAGGTCATGCTCTCTAGAGAGTGAAAGGGACACTAACGAAAGGATAGTAAAATAACTACAGTGCATCAACATCCTTATCTAGCTCTCTCTGTATAGGTCTACGGTACACATTTTGCATATTTTAAGTGTGTGGAGCCTTACATTGCTGGAGGAAACGTTAAAGGGTACTTTGAAGCAATTCTCTACCCAAACAGTCTGACTTTCCTTTATCTGGGACAAAAGGAAGGAAAGACTAAGCTCCTACATAGCAGGAGCTGGAAGCAGTGAGAGCTACCACACACACCACAGCATCATCTAAAAAGTTTTGGGCAAATTCTATTTCACAGCCAGAACAAGAAGTGTTTCTTGGACATTGGCTGAAAACTCAGAGATTGTCAAAATACTCCCAATTAATTAAAACAGCAGAGGAAAACAGTCACAGATATGGCTCCAAGATCAAGAAGAGAGTGAGTTCTGTGGTCACAAAATCTGCTGGAAAAACCTACTCAGAAAAGCTGGCTCAGGGATCACTGAACAACTAAACCTGCTCTGTTTAGGGGAATATCATTCTGTGTAAAAAAAAAAAGGTACGAAAGGAACACATGACTTGTGATGTCCACTGAGCAGAAAAAATCTGGTCAGCATTCAGGGCAATTATTTGGGCCAAAAAAGGAAGAGTTGAAGAAATGAGCCATAATGGTTTGGACAAGGGTGGCATAAACTGTAGTCAGTAGGGAAGAGAAATACTGAGAAGAAAATTTCCAGAGGAATGCGAAAATAAGGGGCCCAAGACCCCTCCCAGAAGGACCATCCTTCGATAAACTCAGAATAAAGTCATATAAAATCTGCCAGCTCCTATTCAGATTTCAACTGCTCTGCCGTACTCTATACCCACTGAAACCAGCTACTGTCTATAATTATTAGGTGAAGAATTATTTCGTTTTGCCCTTCACTTAAGGGCTATTCACATATACATCAAGAAATATAACCTGCAGTAAACAGAATATTTTTTACAGTATTTTATAAACCTTTCAGAACACATGTAAAGTGAGAAAGCAGTGTACCAAAACACTACTGGAACAAAATCTGAACCCAATTCTTACTTTCATGTAGGCAATTTTCAAATAAAGCAAGGGATGAGCGAATGCCGAAGGTCTCAATATGTGAAATTTACAGCAGCTTCCTAAACACTTTCACCTTGCAGACTGTGGTATATTACTTTCCTAAATAGCTAAAGAGGTACTAAACATTCAGTCCTTGGTCAACACGAACTCACTTTACCTGCAGGTGGAATTTTGCTGAATTATTTTCTGCTTCATGAAAATCCACGAGATAATAACATATACACAAAGAATACAGCCAAAAACATTTTACCTTTCATTTGTCTAAGTGGGTGAAACTCTAAACACAGTAAATCAGTTGGAATTTTGCCTATGATGTTATTAAAGCAACCATTTATCATTTAACTTTATAGTCCGAGCTGGTCAGTGAGATATCTTCAAAAGATAAAACAGGTATAAATTTTCATGGATTTAGAGTGTAAGAGAGTAGATTGTTTGGATGCAATTCATAGTAAGTGTTCAGAACCTGAAATTTGGGCTCAGCCTATTGCAATCAGAGACTCGACTGGAGGCCACCTGAAAATTTTCTTTCTTTACCTGAAACGTGTACATATTGTAATCCAAGCACGAAGATTGAATGGCCACCGTTAGGAATATAAATTTCCCTGTCCATAAGTATTGTGCCTTGTCTGGTAAATATTTTTTGTTCCGACAGATAGCCTGCCTTACACATGCATTTGTTAAAATAATCATAGAGAAATTTAACATGCAAACAGGTATGTAACTTGGCTACAAATGGAAGAAAACAGCAGAAGAAATTTTGGAGCACAATACAACCAGCTCTAGTACAAGGACAGTATTGTGGAATCTATAAGATTATAAAAAGAATGACAAATAAGAAAAAGGATTTGAGCTTTCAAGTGAAGTTCTAGTAATTTTACTACTCTATGTCAATAACAGCTTGTTACAAAGTTTAACAAATTTGTACTAGCAGGGATTGTTACAGATGTAGAGATTTTTTTAAGAGGTAGATTTCAGAATATGAACTACATGGTTCTTGGTCATGAGGTATATGTCACTTTTGCTATCACCACACATACAAAAAGAATGCAATAATTTCTTTTTTTATAGTAAGCATATGTAAGCTTAACATATTCTACGTAATAAACAGAATTTAAAAGCTGTAGAGATAGCATTTTTAATTGTTGCCTAGTAACAGTTGCGGTATTGGAACTGACCATGAGCTAAAAATATAGAAAATATGTAAAAACAAAAAAAGAGAGAAAGACAGATTTGTTATATTAAAAATATAAAATTATGTTAAAATTACTGTACTACCATTGCTAAACATTCATTTTAACATCTTCCTATTAAAAAGTCTGAAAGGGTTAAATAATCCCTCCATTAAGCCATTTCCCATTTCACCATCCAAGCTAGGATTTTATGAAGTGTTGCTAAAACACGACACAGAGGATGAGTCTGTCACCTTGACAGCAAAAGCCAAATTGAAATCTAATATAAGTGAACTTCAGACGTCTGAGAAACTTCAAAGAATAACATAAAAAATCGACTACGTGTGCTGTATTTGCTAAATGCATATTACCTTTTGTTTTCACCATAAATCAAATATGTATGAAATTTGCATTCACCAAAAGAAATGAGCAGATTCTGGGGAAGTTCTTACTTGTTAGCATGCACTTCCATGCAGCTCTGCTTGGAAATCCTCTTTTATGTGACCAGGAAAAATGCAGACACGTTTTTATAAGCACAAATTTTTTTCCATATGTTAAAATCTGAGGTATATAACATCCCAGATTACAGTTCCTCTTAGCTGTTGAACTATTCAGTTTAAAATATTACATTTATATTAATAAACAGGCCTCAATAATATTAAAAGATACATTTCTGTATACATAGTAACGGTAAGTCCTTTCTATGGCTGCTGAGTAGTTCAGCATTGAAACTGATCCTTCAAAATCCAGAAGTAACAAATTTGGGGTCCCTTCGCAGCAGCCATATATATTGGAAAACATACTTCTCCAAAAAAGAAATTTCATATGTATAGGGGTGGTCTTCATGTTAACCAGCTATATACCTAAAGGGCGTTCCTAAAACTGTTGTCTGTTTTCAGGTCAGTTCCCTTGTTTAGAAGGCTCAGCTTTAATTGAAGCAGTAAGTTAGCTGATTTTACACATTTGGATGGAAGAGGAAAATGGCTTTTGTGATGAGCATCTGCTGTTTTGTTAAAAATGTGGTTAAAGACATTAACAAAAGTGACATTACCAGCTGTTCTAATGTCAAACAGCTTAGTAAAACTGTTTTTTGTCAAATGACAACATATGACACCAAAATCAATTCCAAACCAATAACACTCTCTTAGTCGCGAAACAGGCTGCAATCTAGAAAAAAAAAAAGTTAATTAAAGTACAAATTATACTTTCTTCCCCCTGAAAGAACAGAACGCCAGTTTTACCGACAAGACTCACCGTCTTTTCTAAATTCATAAAAGGCAAAATATAATATACAATAAGTTCTCTGAGGTATAAATAACACCTTATTCCCATAACATACTCATAATAGCAATAGAACATGACAGGCTGTGCCTCTCGGGGTAATGAAAGCATGCCTCAGGTGGTTAAAGTACGGTGGCCTTTGGACTTGCAGCTTCCAGCCCCTCCGCCCTTTTGTGCTGTAATCCTCAGGCAGGCGATGCCTGCTGAGTGCTGCTGTTCAACTACCCCACGCTCGGGTTCGCATCATTTATAATTATCAGATTATTAGAAGGTGACACATTAGCAGCCTAGTCAGCCAGCGTTCTTCTAAAGGGAAGATTATAGTCACAGCTAAGCTGTGTATTTGGGCCAATGCCCTCAACATTCTCTAAAAAATTACTTGGTAAGAAAGAAGCAGGAAAATAAATTTCCAAAATACAAATGGCATCATTTTATACCTGAAAGTCAGGCTCCAAGTCAAAAGTGGACGAATTTGCCTTCAACATCTTAATCAACCTGGTAAGATCAGATAAAATGAAATCCTAAACGCTTGTTGGTGCAGACCTTGTTTAAGGGGTATTACCCCCTTTTTTTTTTTTTTATTAGGAGAAAGATGCGTATCAGAAATGTTTGGGAAATGCCTTCCCGAAACATACGGTGAATTACATGAGTAGAGAGACTCAAGGTAAGTTTAGTCCTGTGAGACAGCTACTCTGCAAAAGAGATTGGTGGGAGAGGCAAGCAAACAGCTGCGCCTTCTTGTTAACTAAATAAAGGACAAATGCTTTAAATCATGATCGATGTATGCAAACTCGCAAACCTTGAAAAACATGGAAACTGGAGTAATGGCTTCCAGATGGAATTGCCAGTAGTGCTTAAGTGACCGAGGTACAGAAGTCTGGTGGTATCCACTGGATTCAATGCTTTTGAACATAAAACCGGCTTGTACAGCACACATCATGGCAATTTTCATTTCTATATTAAACTCAGCCCACTAAAATGCTGATTTTTATTAAAATATTTTTAAATGGATGTTATTTTCCATTTAAAAAACCCAAACACATTTCAATACACATTTTTAGTCAGCTCCAGCGAAGAAACAGGATATGTAACATAAGTGTTTGTGGCTGTCCCCTCACACCATAGCATATGGTAGGTGAGTTACAGACACTTGTGTTGCTGCTGCAGCTCTTCAAAACTAAATTGTTACATTAAAACCTTAGGCATATGCTATTTTCAAGCTGTAAAATACCTGCTTACTTAAACACACAGATGCCAATAATTCCCATATGTCTCCAGAAAATTTTGAGCCACTTTTAACAATTGATTAGCTCTGCGCAATGCAAATTTGAAAATGTAATAAGAAGAAGAGAAGAAAAAAAAAAATCTCACATTTGTCACAAATAACTGAAGTTCAGAATCCAGCCCCATGGCAGGCTGCGTGCACGCTGGACTCGGGCACTTCAGCCTTTGCCATACACTCAGAGTTGCGCCTTCCCTGCTATAGGCACCACTGCTCTTTCCTGTGGCTGATTATATCCCAACTTGGAAATGATGCATGGTGCAGAGGATGGGGAGGACCTGGTCCTCTCTCCTTGGTGCCCGGGAGAGGAGACAGCCTCAGGCAAGGTGATCCCTCCTGGAGGGACAAAGAAAGAGGAAACCAGTAAGCAGCAAGGGGCGGGGTGTGGAGGTGGGGGAAATGCCAGGGAAGAATAGAGGTATGCTCTTGGAAAGAGGGAGACAGACTAAAACAAGAAAGAAAGAAATATCCAGTGGCAGTGATTCCTGATGAGGGAAGGAAAGTAGCAAAAAAGGATGTGGGATGTAGACAGATATCCTCAGCAACAGCGTATCAACTGAATTGGGAACTTCTGGCTTTCTGGTCTGCTCAGTTGCTAGCCTGGACTCACAGCACTCTCTTATCACTGTGTTTACATTACTGTTGATTGTGCATTAGACAGCACAGCAAATATTTTGTGTTCCTTTTTCAGTGGGGAAAACAGCATGCAATGGTTGTTTGCTTTTTTCATTTAGGAGAATTATTCTTTTGCAGTGATTCAATTCAATGTCATGTGCCCATACCACTACATTTACAGTAGAAAAAGCAGGTCAAATGCATATACCTGTTGTTTGAAGAAGATGGTTAGGACTTGGTAGCTTCAGGGTGAATCTGTTGCATGGTCCCTGTCCAGGACAGATGCCTTTACCCTTACTAGCACTTTTTGTTATGAAGCATCCCAGCGCCCTGCTGACAGACCAAGACTGCACTGTGCTACCCACTGTCCAAAACAAAAAGATGGCTTCTGCTCTTATGAAGCAGTTTCGAGGGGTGTCCAAGGGGGCTTAATCTATCCAACAAGATGGCTCTCAGCAAGGTTTTGCTACCAGAGGCTCAGGCCATAGGAGACCTTGAAGATGGGACCAACAAGCACCCAGAACAGGCAAGGTCCTCTCAGTGCACAGCAGCCCATGACCGAGAAGGAAGGCTGCTGTGGTTTGGGCATGTTGTATTCTCAGACAGAAGAGACAAGCAATCCTGAGAACAGCTTTTCCCCTTTGAAGATACTTCTAAAACACAAACTTGAGGAATGCAACCATTGCACCAGTACAGGAAGCCTGAAAAACAGTTGCCTAGGATTCCCCTTTGAATAGTCCCCACTGATCTCCTGGAAATTTGAAGTAAAAGGGAGAGTTGCCTGGTAGAAACCACAATTATCTGAATGCACTGTCTCCACAGATCTCTTTGCAAGGCCTCACTTACATATAAGCAAATCATTATGTACAGTAAATATAAGGGACTGAACTCACACAGTGCAACCATTAATCTAATGCTCCCACTGCATCCACCTAACTAATGAGATGCTTTTCTTTCCAGCCATCTGCAGAGCTATGGATTCTCCTCCCACAGCTTCTTGCTTTAGCTTGGTCTAAAACATCACATACACAGAGACAAATCAAGGAAACAAACTAGATACACGTATTCCATAGTAATTCATTAGGATTTACTAGCTGCTGTTATTATTGATTACTAATTGTTTGCACCCTGCTGCAAGAGGAATTTATATTCTGCATGTTAAAATGAGGCACCGCCAAGGAAAATAAGAAAAAGATACAAAAGGCTGACAATACAGATCAAACAGTCGAAACTAAGCGCACAAAAAGACAGCAGCAGACTGATGTTTAACATGTAGAATTAATCTGTAAATTTAGAGCTTAACCACTTTGCATGTTTTGATCAGGCCACAATCTTATAATAAAACACACACAACAGCGGGCTGCCTGCTCACGAGTCTGCCATTTCTCCCCAGCTGTGCAGCGGCATGTTACACTGGTGAAAATTAGAAAGCAACGTAACCTCAGCTGACAGGTTTATTAAGACACAGAAGACATTATACAAGCCCCTTTGACATTATAATCACTAACTCAGTCAGGAGTAGAAACCTACTTGCTATCATTATTGGAAGTAATTGGTAAAAAAAAAAAAAAAAGAAAAAAGAGGAAAAGAGTAAGCAAACAGTCTTGTAAATGTCAGTTTAATTATTTAGGATACAGGTGCTTTCAGCCACATAGATTGTATCCCATCTGTACTTCAGTAGTTTTCAGGGATCAAAAGTAAAGACCCAGTTAAAGTCGTCTACTTTGACCTTGCTCCATTAGTTCAACTGCTCTTATTTACGTTAATGAAACTGTGCTGCTGTTCCACAGCTACGGCTCTATCATTGCTACTAGCATAAGTCCCAGTTTGCAGGAATTTGTAATTAAACTATACAAAATTGCTCTAGGTTAGGACTTGGTACGCAGTCACAATGGAAGTCCTTTTCGTTTTTTTTCTTTTTTCTTTAATGGAGTTAACAGAATCACAGAATCACCGGGGTTGGAAGGGACCTCTGGAGATCATCTAGTCCAACCCCCCTGCCAGAGCAGGTTCACCTAGAGCAGGTTGCACAGGATGGTGTCCAGGCAGGTTTGGAATGTCTCCAGAGTCGGAGACTCCACCGCTTCTCTGGGCAGCCTGTTCCAGTGCTCTGCCACCCTCAAAGGAAAGAAGTTCCTCCTCATGTTTAGATGGAACTTCCTATGGTCAAGTTTGTGCCCATTACCTCTTGTCCTATCACTGGGCACCACTGCAAAAAGATGTCTGATTTTGTTATATGTGTTATATGTGTTATATGTGTTAGGGAAGGAGAAAGATTTAATAGTTTGTATAACTTCTTGTGCTCTCCTACATGGACTTCAACTTTTAAATATGTCAGAAAACATGAATGCAAGAGAGTTAATGTTTCTGGGAAACATGTAAGTGGTTGGCGGTTCTCCATCAGTGGGACACAATCTAGTGCACGTCAGAAGCAAGTAAAACCTGTTGCCGTTCCATGTTTAACATCCTGCTCATTTCAGTTCTACCCCTGCTATCCCTGTGCTGTTCCTACTGTGTCAGAAAGCATTGTGTCAGACACCAAATGACAGAAAACCACAATTCCTGCTTTTACAGTCTGCAATCTACATACAAAGACAAGAATGAAACAGGTCAATGGGAAGTGTGAACTAAAATGGAGATTATATCATCCTTCTAATAAGAAGAAATCTAATCATCATCTGCCACCTTTGCTGACAAAGGACAGAAGTCATGCAGTCCTCTTAGAGCTTGGGTTGGTTCCTTATGCCACACGCTGCCTGAAGAGTGGGGTGGAAGATTGTCCAGCTAATACCTTTTCTTTCTCTACTCCATGATTTAAGAGACTCAAACGCTCTTCATCCAACTGTTTCTGCAGCTCTAGAAAACACTTGAAAACAAGACTAAGAGCCAGATTTTCAGGAGTGCTCAGACAGTCTGCTTCTCTCACTGTGACATCTATGTGTGTGAGCACACGTGGAAATGCCGCCCATAACACACAACTCCACCTACTCCAAATAAAAATTCGGTAATTTTATTATTTTTTTTAAAACACAAACTGAGTAACATTTCAGACCTGACCCCTTTTCGGAGGGAACCAAACAACAATTTTAAACAATTTTAGGGTCAACACATGTTTGAACTTCTGCTTTTGCTAAATTTTGTTTGCTTCTCTGAGCGGGACCTCTTTTGCTCCCTGTGTCCTGAGAGAGCCTAGAGCCATAGGCACGTCCTGTGTAGACCTACTGGAACTGCCTCTGGCTGGACTGATTGTTTCTTTGTGCCTTCAGGCACAACACAGGTATCCTGCATGAACTCCAAAGGACAGTAGTCTCCCTATAAAGGGGCACAAAGTGAAGATGCTCATATTTGCAGTCTCCTCCACGGATTTTTCTAGGACCCAAACCAAATTCACTTGCAACCCTGATCCAGTCCCATAAGCCACAGAAATCAGACATTAGCAAGTGCAGATAACAGCTTGTGAGTTTATTAACACAGAGCTCCTCTATTAACTCCAAAACAGGGACCACCTTCAGAGAAACACCGTGCAAGTGTTACTGCAGGTATGTGTGTGCATGAAAGGAGATATGAAAGTTCAGAGCAGTGCACTCTATTTATTTTATCTTCAAACTTTTCTGAGATAATAAATGCAAAGCTAACAAACATTTACCATACTGGATTTCCTGATTTCTACTAGACTGTGCCACAAGGCTCCATTTATAATACAAAGAAATTGCAAAAACACTTGAATATGCAGCCTTTTAATGCTAAGCAGCCACTGCAAGCATTAAATGTTCAATATACCTGCAAATAGGCTTAAAAGATATTTATAAACACATGTGGTGACATGACTCAGCTAGCTTTAATTTAAGAAGAAACCATACAAAGGCCTTAGATACTCCTGTTTGATAGACATGATAATGATCACCAACACCTGTGTCCTGGAGGGGCTTAGTGGATGATTTAGCAGGTATAGAAATGCTTATGTTAGGGGATTCTTTTAATTTATTTATTTTGCCTTTAGAGGCTTATACTGAAGAGTACTCTGTGAAGATGTCTCGGAGAAGGTCATATTGCTTGGATTTTCACACCTTCTACAGAAAGTCCTCCTGAGAGCCACCTGCAAGCCAGCAGTGAATAAACATTCTTTAGTGATGTTTGCTCCCAACTTACCTCTGCAGTCTGTGAGGCAGTAGCAGAGCTCTGCTTTCCCTTGCAGGATGCGTGCCTCTCATTTTAATGTCTGTAAGCTGAGACAAGATCTGCTTTTTGTTTCCTCTCATATCCAGCTGCCTTCTTCCTTTGTCAGAACTGACAACTTAGAGGACAATCAAAACACCAAGTAAGAAACCTTGTTTGACCTTACTGCCAAGAGTCTTAAAAAATTAATGTTTACTGCTATTTATATGCATTGGGAAATCACTCTTTTGCCTTTGAGTTTAGATGTTTCAAAATGTCTTTTTCGAGCTCTCTGGACATCACCAAACTTTATGAACTTTTAACAAGCCATGATCTCTACTTTAAAAAACATACGAGGACTGATGAGAAACCGATGTTTCTCAAATGTCCAGAGAGAGTCCTTCGAGCCACTGTCCAATGGATAGATACTTTCTAATGCAATTCCAAGCATAAAATGTTTTCCAAGCATACAGCTTCGAAAACCACCTGTATTACCTAAAGTATTGTCTACTACAGACCTACTCCAATGCCAGTCATTAACCCAGCACTACTTTCTCCATATCCAAAACAAAGGGGCATCCTCTTGTCTGTCTTTTTAGGAGTTACAGCTGATCACTTGGAATGTTTTACAGCCCCAGCTTATTTTCCCAATAAAATATATTCTTTTAGTAGTAGTTGTAACTACTGACTGTTCAGTTAAAAAAGCAAGAATAACAAGGGAAAATAAAACAAAATGATTGCACACATTATTCTGTACCCCACTGAAAGCAGTATTTGTGTTCAACTTCTCTTTAGCTTGTCAGTAGAATTGGACACAGAGTCATTTGAAGCTTAAAGGTCAGAGGGTACTTCTTTAACAATTGATATTGTTCTCTAAGAAAACACTTGAGTTTGAACAGTTATGTTCTCTCATTCCTTTAAAAAAAAGAAAAAGTGAATGCTGTTTTAAAGCTCCTAAGGAAAAGCACCAAAAGCCCTGCAGAAATCAAACTAGAAAGACCATCTTGACATGTTGGGATTCATCAAGCAAACTTTATCAGACATCAAGCCCTCGGGTAGTGCTTGGAACTATGTGCCAGGATGTTCTGCAACACCAGGCGAGAGCGCGCATGCGACCTGAACAGTGAAACGGTCCCAGTGACCCTGTAAGAAAAACAGCTTAATCCATTGCCCATGCTGATGTTAGACATTACCTTTACACAGAAAGGGGAAAGAGATAAGAAAGGGAATGCACAGACTTAATAAGTAACAGATGTCATTTTCTCTCTAGTAGGAGGCTAGCATCAGGGAAATGTTTGAAAAATTGTTAAATCAACTGTTGTGGCAGCTGAACATCCTTGAGGTTAGCCAATGTGATCTAAGCCTTCACAATGTGATTTGAAGATCCCACAAAGCAACCTGGATTGGAAATTGCAGTCAGGGTGAAAACATAGCTTCTAGGTCTTTAAGTGCCAGGTAGAGATTGTTCTTTACAATTGCTTCCTGCGGAGGAGGAGTTGGAAACACGGGGATTGTGAAAGGAAGCTATGTCAATCAAATTTTACAATTTATTTTTTCAATGGTTTATTTTCACCCCAAAGCAATGCAATTCACCTGAGTGGGAAAAGTGGTTGAAAACCTTTAGAAATGTCAAAGACCACTTCTGTAGAGGAAAGGTAAGGAACATGCCTAGTGTGTGCCATTAGGCTGGTAGTCAAGACAGCATCAATACAAGATGGATGATGGCATGGATGTTGCTTTTTTATCCTGTTTTTTTCCAGCCGAAGAGCCCAAAAAGAGCCATTAGTGAGAAATACAGGTGGAGTAAAGATAGCCAGAATGATACACTATCAATGAAGTGAAAAATAAAACTGTATTAATTAAGACATGCTTAGATTTTTGAGTAGCATATTACATCTCCATAATGCCTTTAATTTTAAGTGCTCTGCAGACTGCGCACAGAAGAATCATGATACCCTCAGCTAAAGTGCAGCCAGTTCCAGAGTCAGTGACAGTAACTATTACAGAGCTCAGAGAATCTCACTGAGGGTGCCTACAAATGTTCAGTGCAAGGACCAAAAAACCACTGTATATTCTTGGGTAGGAAGCAAAGAAAAACATGGCAATTATCGTGCAGGAGGCAGAATACAGATAAAATAGAATGTAATCATGAAACTTGTAATTTAGCCAGGATATCAGATTTAATATATAATGTTCAGCAGGCTTAGCAAGAAGAACAATGCAATTTTCAGGAATTAGTGGAATCCAGGAGGCCTTCATTTAGACCTCATTTTGCCCAGCAAAGGTAGGGACTGGGAGAATGAGGAAGCACCCACTGTAGGAGAAGACCAGGTTCGAGACCATCTAAGGAATCTGAAGGTGCACAAGTCCATGGGACCCGATGAGATTCATCTGCAGGTCCTGAGGGAACAGGCAGATAAAGTTGCTAAGCCACTATCTATCATATTTGAGAAGTTGTGGCAGTCTGGTGAAGTTCCTGCTGACTGGAAAAGGGGAAACATAACCCCTATTTTTTAAAAGGGAAGAAAGGAAGACCCAGGGAACTGCAGGCCAGCCAGTCTCACCTCTGTGCCTGGCAAGATCATGGAGCAGATCCTCCTGGAAACTCAGCTAAGGCACATGGAAAATAAGGAGGCAATTGGTAACAGCTGACATGACTTCACTAAGGGCAAATCATGCCTGACAAATTTGGTGGCCTTCTACAACAGTGTTACAGTGTTGGTGGATAAGGAAAGAGCAACTGACATCATCTACCTGGACTCGTGCAAGGCATTTGACAGTGTCCTGCACGACATCCTTGTCTCTAAATTGGAGAGACATGGATTTGACAGATGGACCACTCAGTGGATAAGGAATTGGCTGGATGGCCACACTCAAAGAGTTGCAGTCAACATCTCGATGTCCAAGTGGCAACCAGTGACAAGTGGTGTTCCTCAGGGGTCGGTATTGGGACCGGTGCTGTTTAACATCTCTGTCAGCGACATGGCCAGTGGGATTGAGAGCACCCTCAGCAAGTTTGCCAATGACACCAAGCTGTGTGGTGCGGTTGACATGCTGGGGGGAAGGGATGCCATCCAGGGGCATCTGGACAGGCTTGAGAGGTGGGCCCATGCCAATCCCATGAAGTTCAACAAGGCCAAGTGCAAGGTCCTGCACGTGGGTCAGGGCAACTCCAAGCACAAACACAGGCTGGGTGGAGAATGGATCGAGAGCAGCCCTGAGGAGAAGGACTTTGGGGTGTTGGTGGATGAGAAGCTCAACATGAGCTGGCAATGTGTGCTTGCAGTCCAGAAGGCCAACCGCATCCTGGGCTGCATCAAAAGAAGCACGGCCAGCAGGTCGAGGGAGGTGATTCTGCCCCTCTACTTTGCTCTGGTGAGGCCCCACCTGGAGTACTGTGTCCAGCTCTGGAGCCCCCAACATAAGAAGGGCATGGACCTGTTAGAGCAAGTCCAGAGGAGAGCCACAAAGATGATCAGAGGGATGCAGCACCTCTCCTGTGAAGACAGGCTGAGACAGTTGGGGTTGTTCAGCCTGGAAAAGAGAAAACTCCAGGGAGACCTTATAGTGGCCTTCCAGTACTTGAGGGGGACCTGTAGGAAAGCTGGGGAAGGACTCTTTATCAGGGAGTGTAGCGATAGGACGAGGGGTAATGGTTTTAAACTGAAAGAGGGGAGATTTAGATTAGATATTGGGAAGAAATTCTTTACTGTGAGAGTAGTGAGACACTGGCCCAGGTTGCCCAGGGAAGCTGTGGATGCCCCATCCCTGGAGGCGTTCAAGGCCAGGTTGGATGGGGCTTTGAGCAACCTGGTCTAGTAGAAGGTGTCCCTGCCCATGGCAGGGGGTTGGACCTAGATGATCTTTAAGGTCCCTTCCAACTCTAACCATTCTATGATTCTATGCTTCATTTACTCTATTAGACCGAAAGCCCTGGACAAGCTTTGAGTCCGCAGCATTCTGCAACATTCACCACACATGTGAAAGACCAGAAAGCGCTTTCTGAGAAAACAAATTGTGAAGAAACCTAGTGATGTATAGAGGTGAAAGTGAAACCCCAGGCACATTCATTCCTTTCACAGCCTGCTGTCTCTAATGATACCCATGCATCCCTCCCACAGACTGGACTCCACTAGGCTGCTGCTGAAAAGGAGAAAGATTTACAACATTGCTCTGAAGAGCACTATCACAGGATAATTGTTGTTCCATTGGATTTGGGTTAAATATTTACCAGCACTTTCAAACCACAGCCTGAACAGGAGTCTTGGCAGATGCACCCACTCTTAGTAATTCTTTTAACTAACAAAAAGAATGCCAGTGTGTGTGACACAAGGATTAAGATTTCTCTTGCTGACCTCCCTAACTGTCAGGAGAAATCTTCCCGGTTGTCTCCTCAGCTTTTCTGCTGCACTCTCTCCAAGCAGCATTTATACTTGTCAGAAAGCTGTGCTATTACTATGCTCTCAAATTTTATCTTGCATAGCCAAAATGCTGTGTTATGCCTATCTACAAATTTCAGCACAGTGCATTGCAGCATGTTCATAAAACAAAAGTTTATACACACAAAGCCAGCATTAATACGCAGCAGTTGAAAATGGATAATCTCAGTACACTGAATGCCAATGTTGTAAAACTGTGAGATACACTAAACTTAGATATGCTGTCATATTAACTACAAAACCAATGTTACTTTAGTGGTGAAAAGGAGCATTGGAATTACCAAAAGTGTGCTCCTACTGTTACAGTGGGAATAATTACGGGGTATTGAATACGTTATAGAGGGAATTTGAAGATGCGAAGCAATGATGTAACAAGGGAAGTGTTTCCATACAGTTTCTGCTCTTAATTCCTTCGGGTAACAGTGATAGAAAAAATAAAGAGGCTAAGAGACAGAGAAAGAACACTAAACTATTTCTAATCACCTTAAGTGTACATTAGAGAATCTGACTGCAACATTAGTGAAATTACATGGCATAGCTCAGATCAGGGGGACTGGATTTAATATACAGAAACCCTTTCATAGGCTGTACTGAGGATAATATGGTAAGGAACATTGGGCTGGAAATTTGCAGGGTGAAAAAATGCACTGTACAGTCTCATTAAAAGTTTGAGAACAGTTCATATTCTTGGTAACAAATCTTTCAAGGAGCTGCAGCAGCAAGACACAAACTAACATAGTCTTAAGCTGCTAGCAACTGCACAACAGCTTAAGTACAATACATGCCTGGCCAGAACAGTGATTACCGTATTCATAAGCAGTCTGGGCAGCCTATCTTGAAGACACGAAGACACATTTGTGACATAAATTATTAGAGAACTCAAAGATGATCTTTGACGAAACCAACCTAGAAGGAACAAAGCACTAGGAATTGCCCAAAGCACAATAGCAGAACAGAAAATAATGCTGACTTACACTGAAGTCCCAAGGCTCAGACAGCCACTTGACAATCAGCAGTGTATACATGCTTTCAAAGCGTCTCAGAAAAGAAGAAACATCTGGGAAGGCAGAGGGAGCTCCCAAAGGCCATATAGGAAAATGTGCGTTTGTGGGGAAGAAATGGGGAACGTGCAGTGGGGAGAATGTGTGTATGTATAATAGATACATGCTGTAACTTACATTCAGACTAAGGTCTTTGCTAGTCAGAAATTTAGCTATCCAGAAGAGGTGCACCATGACAGCTCAAACTAGGGAAACAGAACGTTTGCTATGGGAATTGGATTTCACTAGGTCACTGTCAAGTCTATCAACCCAGGAGATGTCCATGTGACCAGCAAAAGGCCAACAGACCAAGTCTGGTGAGGAGGATCCCCAAACTTGTCATCCCATCTCTCCACAGCTTTCACCTCTTTTCACAATTATCAACAGAAAGAGAAGCACTGGCTTTTTCACTGCACAGATTAGAAGAGAGACACATAAAAGGGTAAAGCACAAAAATAAATATGTGGAGAGAGGTACAGAATGATGGGCAACAGATAGGAGCAGCACATCAATGGAAGAAGAGTTTTGTAGGGAGAAGGAGGATTTACAAAGACAGGTGTTCAAAGGACCTAGAAGCTGTCACACAAGTAGAAAGAGGAGAAACACACAAAGAGCTGAGGAGGTGGCATTCATCTGGAATAAAAGAGCTGGCAATGAGACATATAGCAGAGACATGGAGGGAAGAGAGAGACTGAAAGAGGAAGAAGTGTTTGCACACTTTTTCTGGAGGGTGAAGAAAGTTCTGAGCATACATGGAGGTCTGCAGTAAAGGACCAAATGCTGAAACCCACTCCTCCCTCCAATCCCTTGGTCCGCATCAATTGACTTTTAAGACACACTATATGGCTGATCTGTTGCTGCAGTTTTAGATGAAGGCTGTGAAATGAGGAAGAGAGTTGTTCTTTAAGATGGAGCAGTACTTTATACTGTGTAGGAGGGTGTTGATCTGGTATGATGCACTCTGTAGTGTTTACATTTACAGCAGTGCCAATAGCATAGACAGATGCTTTATAAAACAAACTATGAACATCTTAAAAGTCAAAGGTACATGGGTATGTCAACACAAGGCAAATACTACCTTTGTCTTTTCTAAGAGCAATAAACAGCCCATTCCCAGAGATCAAATGTGGTTAAGGCAAATAAAGCTAAACTAGGCCAGGATTAAGATTGACACACTGTCTTCTGCACTTGCAGAAGAAATGCTGAGCTTCATTCTCAAAGGGCAGTGCTCTCAACCTGGTCACTCCTTAGAAGTTGAAGCCTGTATTTTTTGTTGAAAGAAGCCATTTATACAATCCATGTCTGTAACTCTCAGCTGTCTGCCTGTATCTTACTCTTGGCTGGGACCACAGCCCATCTAGCGTACAAGCAGTGAAGCTAATTTCTTTATTTTTCTGGCAATAAAACCAGTGGCAACTTCACTCTGCTAGGGTTCTTGCAACACTAATATGGACATCCTCAGTCTTCCAAAGCAGGTTATGAGTGACTAGCATGACCAAACATAAAGCTGGCTAAAGGACAGCTGCTTAAGAGTAAGGAATATATAGGCATATAGGCTTAGAATCTGAATATTTGAAAAAGGTCTAGCAAACACCCTTATTAGAAAGGGTTAAAGATCCAGGAAGAATCTGGAGGGAGTTGCACATCCATCCTCTTGCCTATGCAGTAGAAGGGATCTCCACTGGGAGCACAAGGACAGCAGCCAGAGCTATGTGGCTTTTCGCAGCCCTCTCTGTCTTAAGCTCTAGAACAGTTCACACAAAACAAAAGAGGCTTTAAAATAGGTGGCACTACTACTCGAGAAAGGAAATTATTTCTGCTATGATCAGCAGAATCCCTTTCTACATAGCTTGGGGAGGGGTCACAGGCCTGAACAGTCATCCACTATCTCCCACAGAAAGAAATGCCCTGAGCAACTGAGGTTGGGAAGAGCACAGACAGGTAGGGAAGATCACAGCGCGTCATCTCAAAAAGTAACAGCTAGGACAGATAATGCATCAATTTAACCAGGTGTTGTCAGATCAAATCAGAAATGCTGCTGCTACCCTGCTTCGAGTTAATGTAGGTCAAGGCACTCCATTCCTCTCTTCTATATAATCTCCCACACTTGTTATGTAGATAAATGCAAAACAAACAGCACACTAAAAATAGGCTGAAAAGCCAAAAAGATTACTCAGATTATGCTATGAGCATGTAAGACAGCAGGAGAGAAACTGCTCCCAGATTCGGGAGACTGAGGTATATTCATGTTGCTTACGATTATTTGGCCTGTTTGCAGGGTACCATTTAATTGCTTTTAGCTGACTGGTTAGAGCAATGCCACCGTGTGTAATGTATTCACAATAAATATAGGTCTATGACCAATGCAAAGCCTTTCAGTGGAATTTACAGAGGTGATAAAATGGGTCATACCAGAAATGCAGTGACCGAATCAAATTACCAGGCCTTTCTTGATGGAGCGTGCACTCAGATACATATAAATTAAGTCACTGTAAGAAACCCTTCTTAAAACAGGCACAAGCTAGAAGCAGCGGGAGAAGCTTAACTGTAGTTGTGTTACACTGTTATCAATTAAAAGGCTTAATTCAAAAAGATTAATTCTAATTTTTAATTAAAGATAGAGAATATTGTTACACCAGTTAAAGCACAGTGAAGGGAAATGGTGCAGACAGGAAAGTTGGACGGGAGTGTGTGTTTTTAATAAAATAACTAATAAAAAAAATACAACCTTCTGCCTTGCACCAGCAGTGGAATCATCATGAAATGACACCAGAGCTTTTGGGTTGCCAGAGTTAAGGACACATTTGCTCTATTCCTCATTTCCTCTCTATTGGGTGTCTTGAGAAAATGTAGGAGAAAGAATTGCAAGGGCTGCAAATTAGAGCAGTGACTGATCGGGTATATGAGAATTTCTGCTACTTTGTAAATTGTCATTGCAAGCACCAGGTTACACTGCTTAAAAGTATATTTATATAGGAACTTTAAAAATACTGGTATTTGGTAAATCACGTTCTGCTGAACCTTTTTGCTCTACAGCCTTCTCTTTTCCCTGAGTCACTGTAGCAGCCGCTTTCTTGAGGTACTAAGCCTGGGCAGGCAGAGTTTGGGATGCTACGGGCCGGCTGTGAGATACTTCCCTTCAGCAGAGACACACTGACTGGGCATGTGGAGCAATCAGTTTTATCTCAGTGCAAAGGAAAACACTTCTACCTAAATCCTCTTCAATTATTTAAGGCCACCTTGCTGTGATTTGCACTGGAAAAGCCCGGACATGCTTATGATTTCCCTTATGAGAAGAGCAGTAATTCCCAACCGAGGCTGCTATCTGTCCCAATATGCATTTTCACATGATTTTACTTTTGGGGAAAAGGATGCTAATCCTTGCTCAGCTGTAATGCGGGAAGATCACGACAACCGGCTTGTCTTCAGGCAAGCTCAAGGGCAGTTTCTCAGCTGAAATTACTCCACCTGGATGCTGTCATGATACCATTTGCTGTATGATATTGAGATCAGTGTGGCTAATGATGGAGGGCAGGGATGTTCTAGTGTCATTAAATGTACTAAAATCTGTCAATTTTTATTTCTGGTTAGTAATTTCACCAATATCTCATGAACTGCAGTGGAAAATAAACATGTTTTCTTGGAAAATGAATTGATTAAATGAAAAAAACAGCCCACATGAGCTTCAAAATAGTCAGATTGATGGCAGAAGCATTTCAGTGGTGGAGAAGATAAGCAAAGTATTCGAAGACTATACAGGTAAAGAAACAGTAAAAGACTTTAAAGAGGAAAATAAGTAGCCTTATAGCTGCCTTCTGTAAAACACAAAATATTAGTGTTAGATTACAAAGCACTAAATGAAATTTAAATGCTTTTGAGGCACGTAGGATAAAAAGAAAACATAAATTCAGAAACCAGAGTCAGGTAGGTGGTTTTGAAGTACTCTGTAAACAGCAGGAATAACCCAAAGCGATATAGCTGAGGTATTACCGTGGAAAGCCACAACTTACATCTCCATCTCAGCATATTATTTTTCAGTTAAACCAATTACACACAAATCCACTTTTGATGGTTATCAGGAGCTGGCAAAAATATTCCATAAAGGGATATAAAAGCTACATTCTGAAGTAAAAAAAACCCACCCACACTACATAATTTTGTCATTTATTTTCAAGTAAACATCCCATGAATTTGAAATGCATAGCCTGGGCTGGAAGTTGACAGGTACCATCAAATTATGAGGTACTAAAATTTTTAATTCCTGATTTTTAATCAGATTTTCTACCCTAAACATCAAACAGATTTTATGTCCAAAATACCATGTAAAAATGACACTTTTCCCGAGGAGATTTATTATTTCAGAGCACTAACACAAAACCTGATCCTGCAAATGCTCCCACACAAGTCACCTCTCTGATACGGGTTTGGTCTCAAATAACTTATTGGCATGAATCTACCAACCAATGAGTCAAAAGTGGCAAACACTGGCACTACCACAATTTACACCACCTGAGCATTTATCCCAATTTCTGCAGAATTAGACCCATGAACATGGGTCCCCAACATAGCTATTAATCAGTGTTGAGAGTAACAGCAGCAGACAGGTCTCGGTCAGAATCAGAGCCCTACTGAAAAGCCTTTTAGCACACATAGTCTCTAATCACATATATTAGTATAGCAATTTTTTTAGTATCAAATGTGGAAAAGGCAAGTAACTCCCCCAGTATGACATGACAGATATGACTAAGAGAAATACATGAAACAGCCCTACAGCAGGAGATAAGGGGGAAGATCAAATCTTGCCCGTATTTAAATGCACAACAGATTCGTATTCTTTCAGTAATTGTGATTTCAGAACGGCCCCAGTCTATTTCATGAAAACAAGCCATCAGGGAACAAATTTAAACTGGAAACAACAAATCAGAATGTGCAAAAATGGAATAACCTCTTCGAAGTCTAAGATAACACCTTTTATGTTCTTTCAAACAGCATCATGAGAACAGATTGTTGTTTGGGGGTATGGAGTGGGGGGCAGAGGATAAAACCAGCCTTGGCTTCACCAGTACCACTACAGCAATCCACCCCAAAACAAACAGATCGGGAACATGTACTTCCTTGTACGGCACGCTATGCTGGCCACCAACAACCATGACCAATGGCCACGCTGCAAGACACTGTTTCATTTGGTCTCTACTCTCATGTGTACAAACTTTTTAATATTTCAGAGTATCTCACCATTACAAGTCCCAGTTAAAAGAAATGAAGGCTGATTTAGTGGAAGAAAGTCTTCAAAGTAGAATGCAAGGTGCTCTAAGTCCTATTCCCTGCTGGGTGTTACTCTGCTCAGGACACAGGGCTCTGCTCCTCCTTTTCTCAGCACGTCGCTCTGTTCATCGAACCTTCCTTCTGTTCATCTAACTTTCCTGTGACCACTGTTTTTTTCCCCATTCTCCTCAGATATTATAAACAATTTTATAATGACTGTATTCACAAAAACTAAAAATTGATGATTCTGCTGTAAAAGAGATGGTTGTAAAGATTTGGTTTCTTGGTGTTTATCACTGCATCAGAGAGATCAGCAACAGACCCACTTGATGAAAACCTTCATAATGAATCGCAACAGGAAGAGACGTTGTAACTACCGTTGCCTTTTCCTCATTCGCAATGGTATTGTAAAGGAGTAGATTTTAATGCAATATGTCTTTTTCAATGCATTTCTCAGCAACAGCATTCATAAGCACAACGACAGGAAGACAGTAACATTTCAGATGACAATCCAATTCCAATTTCAAGCCTCACAGGGTGCTATTACAAACAGCAGGGAAAAATTACAGAAGGTACTTTGGCACCTTTAACTTTTAATAGCCATTTTAATGCAGATGATCTTGACATAATTTTACTGCCTATTTGGTAATCTTATTTGGAAAATGGAATGAACACAAGATCATTTTGCAATATACAGTAACATTTATATTTTTCAGTATCTGTTTTCCTGAGCATCCTTCTAAGGGATCTTATCATAAATCAGTATACCCTGAATTGCTGGAATTTATTTGACTGTGTTGGCAGCTGGTGCTGATAGCTACAAATGTGAGTCACAGAACTGTAAATTAGAATATAGTGCATCAATGGATTTCTTTAGGCAGAGACTTTTTAATAGCATCACAGAAGTGACTGCATTTACGGCTCAAGTGGTATCTTGAGTTCTTTTCCAGCTTAACTTGTGAAGTCAGTTGAGTGGCAATGGGACTTCAGCAAATTTTCCCCTAAAATTTATGTCTATAAAAATCCACAAAAGAAACAAAAAAAAAGCAAAAAATTTGTTCTTTAGAATACTTACTGGAACCCTTTTAGGATATAAGCACCTAGGAAAGGAAGCCATCATTTCTTACTAATGCCTCGTTTTTAGGGAAGGGAAAACAGAATAACCAAACCAAACTCCTCCACCAAGCACAGATCAGTGGTATGTCCACACAGGCTAAGATCTTTATGAAGATTAACATAAATTCTTTTTGTCTGTGTCTCTTAGCACTTCAGCATAAAGATGATGAAACTATAAATAAAACTTCCATATACAGCTTTACCAATAAAAATACACAGAACGTATAATAGAGCTTTAGCTAAAGTTGCAGTGCAAAATCCCAAGGATGATTTGACATCCCACACATTTGTCTCTCTGCCTTCTGGACACATTGATGGGCCAAATGGTATGTTTTATATTTACCAATGTTTTTGCCGTGACAGCAGGACCTCAGAACCAGGCTTCCACAGGGTCTGTGTTTACATGTGCACTAGAAGCAAATTTTCTCTCATAAAGCTATTGAGAGAAACTTAATTAGAATGACTATCCTTTCCATGTATACTAAAATAAACTCTCACACATTAGAAATAAGAGGGAAAAAGAAGTCAAGTATTTAGGTCATACAAAATTGCAAAAAAAAAAAGAAGATGAAAATCAGTTCCAGTTGAAAATGAAAACAATGATTAAAATTTATTGACAGATTATAAATAGGAAAAAAAAGGTTTCTCTGACAAAATTAAAATGTTACATTTCAGCCTGGAACTTAAAAAAAATAAAGTAACTTTTAAGGAAATGGTTTGAAAGAAATCTTATTCTGAAAAATGAAAGTATTTTATTTTAGAAAATGACAAAACTAAATGTTTCAGATTTTTTTTTTTTAAGTGACAAAATTGAAAAATTTACTAATCAGCATTTGTGCCAAATGAAGCTCTGCTCCATTCCTTCTGTTACATATTTCAGGTAGCCCGATTGTTTCTACATTTACATCCATTAAAATACGTGCTAACAGTCTGTATTACCAGCAGAGCTCTCTTCTGTGAATGCACAGAGAATTAGCTGGGATGCGTCATTATACAGCACAGTAATTCTGCCTAATCCTTTCCAAAAACCTTGAGAAAAAACAGCAAGAAAAAAAGAAAAAAGTGAATCAATTTTACTTTCTCGGTGAGAAGAAAAATCACGTCATTGCATTCACTGTCATTAATCAGTGTTTTAAAAATTGTATATTTTGAAGCTTGAAACATAATGTGAATATATAAGAACAGTCAAGTAACCATTCATATACAGATAAACCTGCTGGAAGTATGAGTCAATGTTATATTATATCCTCTACATACATCTTAATGTAGTCACAATGCCAAGGCGTAGAAAGCTAACTCAGGTACTTCCTTGGAGATTCAATCTTCCTTGGCTGTCCTATTCCTATGGGATGGATTACAAGAGTTGCCCTATAGAGAAGCACATACGCAATGGAGTCCAATCTGCTAACCAGGGCAGATGGGGCTAAAGTCAGGCAGTGTAAATATTTGTTAGATGCCTCTGCCGCAGTGACTGGACTAGTTCATACTAGACCTCTGAATTCCAGAAAAAATTTGTACATTCTGAATGCAGGAACTAGTATATTTTTTTTTTCACAAGATCACAGATATCTAAAAAAGCAGGAATAAGTGTATCCTTGCTGTTTTTCAAGTCATTACTTCATCTGGAGGAAGGATGGCATACTTAGTGGTAAGTAGGGGGAAGAAATTTGGTATAAATAAATATTTGGCAATTTGGAGATAACAAAGATAAAAATTGGTATATTATATCCAGAACACTAAGATTTAAGGAAAACGAAATTTTATCACACATCAGTAAGATGTCTTTAAACTAACAAAATGCTAACATACATAAAGGCTGCCTGAAACTTAATACTCCAGAGGTAGTACATATTTAAATTGCGATTTCAGCTAATTTCTCTAATTCTAAGAGTAAAACTTCTCTTATTGAAGCTATATGATCATTTTGGTCTACATCTGCCCAAGAGCTCTGGCTCTTTTTTTTTTTAATTCAATAAAAAAATGAAAGTGATCATTATTAGAGTTTACTGGAAGCAAGTAAATCCAAGACAAGGTCAAAGAAATGTTTTTGTGTCCCGAGGACACGACTGGGAATGAAGTGGTGAGAATTCTGAATCACTTCCCTGTCCTTTCTGTGCCTGTTTACAAATGATAAAAAAAGATTTCTCACTTGCTCACACACTCACAGAAATCACACCAGTCAATCCATCAATGATAAAGCCCTTAATACCATCAAACCAGACTCAAGTTATTACACATTTAGCCTCTGTTTCTCATGTTTTGTAAAAGAAAGAAAGAAAGATGGATAAAATTATAGATATAATGTAAAAAGAGAACCCGAAGATGCTGAAGCTCTGCTAAAAGGTTGTCCTTTGAGAACCAAAGTGTATAACTTTGTAATTAGACTTTGGATGAGAAGACTACCATGTCTTGGTCTATTGTTGTTCTTATCAGTGGTCTCTAGAGACTGTGGACAACATCCAGTAATGATTGTGGAATTTGATCATGTTTCTAAATTAATTGCGCTTTGGCCTGTTGGGAGTACGCAGTCATATCCAGGAGAGAGGAAGGGAATAATACTGTGTTGTGCCAAATAACCCCAAATAGTCATTGTACTCAGCCTAGGCTGTGATCTAAATCAACTCAATTTACATAATCAAGTTGAATGTATTAATTTACATAATCAAGTCTAAGTACAGTAAAGGTATGTAACAGCAGCACAAATATATTTCTTATTCAGAATTTGCAATCTACTAGTTGTATTCAAATGACCTGAAGTTTTTAAGATTTCTCCGCGAAGTTAACATGGCAAAGAAAAGGATTTATTTTGCTGAATAAAGTGGGTTTGGGAGGAAGATTACAGAGAAACAAATGTTCAAATTTTTACTTTCTATTTCTTTAATATTCCTTTGTGTCTGATCAGACAGTGCCTAATGAATACACACCTCAGCATCTATGACCACTCTGAACAGGATTCTCACAAGGCAGTAAGCTGCTGTGGAAAGCCCAAACAAAAAAAACAATTAATATTACAGTACTGTGAGAAAAAAAATAAGAAAGGACTTCAGGGATGTAGCAGTATTGAGCAACTCGAATATTTATACCCATCAAAGTTTTGTAGATTTCTAACTAAAGGACAAACTGTTTTTTCAGAAAGCGTGAAAGCCGTAGATTGGTGTTCAGCAGAATGTGTCCTTTAGAACTCTTGAAGATACTGTAACCTCAAGATCTAAAAATCCCACCCAAAAATCACACCAATATTCAAACGAGCCACTATAGCTGGGTGTCCTCAGTTGAAGACGATGGCTGTGGGACACAGGACTGCCTCAGATACAGGATGTGCCTGGCCAAGGGCTGCTCTGCCCAAGCAGATGGAAAACCTGGGCAGAAACCTGTGCTTCTCATCAGCCACTATGAAGCTCTGGCACGGCTGCCATCTACCAAGTGTTTGGACTTTGCACCCAACACTGATCTTTGCATTTCACTTGCAATTCTTGTAATTCTTGGGTTAGGGCACTTCCACCTGTGCCCACTGACTCACCCTTGGTTGAAGAAGTCCAGTGCAGAAGCATCATCTTTCACAAAGTCTCACAGTTCCCTTCATCCTGTAAACACAACTGGCTCTGCTGCAGTACTTACGCCATTTTTATGCTTGAGAAGTACCAGGACTAGCTTTACCTTGGCTCCCTACTACAACTTCTCACCAAAGACACCCAGTGCTGAACAGATAAACTCAATTTATTCCAACTACTACTTCAGAGAAGCCCTCAAATTCTTCCTTTGGCAGCCGTGCCTCCTCTTGTCAAGCACGAGCCCACGGTAGAGCAGCTGCTTGGGCATTTGCACATCAGCTGTCTGTGCCACATGTCCAGCCCAGGGCATCTGAGCCCTCACAATCAGCGCCTTGTCACTCGGAGCAAATACTGCATTTCCGGGCTCCTTCTCACGTTAGCTGCAGGGCACCCCAGGAGATGGTAAAAACTGATTACACTTCAAGTCATTTCTGGAAGAAACACTGCTGTTTAAAATCTGAGTCCTTCCATTCTGCAGTTGTTTCATTAGGGAAAAAATAAACCAGAAAAAAAACCCAAAAAGAAATCTGCAGCCCCACGAATAAAAACAGATTCACTTACAGTTTCTAACATTTCCGTTCTGGCACTGCCTTTGAAAGCCAGTTTGAGACAACCCCTGCCTACCAAATTGCAGAGGAATTATTCTCAATTACAGCCCTCCGTCTGTTAAAAAGTATAGTCACTGATCAGTGCTGACCTCTCCTGCGACAGGTCAAACAGATGAAAAATTCTGACAGCCGCTCAGTTTTGAAGCTCCAGGGAGAGGGAGACAGAGAAAGAAGGAAAGAGATAAGGTTCCTTTGCTCAATTTGATTTCAGTCTTTTTTGTGTGTTATTAGTAAAACCGCATTTGCTTTCTCTCTGCTGAATAAATTCAACATGGCAATGCAATTTTCTTTAAAGTCATTAGCTTAATGTTTTAATTTTGGTATCATTTGTGGAAATCTCCACACAATCAATCACTTCAGCTTTTGTTTCCTAGTTCTGGACAGTTTTGCTGAGCAGCACAACTTTGCTCCTCTCTCTGTTCCAGTGCCTATGTAACTAGGTTGCATATAAATCTGATAGCATTCAGCAATGTCACACTACTGGGAGAGACCTATTGCTGGGGACACCTTGCCAAGCTACGGAGTAATCACTGAAAACACTCTTTCGAAGCAAATTTGGGTTAATTGAATTTAACTGCATGAAGAGAGGTTTTCTTAAAAAACTATCTGACATTTACCTGGGATTGTTCCCTCCAAGAAAAGAGTTTCTGTGAAGGGAAGAGAGACTGACCTAATGAAAGGTAAACACAAAACAGTCTTACTTAAGACTTACTTAGCAAAGTCTATATACTCCTGCATCCACAAGGTAGAGCTGTTAATTAGGAGTGGGAACTATTTATATAGCTGGGCTGCAACTTCTAAGGGTTTAAAAAAGATCAAAAGGACCACAGAAAGAAGTGTCCCCTCAGGAGCACTTCTAACCCACATTTAGGTCAGCTCATGACTGATCCTTCAGCTATACCAGATGTGTTTTATTAGAGAATACTGTGTTCTGCCCCCAAAAGAAATACAATCCAGCTAGCACAGCCTAGGCAGGCCAAAGGAAACAGGAAAGCAACGTTTTGACATTTTGCTTATGAATGACAGAGAAAGTCTTAGAGAAAATGCTGATATTCATATTCATCTGCTACTCTGCTATTTTTTCCACAAATAAACAGGAAAGGGAGGTCTAGAGCTGTCAAATAGTTGCTCCTTGAGATCACTGGCTAAACAGGGAAAAAAAGAAAAACAAACAGAAAACCTGTAACTTCAAAACAGGCCAAAATGTAAAAAAAGATTTGTTTTTTCAAATTTAAACAAAACCAAACAAAACAGCCAAACCATCTGACAGGACACCACATTTTTATTCCAGGTTAACCAGAACCATCCCTTCCATCTATAATAAATGATTTCCAGGTTGGGATGCTGCATGTGCGATGATAGAACTTGCTTAATTAAATCAGACTGATTTCAGAAGAAAATGTTATTCTGGAACAGAAATTCAAACGATTTATTTTTAACATGTCAAATCTAAGGAACATTTTCCTACAGCTGTGCATGCCAACTACAGTAACATTTTTTTCATTGACTGTTTTTAGCAGCAGATAAGTTATTTGTGTGAAAAAAAAGAAAACACAAATTCAGTTGCCTGTGTATCTTTGCTTAAGGTGACAAGAAACCATTTTGTTGTAGCTTTTGTCTCTTAACTAATTATGGGACAAACTTTTGGCTTTTGTCACACTCAGCTTTCAACATGAGCAACGCCACCGGCCTGGTGGGACAATTCCAACCACTGAAGTTGGCCCTCTAGTTTCCATTACTGTAAGTTTTCTGCCTTATTCGGTAAGCTTAGGCAGCCCATTAGCACGCACCCATTTTCTCCTCATGACAACACTTACACCCAGTAGCCACAGCATCCCTCAGCCTTCTTTTTGATTAAATGACCAGGATGAACAACAGCTTCTCCACTCTTCGGCATTTACTCCATTTCTTGACTCATTGTTATTGTTCTTTTCTGCAGTCTCACTATTTTTCATCATCCTGTGAGCACCAGAGCTGAGCACGGTACTGTAGCACTGGCCTCATTGACGCGACACGTGAGAAAGTGAAAGGCTTTGGAGAAGATCATTTCATCAGCTCCACTGTTAGCAGAAGACTGCTTCAAAACAAAAAGTGCTACAGTCATGCAAACTGCCATTAAGTCCCCTGCAATTAACAGGTTGTTCATATTTTCAAACTCTTCAATTCTAGATACCTATTTCCCAGCAAACTGATTTAAAAAAAAATGCTCATTTCACTTCGTAGTGAAATGAATATGCAGGAATAGGAGAAATCCCAAGGCAGGTTTCCAGCGCAGTAGTACCCGGGCTGACAAAGCTCTGGTAGCGTGATTCAGCCCTGGCGATTCAGTAGGTGATTGCTCCCCATGCCCCCTGAGATACTACAGATGTAGGATCTCACTGCAAAGAAAGGTGGGTGTGCACAGTCATTCTGAGGACCGAGATTTGGCACAAAAAACTGGGACCTGAAGACTTCTTGTTCTTAATTCCTACAGCAATTTGTGTAATCTCAGGGATGGGGATCTTGGCACTGTAGGTGATTTCCAATTACATTTTGACCACAACTCCTTACAGACTTTATTTTTTATATAAAAGGTGTGGTTTTTTCCAGCTCTTACGTATTACTGGGAACTGCTAAAAGATTTCCACCTGTTTCCCTAGAAAGGATGAGCAAAGCAACTACTGTAAAACCTCTGGCCTGCCCTACATCCCACCTTCATCCGTCAGCTGTCCTGACTAAGACTAGCAGAAAATGACCTGTGTTTCACCCAGTCCTTGAGAACAAAAGACCCCACAATAATTATCTTGATTGTAATTGCAATTTTAATAATCTGACAAGAGACAGCTCAGAAGATACTCTGGAGAGCTTTATCAATTAAACTCACCTCCTCAGTTACAATTGCTACTCATACAAGTTCTACAACATTTTTTAGCTTTGCTATCTTGGGTGGCGATAAATATACTTTTATGACTTTCCAGATGTTAGTGTACAAAGTGTCTTTCATTATTCATGCTCCATAAACCCATACGAAGAGCTGGGCACAGATCAAGCACATGGGAAACCTAATTCCAACTATCTCACCATATTTTAGAAGTAATTTAGCAACTGCATGCTCAGTGCCCTTATTTATGAAGGTTATCTGCTTTAGAAATATATAAAGCCTCTACTTGTCCTTTTACAGAAGTTTTTCAGCACTGAAGCTTGTAACACATCATGATAGCGTAAGTCATGCAAACACTCATCAAGGGATAATGCCTGCATACAGCAAAGGGTCTGACTTAGCTGACAACCTCTGTTTTGAACGTAAAACTTCCCAAGAAGGTTAGGCCTAGAAGTCAACCTGAAGGATCATCTATCATGACTTCGTGTTGTTAAACACAAAGGAGTCAAAGACTTAGAGTCCAAGAAGAGTCATGCAACCGTGGCTGAAGTTCTCTTTTTTACATGGGATTTGTAAAAGTTTATTTTGCATTTTAGCAGACTGGATATCTTAGTTTAAACTGGTTCTTAGCTACCTGGTTGACCACATTACCATCATGGGCCTTCAAAATGGAAAATTAGGTTTCTGTTAGTCAACTAAAAAATACTACCAAAAGATCTGTTTTATACTGATGTTGGCAAAGACTAAAATACTTCACAAGATGAAAGTCTGTGTTTACATTTTACATGTGAGCAGCACAGTCTCCTTTCTGCAGGTGTGTCCCAGCCTCTGGGATCAGAAATCCCCAAACCACCAGTAAGCAGCAAGCAGAACAACAGAGAGATCTTCAGATTCAAACTGGTCTCCCTCCCATTAAAAGGTCTAAGTGAAAAGCAATATCCCCAGTTACTCTGATAGCTCCCTTACGAGTAATGCATGTGAAGGCAGAGGGATATACGTCATAGTCGTAAGTGATACAGGGTGTGCAAACCACCCAGTGAAGCAAGCGATGCTCTGAGAGAGCCAGCAACTTCTGAAGACAAGGACTAGGACGACACCAAACCCGCAAGGATCCACAGGATGAGGTTTACCTGTTAGTTTTCTCACTCTAGAAGATGCTGCTAAGCAAACCAAATGGCACGAGACCTTTGGTAGACTCAGAAATCTGTGAGCTCTAGTGGCAAAATATCCTTCCTTGCTTCATGAAGGGTGGGGGCAACACTAAGGGGGCAACAGTAACATGTTTCAGAAATTCCTCCAGCTTAATTCATAACCTGCCTTTCCCTCTGTGCAGAAATAAAGAGTGCAGGGAGTATTCTGCCGTAAGTAGCACAAAATGAACCAAAATCCTATACCACATGTATCTGTATGTAGGTGGATGCTACCTTTTTTAATGCATAGTGGTTCATGCCAAGAGATCAGTTAGAACATATGTATCAAATCATCACTTTCACAGAGCCAACTGTGAAGAAAAAAAAAGAAATTTTGTTCTCATTCCTTTAGGGGACACAATCAGAACAAAATAATTGCAACCCTTTTTCTGTACTAAGCAGTCTTCCAGCCCACTCCTCACCCACAGCTTGGATAGTCCAGCTCAAAGGAGCGTGCCCCTCGATTTTTCTAGACCTGGAAACTCAAAGGAGCAATTCCACAGCCACTGCCAGTGTGAGCTCTGGCTCCTGGTCCTCAGCTTGGTGAGCTTACAGAGGGGAATTCATGGTTTCTGTCCTCTCTCTGTTGCTGACATAACCCCTACCCCATGCAAAGGAAATTAGAAGATTAGGCTCTCTGGGACACACCATCATGTTCCGCACGCTCTGTGAAAGTATAACAAGGTCACTTATACACCGCAGGCAGGGCTGCCTGGAGATTTGCAGGATTTTGCCAGTGCTAGATTTGCACCAACAAAACAAAAACCCTGATGTTACATGAAAGAACTCACTTTGTCTTTTAAACTAAACCAAGATAAATTTGCTTTAATTTACCCCAGACATCCTTCTGGCTTGCAATACTCAGATACAGTAGCACTGAACATCCTACTGTCTTCTGACCACCTCATGCTAAATTACCATTCTGTAGAAATGAACATGACAAGCATAGAGCTAAGAAAGACTAAAAAGTTTAGATCATTTCAAGGGGTTTTGTTATTCTGAAAAGCTCCCAACTCCACTAATGACATACAGGAATTTCTTAACTGACTCACTGAAATTAGGATCAAAGCAAAAGTTTAAGGAACTCTTGAGGATCCATGAAGTGATTGTACATCGACATTTCTCATCTATAAACTCAGTTCTGTTATTAGGAAATCTTGCCTGCCTTTCCTGATGATGGATATAACAAACGTATAATTTGCCTCAGAGGCAAAGCAGAAATTAAAAATGCATTAATTCATGCAAACTGAGATCTGGGATACAGCCGTTTTGTTTTGTTCTGTTATTAAAAAAAGAAAGTTTAAACAAGATGAAAATGTAGTATGAAACATAATCCTGAAACTCCTAGGGTCCACTACAATGCTTGGACAAAAATCAAATACATTTTATCCGAAGTATGGCACCAGTTTCTATCAAAAAATTATATGTTCAGTCACAAATGGTTATTGTAAAATCTTTATTAACCTAAGTGCATATAAAAATTGTGAATTCTTAATACAAAGCAGTATTTGACTTTTAAATTTCATTTTAAGCTTGCCCTGTTCACTTGGAATGTGATTACAGAGTAAATTAAAAAGTAATCACATGTGAATTACATTTCCTCATGAATGTAATGACTTCAGGAGACTGATTAATGTTAAGCAGTGCCTGTCCTACCTCATGCATACCTTCCCAGGTGAGATGTGCAAGATAGCTGTCGTGAGTTGATTTAATTTCCTTTCTCTGGTAGTCCAGTGAGAAATGCTGAACAGAAACCAATTCAGTGCGTTCATTAGATCTGTATATGTTCGCTTCTTTTGTCCATCCAAGCACCATCTGCAAAATGCTATCAGTGTCAGCTTATGATTGTGAGCAAGACCCCAGAGACTTAGCTCATCCTGTACACTGTATTCTAGCCAGGAAAACTCTTTACATTTAGATAGAACAACTCAGCTGGTGCATAGAGCAAGAGATACATATGTGTCAGCATATTAAAGGCTGATGAAAAAGAATACCTTGTCAATAAACTAGGAAATAGGCCTGTCTAGGAATAAACACAAACACAAATATACATACAAGTATTAAAAAAAGCTGTACATAACCCAAAATATGCCTAATTTTTGGGGGGCAGAAAATATTTTTTTTATTTGTGTGTAAATATTAAATTAAAACTCACAATATTACAGGAATAATTTATTATCTATGAGTAAAATAGATGCCACACAATTCTGTCCCTAACACAATAGTCACATAAGATCCCACTTCAAACTTTGTTTCCCAAGTATTAGCTCTAAATAAGAACCAGAAGGAACATCAGCCTTATCCTCAGTTTGTTTCGATCCGTTCTCCTTACACTTCCTCCTCCTCTTTCCCAGGGAAAGACTCATATCACTCTTTTATTCTTGACTTTAATAATAAATAGGAGTCCACTTAATGTCATGGCTCAAGTGAGTCACAAGAAATACATCTGCCTTTCTGCACGTTTGTATGTTTCTACACCTGGTTTCTATTCAGATAACCATATTTCTGGACCCTTTGTAAGCAAAACATTCCACAAGATACAGAGAATCAGAAGGGTGTTTAATGCTTATGAGAATAAGAGGAAAATGTGGAATGCTCTCTGATGACAGGAAAGGAAGATGTCACCAAAGGAACCAACTCTACATGACCCTTCATGGGTCTCAGTGATACTGAGGTCTTTCCAGTCCTCGGCATCTTGATAGGCAATAGTATGAAAAAGCTTGTGAGATGAATATATGGAGACCAGCGTTTACAAACCAAACCTCTCCTTTCTTTTTTACCCAGCCAGAAAAAACTTTTTAAAAAGCATAGACCCAGCAATGATTTTGGACCAATCTACCAGAAGGTAAAAGGCTAAAGTATTAATTTTGCAGCTCAATTCAGCCTTGTAAATACTAAACACAAAAGCATGGTCTAATTGTTCCAGAACACAGTTCATTTCTGTTGGCAAGAGGACCGTTTTGAATTCTAACTGTGCTTTTCAGTGGCAGCATGACAATAAATTCCAGCATCTTAACGAGGCTTTTTTTATAATTATATATACGTATGCATATATATTCCTTTTCATTACTTTGTGTTGTCACTTTCCATTATTTGTGCATCCTCACCAGTAAGGCTTTATTTCGTATTGGTTTTCCTCCCCATCCCAAACCCTCTCCATCTCCTCCTAGCAGTGCTCCTAACACAACGCAGCCCAGCACTTCTGCTTTTACTGTCCTGGTCGGGTCCCAGGTGGAGTCATCCTCTCACAGCCTCATTTGTTAGCTGGCTCTGCAGCAGCACATTCTCTACCAGCATCCAGCTGTGTCCAAACAGATCACATTTTGGACTTATGAGACAGCAACTGCCCCATTTAAAACTTTATCTTTATTTTGAAGCAGTAATAAATAAAAACTCTGCAAACCGGTCTAGAAACCCCTGTAAGTAATCAACTTATAATCTATTTTTAGATGTGAAAGTTCAAAATATCTAAAACATCTGCTTAAAAAGAAAACGTCACCTGTAACAAGAGACAACATCATTATGTGACTATTAATAGAACTACTTTCTCAAAGGGAAGCCTTTACATACTGTGTAACGTCATGGCCATTTTCCAGCCCATGAGATTATTGCTTTAAACTTTCCTCTTGACACCCAGTACCACAGTTGCCCTTCCTGAGAAAGGCGCACAATCACAAGACACCATTTTTCAGGTAGCGTATGACAGCGCTCTCCTCCTATCTGCTTCTTTTTTGTTTCCTTGGACATGAAGGATCTCAAGAGACTATTCATAGACAGCAAGAGATACTACTGTCCCAACTATCATTCTGTCTCCTAAATAATATAACTGGAAATTAATTAGCATTAATTCACTTGTTCAGAGTTGTACAGGAGATGTTGTTTACAAACAGCAGCCATGGTTGACTGATTACAGATTGGTAATTAATTTAGAAAAAGGATATTGTAAAATAAGAATCCAATATAATCTCAGCAGGTGTCACTGTAGTCAGAAGAACATAGCAGAGCAAGAATGCTGAATATTTAGACTGCACTGGCATCACCTGCCCTGCACAAAGGAAATCTTATTTCTATTTACCTGGCCTCTTCCAGTTGTAAACATATTTGTAATCACAAATATTCAATTCAGAGCTTGACTTAAGTTAGTTGTTTACTGGAATAAAGATTCAGAGTGCAGGCACAGTATTTCTCTGCCCAGAATGAGAATCCTACAGCACACACTGCTTGTAATGAGTATTACCATCGAGACATTTTTCTGCAAAACGTGTTTCCTGAATTATAAATGAAAATAAAATGAAACATCTAGCTTGGCACAGGTTACTTCAGCATGCACCTACTGCCATTTTTCAGGGCAGGGTATTTTCAGAAGCAACGCAGTGAAGGGGACAGGATGTCAGTGTGGATGTCAAGATGCCCGAGTCTATTTGAGCTCTGCCATTCATGTGCCATACCTCTTTTCCAAATGACATCTTACCTCCGTGCCCCATTTTCCTGCCATATTTGCTTCTTATACTTACTTAGTTTCCTGTCTCTTCTAAATCACTTACTTTGTGCTTGTGCAGCATGTAACTCAGTGGATTTCCAGCTTTCATTTGGACCAAAGAGAGTGCAGTCACGGCTCTGATGGAGAGGGTGACACACACGTGCTGCGCCAGATTGTACCCATGCTGGCATTGCACTTTTGTGCAACAACCTGTCTTCCCCTTTGCAGCCAGTAAGCTTGACACTGCCTAGTTCAGACAATGTGGTTTGGTTTAACCTTATTTCTTACCGACCTGTTGTTTCTCCTTCCTTACGCATTACAGGATGTTCATACAGCAAAAAAAAAAAAAACCAAACCAAACCCCAAAACTTGATCAGCTTAGCATTTCTCTGCTATCAGTACTTTATACACAAAATATAAAACTACTAGGAGTTTAATATTAACTGATGTGGCATAGCTATGAGACAGATATGGTAGCTAAGGGCAGTGCCCCTACAATTTTTTCAGCAATAGAATATATTTTCCATGGTAGAAGTGATGTACTGCAAAACTGCTAGTATAATCAGCTACCAAACTATGCCACTTAAGAAATCATAAGGTAGCTTGGGGAAAGCTTTAGGAATAGAAAGCCAGAATTTGACCCTGTGTTCTGCTTACTATTTTCTATGTATTTTTGAAAGGGACCAAACAAGAGATAGGATTTTAAAATACATAATTACAAGGGACATATTTCTGGAGCCATCTCCTCTCATGTAAGGCAGTAGCACAAAGAAAGGGGAAAAAACCAAAACGGCTCACATAAGGGTGCCACCACCTTTCTGAGTTACAACATAGCATAAGCATTTCTAATAAATAACTATTCTCCAGATTAATTGACATTACCGGCTTCACACTGAAGATCTGCCCAGCTCTCGGCATCATCCAGTGCAGAAGGCTACTCATGACCTAGGAAAAACACAGTTCAGCTACAGAGTGAATTTGGTTCCTGATGGGTGTTTTTTGCTTCCTGACAGTTTCCAAAAAATCCCATCCCTGGTGCTCCATTCCAAGTTTCCAGCTTGGAAACTCAGGTTCAGGGCCAAAAGGGTGAAGAGACAGTGCTCCAGCTACTTCCATGGATTTGCAGCTTGGCATACCAGAAGAAAATTTAGCCCAGAGAGACTTTCTGAGGAAGCTGAAGGAGCTAAAGGGAATCAGTTTCTCCTGAAAAAAGCCATTGTATTCTCATGGAGCTTCACAATACTGCATATGTGGCTATAACATGGCAGTGTGGCAATTACAGTCTTCTAAACAAAATGAGTTTGAAAAGCCCTCAACGGATGGGCAAAACTATTCACCTGAACACACTTTACTTTGGAAAATTTATTTGACCGTTACCAAAGGACGACAAGAAAGCACTACAGCTTTAACTGCCTATGCTCAGCATGTAGAAGAACAAATTTATTACACAGACAACATGCAGAAAGAAAAAAAAAAGAAGAAAAAATAAAAAAGAGCAGTATACCTTTTAAAACTAAGAACACTCATTTGGGATGCAGAAAACCCAACTTCAAATCCCATTGCTGTGTCTTTCAGTGGCTTGAATCTGGTTCATGCCAAATGAAAGCCCTAAGCGCATAGTAACTTTGAAGTGCAGCAGGTTACTTGCTCTTCTATTTTGTAAAACCTTTCAAAAGATCTTTTCATTCCAGTGAAAATGAAGCTGATTTCACAGTATCATGTTTTTGTGCACCTTGGAATTGGTGTCTTCTAGCCAGCCATATTAGCATTCTTCAAGATTTCATTCAAAAATAAGTGAAATTGCCTTCAATCTTCACAAAAACCTTGAAGGCAATTTAGGATTAATCTTCTCAAAAGCCTTGATCTAAAATATTCAAATATGGATGGATTCATTAAGGTGTTAAATAAATATTTCTTTAACAACTGATTTTATCTTGGCATTCTGCCTTTACCACCTATTGTAAGAAGTCGAGCTAATACAGAAAACCAAGGATTTTCAACAAGGACACGAAAGCCTGTTGTTATTCTGACTGGCCTTGGAGTCCCATTGTCTCGTAAAGACAGCAGTTAAATCCCCAGTAGTTACAACTGAAGAAATAGTCTATTTAATGTGTTGATATTTTTTTCTGACTTTTGCAGTTAGGCCTCTTGTTACATTAATGCTAAAGGGCAGCAGTGAAAGACACAATTGTAATTACTTCAAGTGGCACCACAACCTTTAGGCATCATTAAGAAGTCCAGCTAGCTTTTTGAAGGTAACAATTATACCCTTACACTATGTAATTTTAAGACAATTAGCTGAAATGCCAATTCACGTCTTGTGTTCTTTGTCTTACTAATAAAATAAATAAAATATACGACGCTACTAAGAGTATTAAGAGGTACATTTTCTTTTTGACAGAGATATAAAACTGTCATTAATATGTTATAAGAGAAGATTATAGTCCTAAATGTAGCTATCCTTTCCACTTCTGACATGTCAAATTAATCTTTGCTTACACCATTACATGAACTAGACACAGGATGAAAATTCATGCCTCTGTAAAAAGACACTGCAAGACCTCTGCAATACTCAATTTCCATTGTAAGTGCTAAGTGAGAACATGGACCTCATTGCTGCTATGAATCTTATGTGAGAGACTCAGATATTTCTATGACCATTGACAATTTATCCTCCTAAAACTGCTAGCAAGGTGGACAAAGCAGTACAAGCACTACCTGCATTGGCTGAATTTTATCTACTAAGGACAAATTACATACTTAGCATATACGATGTATATTTATGTTCAGTTGTTAGTTTATGATTCAGATGAAAAACCCACGTGGTTAATAACCACACAGAACCCGATCTGCTTTACAAGCCACACAGCAGATTATAAAGCAATTTGACTGCTTGTGACATAGACCTAATCTTCACTTCTCCACGAGAATTTCTTCAAAGTGGGACAGTCTAATTTTAAGATTAACAATGAAATAAAGGCCAAGATTAATAACATTCACACTGTTTAAACAAAGATTGCCAGCTGACATCTTTTAGGGAAAAGACCCAAATTAGTTCTGTCAGCCTCCTTTTAAATAATTATGTGTTATAGTGATAAGAGGAGTGACAGTCATGTTTTAAAAGTCAACTGCAGAGGTGTTCAGAGGATCTGAGCAGAACAGTGTATTAGAGACTCCAAAGGAAAACAAATACAGAGCCTGCTCATCACAATTAATTCCCAGGGCTTCCAGGCATGGCCATGTAACCTCAGTTCGTTTGTAAATACATTGTAAATGACAGGGATTCAGGAAGCAAGTAAAGGAAGATGAAGTGAGAATGCTTGATCACCAAAAGCTGGGAACAACTCCATTGCTCCATTAGGCCTTGTTTAGCTCAAGAAATTCAGGCTGTTCTGACTGTGCATTGATCGCTAGCTAGAGGAGAGTGAGGATGCACTTAGGGAAAAGCATAGGTGTGTGCTATCTATAAATACCTACGTTTATATCAACACACACTCACGTGCACATGCTGCTGAACTACAGCTGTTAAAATTATACATTCAAAGAGTATAGATTCCATCTGATCAATCATTCAAGATGTATTTATCTTTAATCTGAAAAAGGACATGATAAGAAAGCCAAATATGTCACTGTGAAGATGTGCTAAGCCAAAGACATTCAGAGTGCTTTGGGCAAAACCCCAACCTTATTAAGCATTTTAATCACATTTTTATAGGGGTAGTCATATAAATGTAAGCCATTTCTGGAAGCCTGACCATTTTTTTTGATGGCTTGCCAAGTGCAAAGTGAGCCAAGGGTGCCCTGGAATCACCCAACTTTATTTGCAAACTCACTTTTTAAAATTAGATATTAGCCTGGAGTGAAAGGGTAGCACAGAAACCTATTAAAACCTACTAAGTCTATCTAAATAAGAAATTATCTAAAGTAGCAAGAGCACAGCAACTACAGTTTTCGCTTAGATAACATCTTTCAACTTTAACCACTATAGACCTTTCTCAATTGGTCCTCTTCAGGCATTTCAAAGTGCCTTGAAAACTGAAATAGGGCCTTAAAATTCTCTAGTCAAAAAAAAAAAAGAAAAAAAAAAAAAGGGGTCTTCCTTAGAAACTGTGCAGCAAAAGTCAGCCATAAAACTACCTGCTGGGCACCCATCCTCCATGTTACGTTAGAACTGGGGAAAGACCAACACAATAAGCAACCTGTAAAACAGCATGGGAAGCTACTACCAACTTGTTTAAGTCCCTCTTTTCTTCCACCCATGTGGTTCAGTTATTCTGCATCTCTTCCGTCACTAAATTTGCAGGGTCAAGATGGTAAAAAGAAGCCAGTATGCCTTCCTTTTGCCTGGGCTGACGAGAGCCTCTACACGGAATCACACTAATTTCCATTCACAGCAATTTCTTGCAATAGGCAGATTGGTAAGATATTGGAGGAGCAAAATCAGAGGTAATTAGTCCATCAGAAAATCCATTTGCACCTTCCTACCTGCAAGAAGTGAGAGGCCTGGGAATGGGGAGCAAGACAACAATAGAACGTGTGTGTGTGTGTGTGTGCGCGCTCCTGTGCGTGCAAATGAGAGAGAGAATGTGTATGTATACACCCAGTAACAGAAACTACCAATGTCAATCCAGGCCATGGATTATAAATACAAAAATAAGAGAGTAACAAAGTGCAATCAACTTTCACTCAGCAGAACTCAGCACTGTTGATATGATTAAGAAGTCTCTTCACAAAGTTTGGGAGAATTTTTTTGAATGGAGGCTGACATACAATTCCTGATGGGCAGAAGATCAGCGTTATTTGGTTTGCATGTTTCTATATGTCTGAACAAGTTCTGTTCCAACTACATGTATTCGGCTGTGTCTCATTGAGGATGCAAAAGAACTGTCTGAGTGCTTTTAGTTCTGCCCTTTCAAAAATATGGACTGCTTTGTGTTTAATAACCTAAAAGTCAATACCTAAAAATGGTAATGCAACACGTTCTATGTTACATCCCAAAAGAAAAGAGATAGTCCCCTGATTAAGATATTGACAGGAAATGAAGCAATCTTACTTCAACTTCTTCCTCTGTCATAAACATAGCTGTGTGACATTAGCAAATAACTTCACTTCTCTATGCCTTCATCAACCTTTCCTGCTGTTTTGTGCTATACGTAGCCTCATAACCATTGTTAAACATGAATACCCACTTACTCATGAGGTTATACATACTTTTCCTGAATTGTATACAGGATAATGTTTTCCGTATTCTAACAGCACTCCTTGTTCTTCAACTAATGAGAGTAGCACTTTCTCTAGCATTTTGTAATTGCTATATGAATATTTGCCAGGTGGACACTGGTACCAACTTGTTTGTTTTGATTGAGAGGGTAGAAAAACTAGATGTAATTGTTCTATTAAAATGTGAAATTAAAGTTGGCTAATTTTACTAAAACACAGTGCTTTTCTCTTTTTCCCCCTTTTTTTAAACGTACCATAACTTGTTTTAAAGATCTCTGTCTTCATGGGATGAAGTCATCCCTGATACTTGACAACTGAACACAGCTTATTACTAGACATAAAGGCAGCAAGAAAATACATTAAAAATAAATATTCAGTTTATGGCACATTAAAGAATCGAGAGCTTTCAGTAAACTTGTGCAACATGGCAGAAAAGCTGTCTACTGATGGATAGTAATCTATCTAGGAAAAATATAATTTCATCCACATGACTGCGTAGATTACCAAAAGATCGTAGGTAATTTCATAGCATTACCTGCAAGAAAATAAGAGTAATCTTAGCATATTGCTACAGGGAGGGGTCCTGATATTAAGGGGATGATGATGACCTTGAAATATAAATGGGGAAGAAGAGATGAAAGGAAAATTATCTGTAATTTTTGTTCTCAAGCACTGGTAATTCTAAAGAATCCCCAGGTGAGCTCCATGCCCCATGATTCTGACAGAAGCAAAGCATTCTGAGCTACTTAAATATCATACTAGTGATGGATACCTGCTTATGCCATTGCCAGGTCTTTTATAGGAAATTTCAAGTTGTAAGTTTTTCTGTTCTGCTCACCGATATGCAGAAAGCTTGTTAGTGCAACAGGTACATTTCAGTTGGTTCATTGAGAAACTTTATTTTCCGTGAGCAATACCAGTTACCATTTTAAGAAAATAGCTTTTGTCAAGAGCTGTCAAACACTAGGTTACTGCAATTATTTCTTCCTCGAAATAAAAAGGAATAGTTACAGTGCAGTTCATTTTTAAATAGAAACAACAGTACGTTTTCTCTTTCTATGTGCATCAGTGCAGGTATTAAGATGACTCAGATGGAAATAACCATATTTGAGCTTTCTTTGACCAGTGTTGAGCTCACTTTTCTTGTGGTACTGTTGTTATGCAATTTTCTGCCTTTTTTGCTGAAAATGGTGCCATCTTTAAGGACATTAGGTGAAAGATGCACCCTAGCCAATAGAAGACATAGCATTCCTAGCACAACAGAAAGGGTATTTTATATTCCCTTTTATAGTCATCAAGAGACTTAGTCCTCTTGTTCAGAGAGCAGTGTCAAAATTAAGTTCCAGCGGTAATTCATTGCACTTATTACCATACAAGAAATCAAGAAGTAGAGCTAAATGTAGAATCTGTTCCAGGAGACAACTTCAGGAGATAAGATGAGGCAGTAAACAACACAGGCAACTGCTGAGTTCTTGCTCCTCTTTTATTATGTGTGCTAAAATAAAAAGTTCATTCATGAGCACTAAGGGATGGAGCCAAACAGCCCGTTGTTTTGCATTTTGGCACAGGCTTTGACAGTATGGAAGTATGGACAGAATGAGATCAATCACTTTCCTACGGATTTGGTAACACATATCCTTCAGGTTGCACAGTTGCTTCAGTCTAAAGTTGGAGCCAACAAAATGCTCAAGAGTAACGAAGAAACAGCAGCGTAACAGGCACACGCACATGCAGCAGAGTCTTGCTGAAATAAGCAATGAGACATGGAGAAGGGGGTAGAGTGTGAGTAACGTTCAGGTAATATATACAGAGTAGGCCAGAATGTACAGTGAAGCATGCTGCATCTAAATAGCCAAATTACATATACTGTATTTTAGCAAAATTAATGACGAACTGAACTCAGAGGCACCTCATCCAAATGTGAAATGGAAATATGCATCTGCCATGTTTATTTCATTATTATTTCATGAGGAGTCTATGCTTGTTTATGAATTCTTAAAGTATATTTAAGCAATCAAGCATAATAGTGGTGTAATTATCTCAAACCTATTGCAGTTCCAGGACTTTATGAGAAATCTAAGTGCATTTCATGCAGCTAGCTCCGAAGGTGTCTCACTTGTGAGCTTATTCCCTGCTGTGTGTCACTGAAAAAAAGAGGCACTGACAATCACCAGACAAGAAAAAAACCCACTGTGTTACCTGAATGAGGAAGGCAACCCAGTAGTCATCTAAACCGACACCAGTCCCATAAACTGTGTCCACATCCTTCAGCGCACCCGCCTCCAGCCTGGAGCAGAGATCTTACAAGACCGTATTTTTATTGGGTTCAAAGCTAAGTCTGTAATGCATTTCTGAACCTGGCATCTGTGCCTTGCAGCCAGCTTGCAATACAGTTGCCACCTTCAGGGGAAAAGAATACTGTTGGGGAGTTGGTATATAATGAAAATGATTGAAAAGAGGCTTTGCACTTAATAACACTGCTGCCATGGTGATCCCTTTTCCATTCTGCTGCTCGCTGGGTAGGAAGCACTTGCCGGTTCCCCTTCACATGCGATATCAGCTCTCTTTTAGAGACAGAGGTGGTAATGCTTGGCAGCTTGCATATCAGCAGGACACCACAAAGCAGAAAAAATCTGTTGGACCATAAGAGAAGGGACAAAGGAAATAGCTAGAACTTGCAAATAGCTACAACTTTCAAAGAGGTTGGTGGGGTTTGTCTGGTTTTTTTTTTAAATGTGAGCAAGAAGCGCCGTTTTGTGAATTGTCCCCAGCGCAGAAACAAGAAGGGAACACAAAGGATTGTTCAGTGTTCAACGTTTGTGGAAGACACATTTTCTGTCAATACCCTGAGTATGTTCCTATCAAAAGTTAAAAAGAATTTGTAGGCGGAAAGACAAGACACACAAGGGAAAGTGACAACAGAGGACAGGCATCCTCAGAGACCAGCAAAGACCTTTCCCTTCTTTCCAAACTGGAGTACCAGAGCTCGGAAATTAGCTTGTTCAAGCTAGGCAAAATTCTTGTCCAGGCTGGCTACTACCAGGGCAGGTTTCCAGCAGATGTGGGCCACTTTTCCTGTGAAATCCTGTGAAATATAGAGACAGGGTTTGTAGTTTCAGAGTAGGACTCTGAAAATGTCACCTTTGATTGGGCTCAGGCTCCAGCACAAATTATCTTTTGTCTTCTTAAAACTGATCCAGCTAACTGAACTCCTTCCACTCGGTAAAAGCAAAATGGGGTCAAATGAAGGAAAGATTATCTGCTGCACAAATTATTCTCAAGCTAAGCTTTTCACAGACAGCATATCTAATTATTAATGATTTGAAGAATGTGAAAAGCGTGCTCCAGGAAAACACGTTTGTAAATCTTGCCTGGAGGTCTACCTTAAACTCAGCTCAAAGAATTGCCACTGCTCTAAATTCTGATACACACCTTTGAACTTTCAGTCTTGCTGTGGTACAATCAAGACAAATGGGAGGTGACAGCGAAGTAGCAACGGTTCTTTAGTAGAAAATTAAATTCATCAGATGAACTTTCAAAGGGTCTATACAGTGTTTCATACTGAAAGAGCAACTTTTCTATGGCCTGTTTGAAGACATCCAAGACCATCTTGTTCCTAGACAAGTCTGCCTGCAGGGGAGTTTGTCAAAAAATTCTGAACTGATACAATAACTGGATACACAGTCATTGACAAGGATTAGGAGGTTTCCTTTATGGTGCTACGGTAAAAGGATTAGTTCTTTGGTTTTACAGTGTAAATCCCTAAAGGGAGATTTTATTTTATTTTTTAATATATGAACTACAAAAATATCACAGTATTTCTTTGTGACATATGAACTTACTGCAATTTTTAAAACACTCTTCCTCCTTATCTTTATTGCTGTATTCCAATCGGCAAACAACATTTCCCATGCAATCCTTCCTTTTATCTCACCCTTTGCTTTATTAGCTCTGTCCTTTTTATCCCTAGTTCTACTTTTTAGGTGATATTTGATTAATTTGCGATCACTGCTGCTGGGCATCACGCTCTTCAAGGCACACCGTAGCACAGAGGAAATAACAAGGGAAATAACATCTTTTATATTTACCTTTGTTTATTAACCTTTCTCATTGTTCAGTGCCCATTTTTCCTTTTGTGCCACAGATACTGTACCTGACTTTACGCTAGCTGCCAAGTTTTGGTCTCTGGTAATTGAAAAATTCTTTATCCAGTGTTACTGCATTTACTGAGGTCAAAAGCTCTGGACATCTCACATTCTTGAAGTGCATTGAATTACACAGGCAAGTAGGTATTCAGTTGTTTAAAAGAATCATACACAACTGCTTTTTAATCAGCAAAGACTCTTCAAAGTAGTTAACAGTACTGTACTATTAGAAACTGTTGTTTAGATGCTCATATTAAAAGCACAAAGATTATTCAACCTGCTTTAACCTAAGATAAACTCATATTACCCAACACCAAAGCAATATGTATACACATAGTATAGTCCATACAATAGCAGTACTTGGGCTCGTAATTCCTTTTCTACTAATATTACAGAAATAAAAACATACAACGTGTCCCTTTGAGACAGGAAAATCATAGAGATACTCTTGGATCCAATACTGCTGTATGTTAAAGGACTTATTAGAATTTAAATTACTATTGTGTATTGTTTTAATATGCCTTCACAGCATGCACCATAACAGTTCCTTTGCAGCTATTATACCGTACATTGGCTATATCAATTAACAGAAATGCACATTATCTAGTATGGACCTATATAATACCTAATACATTTTTCCACAGTCTATTTATTCTTCCTAATGTGCATTCAGAAAACATACTATGAGTTCTCCTAAGGAAGGCATGTATCTGTGCACTTATTCTGAGAACAGCATGCATATATACATATATCTGAATCTAGTGGCTCTTTTTTAAAATTGAATTTTACTGTTTGGTTTCCTTTTGCAAACGGAGTCAGAATCCCACTGTGTTTCTTTTAAAATATGTATTTTTAAAACAATGGCATTAAATTGATGCTTTGTCCCTACTGCCAAATTAGGGACAAACCCTTATTTGTGCCACAAAGCAGCACAGAGAAAAACTTGTGCAAGTTCAAATAACTTTCTAAATGTGAAAAATGTCAAATCTAAGTCAACACGATCAGCTGACTACATTTAATATGTAATATCACACAATAAACAGACTGCAAAATATCTAAATGCGATTCACTAAATCAAGACAAAATGTTGAAATTGGCTTTCTTACAGATCACCATTTCTAGAATCAATATTTTAACATTAAACTTGATCTTTGTGACTCTGCCTCAGAAAGCAGAAAATAAAATCTTTAAAGCACTGCTGAGAATTTAAATATTCAGCTTTGACAGTGTGAAAAAAATAGTCAAGCATTTCTAAGAATTTCAATTATGTAAATGAGAGGACAGTTTATATGTATAAACTGAGAAACCAAACTGTTTCTTTGGTGGCCTATTAGTATTGTATTACTAAACCAAAGTCACTGTGAAGTTGATCATAGTGACTTATACTCATACAATGACTTAATGGTAAAACATCATACATATATGCATATAATGCCAGTGAATGCAAAAGCCTTTACGCATTTCCAGGTTTGAAATGCAGCATACGTATGCAAAGAAAAAGAAAAAAATGGGATAAAAAAGCTTTTCTAAACTTTTTGCAGAGGGCTAAGCGGCTCTGGCTGTTCACAATAAAATAAAATACTTCCTATTTCACAATTGCTGATTTAAATTCAGCCTGTGTTGGAAATGACCAAAAGCGGCTTAAATGTGACATTGTCTGTGTAGAAAATATTGGGGCTTTGCAGTAGTGGGTAAGGACTCCCACCTCGGAAAGTTTCCTCGCCGGGGAGGAAAGTCAGGGCCAGCTCCCAGGGAGAGGCTCAGCTCCTTCCTCCAGGCTGTAACACATCCTTGGCACAGGCTGGGGTGCTTGACGCTAATGTTTTAGTGAACAGTTGTTTTAGTGAAATGCTTGGGCTCCAAACTCTAATGGCAGCTCGTAAACCCCTTCACGTGAGGGTGAGAGACCATCCAAAGGTTCAGTACCAAGGCAAATTTTTCAGAGGTCTCCAGTAGCGATTTCAGTGCAGATGAGCTACACACAATCCTCTTTTGCCCCATCCAGAGGACATCCCAGCGGCCCGGTATATGGATTTAATGTGGGTTGAGGAGAGTACAAAGAAAAAAGGAGTGTGTTCATAACGCTTTCACAAATCCTTCTTTTTTCTTGTCTTATTCCCCTCCTTTAATCTCTCCTTTCATGTTTCTTTTCTTCTTTCTCTCTTCATGCCCAAGCAGTGGTGCTGAATGCTAACGAGCCCTGACCCAGTCAGTGCATCACTTTGGATAATTTCTTAGGGTTCATTCTTTGTGTACTCCACCTAGATACCACAAGGTTAGACTCTTCAGTGAAACTAATGTTTCTGGTATCCAATTTTCAAAACCTACCTACCTGATAGCAATCTCCTGATTCCATGTCTATTGTAGCTTTGGTTCTCTTTCATGGAGCCTTTTTCATTTTCTCTTCACGAAAATGCTTCAATCTATCTTACATTTTAATTGAATCAAATTTAATTTAAACCAAATCAAAGGTCCTTTCAATACATCTACATAAGAAAGCACTTAATCTTAATAAACTACCATTTAAGATGGAGAGGGAATCTACAGTAGCAGTGAAATATATAGCAAATCAAAATTCTCTCTGTTCATATAAAGGAATGAAGCCAAAATAAGCTCACTCTACTGTTTAAACTGTGCTGCATGTAATGTGTAAGGAAGAGAAATGTGCTGCTGAAGTAATGCACTGTGACTGCGAACTATTCGCTGAAATCTGAAAAGAATCCCATTTCCCAAAGCAGCTTAGAAAATGACATTTGCTGGGACCCTGTATTAATGAGATGAAGATCCTTACCCCCTTCAGATTTTATTACATTTCAGAAGACATTTCAAAAAGTCAAATAATTTACTTTGCTTAGGTGAGGAGGAGTTAACCCTCTGGGATTCTCTGTCTCTTCAGCTCTTCAGTTGTCTAGCATACGAATTTTACTAGAGCTGTAACTTTTATTTCCTGCAATGCATGGATATGAAATACTAACTTCTCCTTCCTCCTCCTCTATGCCTTTGCACTGGGAAGTGTGTACAATTCTTCAAAACCAAACACTATATAGTCCTACATTAGCTGGCCTATACATTCATACACTATTTACTAAAATTTACGTAAGAACTGGCTCACACCGAATAAAGATTTGTGATCTTTCAACAGGAATGAATAAGAGACATTAGTTTATGGTAGACAACTCAATTATCTTTCAAAGTCCTGCAATAAGATCATTAGATTTCCCCTTTACAAAAGCATTTCTACAGATGCTTAGTGAAGAAGAAAGCAGCGATAGGTACAACTCCTTAAGGCAATGCATTTTCAAAACCTTAAAATAGAGCATTTGTTCTGGCAAAATCTGTTTAAACTCGTGGATTCCAGAGAGGCACCTCTGGTGTACACCTCTGCCAGTTTTTGTAGCAGGGAGCAGAGCGCAAGCAGGCTCTTAGGTAGCCGCTGCACTGGATTCAGGGTGACTTAGTGATAATACCACACAACTAAAAAGGTGTCACGTGTGCTCTGGGTGAAACCTTGGGCACAGCTATAATAGTATTTTTACTATCAGTGGTAAAAACACGAGACTGAGAAACCATGGAAGAGTCCAGATAGGTAAAAGCATAAATGCAACATGTGCGCCACAGCCTCTCCTATTCTGCTCTTGTAAACACTTCTGCTTCCATGCTCACAGGGAAATAGGTAGCGAGAGATTTTGGGATTCTAGTGCACAGATAACAAAATAGTGCAAATGAGAGTGATATGAATAAGAGTTTCCTCCACTCTCTACTTGCCAGGCACCATCATTTGTACAGAATGTGGCAAGAAAGAGGACTGATGGATAGTGTGTTTTTGCTGTTAGAAAAGTATCAGGGTGCCAATAGTATCTTGTTTGGTCAGTAAAACCTGGAAGACTAAGGCATTTCTCTCTTCAGGAGTAAAGGCCAAGAAAAGACAGCTAAGCAAGAAAGAGCAAGATGACACCTCAGAGGTAGAGAAAAGAAAAATAAAATAAAATAGGCACATGGTTTGGTTTTGTTTTGTTTTGTTTATAAAAAAAAGATACATATCAACATGGTGCGCAATTTCTGGCAGCCCTGAAACCCAAAGAACTGACTAAACTGGGAGAAACCCAAGGGAACAAAGAGCACAAAAATATCTGCAAAACATATATTGGTTACACTTCCCCAGTTCCTCGGCCAGGTGCTTTCCATCCGCTGTGCCTGGAGGCAATGTATCTAGCCCTTGTACACTTCCACAAAGATGCAGTAACCTGTGCTGGTTCTAAAATAGTTTTAGTCTCTGTGCAAGCCGCTAGAATTTTAAGAATATAGCACCTTCACTTCTTTTCAAAAGTCCAGCTGGCTGGCTGGATATTTTCAAATGGCTTTGTTCACAGTACCTAAGTACACTAGATTGCATTACACTTACATGGTTGGAGGCAAATGACTGTACTCAGTAAAATTAGATAACTAAGTATCTCAAATAAATCTAGGGAGTAAATACTCATCCTACACATGTATTATTAAATGCATGCTGTATACCATACCGGTGTGATACATTTTGGTAGCATGAGGTCAACGTCTTCAAGAAAATACCTTGGCAACAGCCCACTGTTTACTGTTGAGATTCTTGCCAACACTTTTTGATGCACAGGAGGCATCAAGTTGCCTGAATGAAGGGGACAAAAATATATACCTCAGAAATTTCTCATTAATGAAGAGGATGAGAAGATAGAAAATAGGATGATATGCTGAAGCATGCAAGAAGACTGGCAACACACCGCACCAGAGGGAAGCGAAAGCAGTCAGGGGAATGAAGAGAAACACAAATGAGCACTGGAGTTTTCAATACATTAATGGAAGCGGGAAGTCAGTACCCACTCTCGAACTTCCCCCATGTTAAATACATGCTCAAACCACTATGATACCTCAAAAGAAACAGAATTGTACTCCAAGCACCCTTAATGTTTTCTAGCTAAGCTGCTTACACCACTTTTATTTCTGAAAGCACATACATGTGCCCAGGGTCTTTCCTGGATGCAAGTTCAGTCTGGCACAGTTACCCTGACATTATGCTGTTACTTGGCCTGGCTTTTTTCTCTTGTTCTTTTCATTATCGTTCAGTCTCTGAAACAGACATGTTTATACCCACTTCATTGGGCACTTCCATCCCTTTTATGATTCTAAGTACCTAATACCACAACAACAGGCAGTGCTCAACCTAAATGAGTTCTGATTCCCGGTAAGTCCGTTGTGTCAACTAGACAAACATAGTTGTATATGTGCAGAGTTATGAAGACCCTGACACTTAAAAAATATAAGAAAAAATAAAATTTAGGTTCCTAAATACAGACTCAGGTACCTGCCTGATTTTCAGAAGCACTGAGCATCCAGTAGCACACCCTGAGATCCAAGTAAGATTGAGGTGCCCCTTCCTGAAAATCTTGGCTTTGGCATATATGCCTTCTGTGATCTAACTGGCTTTAAAATCCAGTATGTATAATATATTGCATATTACTCATACATCAACCATTCTTTCTCTCTTCCTTGCCCTTTTTATTGTTGTCTAAAGATTAGTCTTCTTCTGGGAAGCTAACATGGTATTTGTTGAAGATATTTTCATGTGGCAGCTAGAGATGAATTATTGCCTGGCATTCTCTGATAGGGCTACAGGTGACTATAAAAGCATAACTTTTCCCCGTTTGTTACATGTGCTAATGGACCAGTTTTTTATTTTGCTTTCTTTTAGTTCTTTCCATATCTCACTTAATTGAGGACTTGTACGGTATGAAAAACATCAAAGACCAAATCAATCATTTTAATATTAACTGTTTCCTGACATACATGGTGTTTCTCAGGTTATGAATTTTCTGGCAATCTCCATTGCTTCCATGCGTTTGACCCTACCGGACATATTCTTAAATATATTGGCAGGTAAAAAACAGACTTTCCTCATTCCCCCATAGCTATCATTCACTTAATGCACGTTTTAGCTGAAAACAGGAGGAGAACATGCATCAGTAGAGTCACTATGGTTTCTAAATTTCCTGTTCCTAAAGGCAGTGCTGACACGGCATTTCATTAACCACCCAACAGCTTTGACACTTGGGCAAACAAAAAGTAACATTCTCCCAGGAGCAAACTCCCCATTTATGCATGGCTCAAACATCAAGCTAGCATGTTTAGCAAAAAAGAAGCTTCCTACCTAGACATATCTCTTCTCCAAGACATATACCAGAAGGAAACAATGCCCATGGCACAACATCAACTAATCTGTTTCTCCAGGGACGTGTGTCCCTCATCACAGGGCAGGAGACTCAACACAGCTTCACAGCTCTGCCACGGGCATGGTGGAACTGCACTGGCTCTGCTGCCCCGCTGTGAAAAGCCAGGCTATGCTTCCAGAAAGGCGTATTTTAAAAAGCAATTTAACCACAGCCAGAGGGGGCGTGGACTGGCTATATGGCTAACAGGGATTGCCAAAACAGTTAATGGTAACCAAAACATATAGAATCATTTAAAATCTCATAGATTATGAATGCAGCCCATTTGGAATTACATCAAGACAACTACTTACTGCACCATTCTCTGAAACAACTGGGGATGCCAAGAAGCAGATACAAGACACTGTATTGACTAGACCTGAAGTTATTTGCTCTGATAGTTCTGAAAAAAAGGAGTGGATTATCTAAAGTGTTGAGGGAGTTGGCTCAAATGAAACAAAGGGGAGCAAGTTCTGAAAAATAAGTTGGAAAATCATAAGGACAATGTCTGATTCTATCTGTTCCCCTTTGCATTTCCAGCTGGAATTCAAGTGTAAGGATAAGGTAACTCATAAATCTCTCATATTTTTAGTTTTAAAAGTGTTTACATTTGGGGCAAAACCAGAGATTTTATACAAGGTAGCTTCTACTGCCCTAGGAAAAGCACACAAAATATTTTAAAGCAGAGAAAGCAAAATATTGCTTATGCTTAATACTTTTTTAATGACTGGCCCTCTTCTACCTGGAAATTACCTATATTCAAGCAGTTTGAATGGATGAACTGAGGCTTAAAAATGCCTAGAGATGCTAAGAGAAAGATGCTTCTTCCTTTTAGTGATTCTCTATAGTCTGTGTTAAAGTTTCTTGCTATACCCAGTATTTGTTATTGTACTGTTAACTACCTACATTATTCACAAGAACAAAAGTTCCAATATCTCCCCTAAAGATAACAACTTTATGCTCCTCAAAGTATAGCATCTACAACAAAATTCTTCATTACATGGCAGATACCAAATAAGGAGAAATCCCTTAGAGACAAATAACATTCTATAAACTAGGTCAGTTCTTCCTCTTTAAGCTGAAAGGTTCCCCCAGTACCTGTGAGCCATCACAGAAAAAAAAGAAATATCCTTATTCTGCCTGACCAAGATATGGATAAAGATTAAAATAAGCCAGAGAAGATTTGAGCCAGAGAAAGAGTAGGTATATTTAAAAGCATTCATTTGCAGACAGTTATAATGACTATGTCTGGTTTCACTCTAATCAGAAAGATGAAGAAGAATTCACAGGCCCCCTTCAGCAGTACTGAGGACATTATGTGGCAGCTGTTTGTTCATACGGTAAATGTATAACATCATGTCTTGATTATTAAATATGTATTTGCAGATTTACAAGAATATTCCTCTGTCAGACTTCAGCATACTTTATATTCAGGTGCAACAGCCTTATCTAGTGTTAAGCAACCTCAGCATATTAAGTACACTTTGATTTTCTTTCAGTTATTCCATGATGCTCAGAAAATTGATTTTTAAGATTTTTATCAATGACCTTTAAGGTTCTTTAGGGGATGATTCTCTGCTATCGTGAGGATTCATGATGGACTTACTTACACACCTGGTTGTTGTCCACCGCTCCTTCGCAGTGCCCACTTCTTTACATATGATATCTTTTCAGAAATACTTAATTATTTGTGCTAGATTAGTTGCAAGTACTTTTAAGCCCTCTTTGAGATCATTCTTTCTGTGCAACTTCCTGAACTATGATTTCTGCTTCTTAAATGTTAAAACTAATGACCAGGAGCTTGCAGTACCTGATTACACTGCATGATAATGAATTTCCTCCTTTATTGTGGCCAGCAGGTCAAGGGAGGTGATGCTACCCATCTACTCTGCTCTTGTGAGACCCCACCTGCAGTACTGCGTCCAGCTCTGGAGCTCTCAGCAAAGGAAAGACATGGACCTGTTGGAGCAGGTCCAGAGGAGGCCACAAAAATGATCAGAGGGATGGAACACTTCTGCTATGAGGACAGGCTGAGAGAGCTGAGGTTGTTCAGCCTGGAGAAGAGGAGGCTACGGGAAGACCTTATTGTGGCTTTCCAGTACTTAAAGGGCGCTTATAAGAAAGATGGGGACAGACTTTTTATCAGGGCCTGTTGCAATAGGACAAGGGGAAATGGTTTTAAACTAAAAGAGGAAAGATTTAGACTAGATATAAGGAAGAATTTTTTTACAATGAGGGTGGTGAAACACTGGAACAGGTTACCCAGAGAGGTAGTATGTCCTGGTTTGAGCAACACAGGACTAATTTCTAATGCTTGGGAAAACTGCACTTTTGGAAGACTCTAGGGTCTGAATTTGTGAAAATATTTACTTTATAGCCAGCTATGGTATGTGGGTTTCAAAGTCTCAGTGTTTTCAAGCTTGCCAGGAGCCGGGATGAGGAGGAGTGAGACCCGGGCACTTGACCCAAGCCGGCCACCAGGACTATTTCATACCATGAATATCACATTCAATATAAATTAGAAAGTTTGCTGCAAAGTTCTCTCTCCCTTGATGGCTGTGATCCTGAGAACTTCTTGCCCTGGTGGAGGATCCCTGAGGCACCTTCCTCCCGAAGCCGTAGTCCTCACAGTGTCCAACATTTGCTGTCCTTGCTGGGAGTGCACGGCTTCCTACGGATAGAGTTGGCTGAGTATAATCCTTGTATATTTTATATTGCTATTGGGATCAACACTGGTTCTTTAGTATTATTAATGTTAATTATTTAGTCTTATCGTATTAAATTTATTTATATTTCAACCTTTGTCTTTCCTTATTTTTCCCTGATTCCCTTCCCGGGTGGTGGGGGGTCATCGCGTGATAGAATAAGTGTCTAAATGACAATAAATTGTTGTGGGTTTCTCAAACCATAACATGGTAGATGCCCCATCCCTGGAAACGTTTAAGGTCAGGTTGGACGGGGCTCTGAGCAACCTGGTCTAGTTGAAGATGTCCCTGCTCATTGCAGGGGGGTTGGACTAGATGACCTTTAAAGGTCCCTTCCAACCCAAACTATTTTATGATTCTATGAATGCAATCTCATGTTACTCTTCTCATTATATGGGTATAGTGTATAGATTTCTACTTCATAGTGTATAGATTTCTACTTGCATGCATAATTTCTTTCATGAAAGTTTATATATAAATTGCCCAAAGTCGTCTTTAAAGATATACTTTGTACCACGCTCCAGCCTAGAAAACAAACTCAGATTAAGCAATTCCTGTTTGAAGGGGCTGCCACTGGTAACACATTGATCCATCCACTCCCTGTGTTACACAAAAGAGCAGACTACCTTACCTTAAAGGTCCTTTCTAGTCTGAAAATCTAAGAATCAGCTTATGATCTTAGAATAGCCATCTACTCTCACCATCATAAAAGCATGCTCAGCTCAGAGCCAACAGTCCAGAGGTTCTTGCCTTAGCTGGTCAAAATCATTCCAGCAAATCCATGGATTCAACAGAAAACTCACTGAAGTAGAATTATTTTCACAGTCCTATGTATACTCTGAGAAAAGAAAGAACATTAACTCTCATTTTCCTTACAGTTAACATGTATCTATTTCTCTAACAATTAGATGTGAGTGCATACAAATTAAATATGTAAGCAAAACTAGAATCTACCTTTCCCACATGATAATGCCAAGTGTAATGGCATTCTCAGTGTATTTGTCATCTCAGCTGCGAGTGAGTTGAATCTGGCATCTGAACTCCATTTTCACTCAAGCAAACACCTATATAGGTCAAAGGAAAATTGCTTTTGTAAAGACTGTGAAAATTGAGCAAGGAACATAGGGGCTGGTATACAAGTAGCAGGATGCAGTATGCTACAGGGAGATTACGCAGTTTAGCTATCCATCTCCCAGTGCTTGGATTTCTCTTAGCAAAAGACACTGCAGCAGAAGCATAAAATACAGCCTACGCACATTGTACATTTGAAATCCAGGAGAAAGTGTCAAAAGCAACTAAGTGCAAACAGTGTCTAATATAGAGACAAGCCGGAACATCATGTCTCCCATCAAGACAATGGAGTTAAATTAAAAGTACAATCAGTGACTTTGGTTAGGCATCTCCTCCTACTGCGAACACGTATGTGTAATTTTCCCTTTTTTCCAGAGGTATGGTGTATGGCCCTTATTGTTCTCTCCTTCAACAACATAAATAACTCAGCTACTATACTAAAGAAAGACCCATGCTGGAAGCTGGAAAGTATTGTGGGGAAACCTGAGTATTTACTTGCCCTGTTCTGCTGGCCCCGTTCAGAACAAGGCCAAATGGAGCTGTGATTGCTGTACTAGGTCATTTATGCTCCTTTAGGCAGAAGAAAGCCTAAAACGAGCTTCTCTGGGTCCTCCTGCCAAAATAAGGGAGTACAACCCAAACTTAATAATATGATATTACCTTAGAAATGTCTGTACAGCTTGTACTTTATACAATTTGTAAAAATGTTGATTGAATATATTTACAGGGCCTTAATGATACCTTAAAAGTAATTGTAAAAGGGCTTTCACTTCTAAGATCTGGTAATAAAGGAGTGAGGAAAAAACATAAAGACCTTTTTAGATTTACTTTTCCCAGACATTAAAAACACCAAAAGGGAAACGTTTCAGAATGACTCATTTGTAACCTCACAATTGAAAAAATTATTTAAAAATCCCCCGAACTCGACAGCCTACAATCAAATGAATCAACAAGGAACAGAACCCAGCCAGAAGCTCCTACCACATATTGACGTCTGGAAAATGTGACTCTGGGAAGCCATCATTCTCCAACTACAATGGCCTGAAATTATTTGGTAAACAACATGACTGCAATGTAAAGGTACAATAAACAGAGCAATATTAAAAATTCAAGAATGACTGCAGGGACTGAGGAAATTATTACTCGATGTTTTTTGTTTTATTCAAGTGCCAACAATATTTAGTCATCTTTCTTTCTTGTTTTTCTTTCTTGCATTCCTTTCAAAATACGCTTGCTGTGGTAATGCTTTAGGTTAACCCTAACGGCACTACTGAACAGCTAGCTTCAGCATCAGCCACTACAGTCTTTACAGCACTTACTGTTTTAAAGAAAAATACACAAACGTTAAAAAAATATATAAAGTTCCCATACAATGTCCATTGATTGTATTCTATGGTGACTTTTATCTGAAAGTGCAGATAGAAACACCCATGCTAAGTTTTTTGGTATTCCGGAAAAAACCATTACATTCAGATAAACTGTAGCCTAAGGGCTAAATAACCTGTTCAGCTGAAACACACACTGAGATCATATGCAGACCCCACACTCAGGAGGTCACCACTGCCCCATACATCCTTTTTATTGCATGACAGCAGATTCCCAAGTTGGATTCCAGCAATGTAACTGAGGCACATGTTCTCGGACAAAACTGAATAATCAAACTTCCAACGTTCATTTAACAAAGTGCTCTCTCTGATAGAGCTACCAAGCTAAAAGATGAGAGATGCAGCTGGTTCACTCCTGCACAACTGTTCGCACTCACATGGCTTCACTGGCACCAGTGTAACCACACTGCAGTGAAAATCAGCTGAGTTCAGTCAAAACCTGCCTCCAATAAATGTAAACATGACATGTTCACACTCAAGTTAGAAAAGTTTGAGACCAAAACACGGCCACGCTGACCAAGCTACAGGTAACACAATTTCAAGATTATTCTGCCCTCCACGACAACCATGGCAACCTTTGTAAAATACAAGTGAATGCTTGGGAATGCTAAGACTTTAGGCAATTAAAATCCATGAGGATTAGGCCAGAGGACAGGACAAATCTACACCAAGCACCTCAGTGCAGAGTGTCCCGGACCAAAGCAGGGTGAAACAGCAGCCTGTGACCTCCTGAGGACATAAAGAGCTAGTTTGTCCATGCTGCAAAGAGCTTTTCATATAAGTGCACATACATGGTATAGGTTCAATCAAAAGAAATGCAGGAAATCTTCCAAGGAGAAGATCACAGAAATTAGTCTAATTTTCCTTGATCAGAGCTGATACATCTCTTCTGTGCAACCTCTATGTCAGAGGGTCAGAGGATAATGGACTTGGAAAAAGACACTGAGGCTGGCTGAATTCATAGTTATACACACAAATGCACTTTTTCTTTTTTTTTTTTAATTCATGCATTGTTATCCTTCAGTAATGACCCTTCTGAGTGATAGAGGAAGACGTGTTTCAAGTGGAAAGACAATTCTTTCCCTTTAGTTCTATGGAAAGTGGAAACCCTTTTGATAGATAAAAAAGAAGTGAGAGTGACTATCCTACTCTTTGCATTCCCAGTTGTGTTCATTTTTCAACATGAAAAAACTAAAATCCAAGCACTGAATTTCACCTTTCTGTAACAGGCCACCCACATGTCAAGGTTCTTGAGCTTGGAAGTTAGAAACTTCCAAGTGTGCAGACTCACCCCATGCCAGGGCGATGTGAACTGATACATCAGAACTCAGACTTCAGATCCTGGGTTTCATTTGCCTACAGTTTTGAGTTGACAAGGAACTGCCAGGAAATTCTATAAATTGCACAACCCTCAAACTCAACTCAAACTACAGGCTTTCTCATCCCAACCACAAAGTAATCTCAAGTGAAAATTACGATAATTTTTATTTTAATATTCCAAATATTTATTGATTTTTATTGTTCTTGACAGACATTAATTTAAACTAATTTTAATAAAATTATTCTCTATGTTGATTTAAGAAAGCTCTGCATTTACTTTCTGATCTACCAGCAAACTACCATGGAAAAACATTTGGACCATTTCAGAATATCAAATAAGATGTTATCTCTTAAGGAAATTACTTTGTAGTCAAAAAACTGCACATGCTTTCCAAATCTGGCCATATAAGTTGCTAACTTCTTTTTAGACACATCATACGTTAAACAGTCAAGAACCCAGATAAGTGAGCCTGGAGCAATCACTTTTCCTCTCCTGATGCATACAGTCATTGCCCTCTGGCAGAAGCTCAATAGAGTTTCCCTATTTCTTTGTCCTGAAGCATCCTCTAATCTGCCTTCTTACAACTTCTACTATATGAGCAAAGAAAACTAAAGATAACAGAATCCCTGACTGATGAAATAATTAAACTTTACTGGGGCCTCAGAGAACATTCAAGTTCAGCACACTAAAGAAAGTAAAATGGGTCAGAATGGGGGGTGTCAGCAAAGGTGCGTCACTAACATTTTGAAGCAGTGGGAAAAATACTGCTTCGTAATTCTTTGAAGTTAAGGAAACAGGACACACGCTATTTGTGAGAGAGTAATTCCATGGTGAAACAGACTGTAGGCTGGATCCTCCAAGATCTTTATGATGCACCCACTTCCAGAGCTTCTCCATTCAGAATACTGAAGGTAAGGGTTACTGGAGATTAAAACCATTAGGCTTCAATTTGACTGAAATAATTCTTTCTGAGACAAAATTTAATAAGCAGTATCTCAGCCTGACAGAAATATTATATTTTTTTAAAAAATCCCAAACAATTGACTTGTTTTGTACAAGATGGCAACATTTCAGAAAAAACAAGTCAGTAAAAAACCAGAAATAAGGATTTTTAGTTGCTATTTTGAGCTCTTCTGAGAGATTTATGTATTAAAAATAACCTTGTAAGAATGTAGTTCATAATACCAATCATACTTTTTTTTGTTTTTAATGCTAGAAAAAAAAAGTGAAAGCTGTCTGCCAGGTTGGTGAAAGAATTTATAAAAATTGTAAATTAAACTATATTAAAGTAATAATGGCAAACATTTCAGTAATTACTTCATATTTTATTAGAACATAGATGTGTTTGCATTAACTAGGTAATCACAACCAGTAAAAGGGAAAAAACTGCTCATTAAACAATAAAAAGTATATTAAAAAACATAACAGAGGCAAATGTTGCCTATTTTCATTGTCTTCTCACTTTGCATTGACACAAAAGTCCTTTTCAGCAAGAATAACTGATAGAGGCTCTGCTTGCTCAAGCTGTAGACCTTGGATAAATATTTGCCCATGCAGTGACATTAATAAGGCTTCCGGTTACTATAGGGACTTGTCCGTGTCCAGTCAAAGCGAGATCAGACTCCCCATCACAAAGGTCAGGGACTACCCTTGTTATGCACAGTTCCTCCCATTCAATCTCATACGTATCAACTGGTTCTGATGAGAACCCACTTTGTCTTTGAATAAGCTCATAGACGACCATCTGTTGCTTGCTGCTGCTTATCTGTTAGTCTGGCTGTATTGCCAAGACACTTTTCCAAGGACTAGTTCTAGGTACTTCTGATTAAAATTTCAGCATTGAGTTTTCAGATTTTTCCACTAACTCATGCATGGCCCTAAATCACCTGGATTTCCCCTATGTCCACTTCTGATAGTTTTCTCTATCCACATGCAGTCCAGCATTGTTAACTTCACATCCTAAAAATCAGAAGTCCAGCTTACAACTCCTCTTATTAGATACAGCAAATAGATTCTCTTAGATCTCTGAGGTTTAATCTTTACAGATCACACATACATTTTCCAGGTTTACTGTAAGAATAAATCAGTGTTTCGCGTAATCTCCAAAAATCCAATACATACAAGATTTACACACCTTCACCTGTTTTGTTTTGTTTTAATGGAATTCATGTATTAGCCATTAAGAAAAACTTTAGCTGTTACAGCCTTTTTTCATTTTAAGAAGACTAACCAGCTATCTCATTCCTATCTGCTTAGTAAAAAGAACTCTCTTGTGACTTTTCCATGTTTACCCTAACACAGTATTTCTCCTTTTCCTTTTCTGGTTATTCCTGTTCCCACCCAAATATTGATTGATCCTGGCCTGTGCTTTAAGTATAGTGCTTAATACATATTGATGATTTCCTCCTTGAATGCAGGTTCCATTCTCTTGAACCTCAGTGACTTCACAGTCTCACTGTTGAATTCTGCTTGTGCCTTGTAGAAGTGAGGCACTATAACCAGAGAATACCCAAGTTTAACTATTATTTTCCTTGGTGACAACAAAAGCATTCTTAAAAGCTCACTGAGCTTAATAACATGTGCCATAGCTTATAAATTCCTTTTATGGGCACTTCCATTCAGTTTTGACTGATGAACACACCCCAAATGTTAATGGTAATGTATATAACGAAGGCATGTTCCATTTGGTTTTAATGGTGTTAATCACATTTTGTCACTAGTATTTTCATGTGGTTCACTATATTTTCCTCACATTGATCAAAGAGATTCACTTATGCTCTTGGCATCACTGCTACATAAACTTAGACATTTTCGCCTTTAATGGAAAAGTCTTCCTAGACACCTACAACCAACCTTCTATCGTCATACGTCTCTTCCTATTCATTGTGCTGGTCACCATTTCTGGAGATCACAAATATGAAATGCTAATGTATGTGCGCAACCACAGGAATTTCTACGCCAACTTTTTTTTTAACTGGTGAATTACTGTTCATACAGTATATTTTTAGCCCAAGAAATTCAGCCATGCACCTCTTTTACATCAATTAGTGTCTTAATAAATTAAAGACAGATGTACAATCTGTAGCATAACCTTACACAATGGAAGGCAAAACAAGTGAGTTTTTTCCATAATTGCTTTAAGAGTCTTTTTTAGGATATATAGTGTTCATATATATTCTGAGTTATACAGCCACTTGTTCCAAGAAAGGAAAAAGTAAGCAATGGCTTAGATATAAACCTTAACCATGTGTAAGGAATTATTTCAGTTGTACAAATTAATTCTTGCTGATAACAGATACTTGACTGATTGATTTGCTTTAATTATGTCATAAAGAAACATTCTGTGTATTCACTGCAGTTACTCATACAAAGCAAAACTCCTAAATGTATATTCATTTTAACACTTAAATTCCCAGTATCATACTGTTTTGATCTGAATATGATGCTCATTAATCTAGCACAATTACCACCTTTTAAACATTACTGCAGTGCTTACACTTGGATATAATGAGACAGACGACGTAAATTGGACAACACACTAGGGCAACAGAATACTTTTAAAAACAACAGAAACACCCCAAACATTTTGTGAAAAGCCACAAAGCAAGTTTAGGTGACACAGATATTTGCTTAGATAGCCTTTTTAATTTACTTTAAATATTTTCATGCTTTGGGAAAACACTTTAGCCTTCTAGAAAGGATACACTATTAGTGGCTGTCGATTGATCTGACTAAAGCCTTCATCATAAAAAATGTATAGCTTCATATAATTAAAAAATCCAAGCACTGTGAGTTGACTAAAATACTGTGGACTCTTAAATAATTCAAATTTGTGTTTAGTTACAGCAGCTGTTTAATTAAAAGGTAGAAACTGCAACTAATCCACTATGGTTGAACGAAATATAATCTATAACAGAGTTTAATCCCCCTAAGACAGAGAACAGTGATATGGATTCTAGAAGTCAGGGGCTCCATTTAATGAATCTCACAAAAGGGATCATAATACACCCAAGCCAGCGCATCTTTGTTTCTCTGATTATCCAAATAATGAATCATTTCCCAGCTTGATGCTGAAATTATAATTTTGTATTTTAATATTAAAAAGAAAGGTCTTTCACATGCATTAAGTAAACTCTTCTGCTGGAATTTGTACTCAAAGCTTTACCAGAGTGAGAAATCAGATGTACCAGAATAGAAGAAATGCATTTTTTGACTCTTAGCTAACTACTTAATTGTTCATAATTAAAACATTTTGTAACAACATTCTTGCATGAATGGCCTGGAAGTATGTTCTGCAACTTAAAAGTCAGCTAAGGAAACTGCTGCGCACAGGAGTTCTGCAGTTGCCTGCTCCAGCTCAGCAGCAATGATTCAGGCAGGATTTCAACTTTATATCAATTCCCAGAAGTATACTCTAAGGCAGGAGCAAAACAAAACATTTTTTCTTCTCTTCTGTGTTTTTAATTACAAAACAGAATGAACAAAGCTAAAAATCACCACGTTTCCCTTCTCAGATCCAGAAAGCATTCATTAGTTTGGGATGTTTGTAATCATACCGAATTTTGTTTATACCAAGGCAGAGGGGCTATCAAAGCAGAAAATGGTAGTCCTTAATTAGAGAGGCCAGGTGGCAAGCAGAGTCACAGCACAAGTGCCTCTCCACACCCCTGGCAATGATTGAAGACTTGACCTCAGCAGCCATTCTTCAGGGGTGAAAAATAATACAGTCACCAGGTGGCCATCTCTTCCACATAGACAGCCATCTGCACCAAAATGTGCTAAATTATGTTTAGTTCTTTTTAATGTGAACCATTATCCATTAGAGTCACAGCAGGAAACCATGAGGTCCTCTTAATTGAAACTTCAACTGTGCCTTAAACCTCTGTCCCAGACAGGAGACAGACACTTTACCTGCTGAGTCCTTCAGTCTAACACAGTTAATGTTTTTTCCTCTGTCTGATCAGATATAGAACAGTAAATGCCTGATCTGCAAAACAGGCGAGGTTTTGTGGAAGGAGTCATTCCATGGAAGAGTTTTCATAGGTTTCTCAGTGCTGCGTGTCAGCCCAAAAATCAGTTTGATTTTGCACGCCACTGTTTATTTTACTAATGAGCTGAAACACAGTTGTAGTTGTGACTTGCTAACAAGCAGCTATTAATGACTTCCGAGGAATGTCCTGAGAAGACACAATGCAACGCAAGCTGCTTGCTAGAGCTGAAACGTACAGAAAGCGGGATCTATTTCTGCCAAGAGAACCCAAAACTTCTGTCCTAGTCTGTCACCTCTCACGGTAAACGGAAGGGAGTCACACAGTTTGCTCACTCATCCATTCCTCAAGAATGGGGAGACTGAAAACGTACACCGAAACACAAAGACAGCATAAACATATTGGAAAAAAGCAGAGACAGGAAAAACAAGAGAGAAGTTTGCACCCATCATAAAGGTGCTCGCTCCAATGCTCAGATCTCCCTAGGCACTTTGACTGCTGTAACCAGGAGAAGCTAAAGGGGAACCTCCATCTTTATCAAGTCCAGTGCCCTCTATGGACATGCCCTGACACTCAGCAGTATTTCCCTTTTGTTATTTCAGCTGCATTCAAAAGAAATCCAGCACTGAAGAGGAACGGCCGTGAGGAACAACTACCTGAGAAAGACCACTTCAAGGAACCTGACAGGAGGCGCAACACCAAGGCAAGGAAACATCTGATGGGGCTGGAAACTTTGGACACATCGACCCACTGCATTCTGCGTCTGGAGGAGTGGGGACTGCGTGGAGTAAAAGACACCTGTCATTTCTCAAAAGACTCGATTAAAAGTTTGTGGGCATCTCACTGGTTTGTGAAGTATCAGTGGCATCATCAATGGTTCGTGCATTAGGAGTACCATGCTAAGACTTAACTTTCTGTGCTGGGATCTACACCTCCGAGTACCCAGGCGATCCTTGTAACATGGGCAGGTGGAGGCGGTCACAGATAATCATGGATCTTCACTCAAAGGTGTTTTTATTCAAATGAATAAAATAGAAAAGACACAGAATGTTATGACTCCAAGCCTGCACATTAACAGAATCATGGTTCATCAATTTTTAAATCCATTTTTTAGCTTCCTCCTAAAAGCCAAAAAGTAGCTACAATAGATAGTCTTGCAAAACACAGCATCTGTTCTCTTTCATTCCATGGTTATAGATAACCTTCATAAGCTGATTTGCGCATGACAATAAATTTATTTTCAGAAATTATACTCCTGATCTAATATGAAACAATAAATAATTCAGAAGTTTCACATTATTACAGGGAATTATATTTAGGAGATCAACTAGGGATCTCTGTAATGAGAAACATTCACCTTGCTAGAGGAATGCTACTCTGCATTTAATCTTATAATATTCCCTTCAGGGTGTACAAGACAGCTTGCTGGAAAATATAATGACTCCTTGACTGTTTTCTGAAGAAAAAAAAAGAGTAAAGAAAACAGTGATATGGAAATGAGATCTCATTTCATTTGAAATTCCATATGCACTATTTTAAAGCCACCTTGTTTCAATACGAACAAAATCAAAAGATTTTGATGGGCCTGATGATATTTAGAAAAAGAGAGATTAAAAACACAAAGAAACAAAAAGATGTGGGACATGTGGTCATATTAATAGAAAGTCACTTCTCTTTCACAAACAGAAAAAGATCTACTTTAGCTGTTTTTACTTTATTATTTGTTACTAGAAAGAGAAAAGCTGGTTCACAAAGTTCCCATTGGCCAAAAAGGAAAAGCGTCTCGAAGTCACGAGTGACTTGTTAACCAAGTGCAGCAGCAGCAATGATGCTTACAGCCCCATCATGCCCCATTCTCACCAGTAGGCTTTTAGGCAATCAGCACCAGTTACAGCAGAGAACTGTGGAAACAGGAGGAATACATTTCAAGGTACTGCCATGTTTGGGCACTCACGTCAAACCAACTACACTGTAGCCAAGTATTTTTCCCTCTCGGCCGCCCCCTCCAACCATTGTGTTGTAATTTCTGTTGGTCAAAAGAAGGAAACTATCTACAGTTTCCAACCAAAGCTAATGTTGGGTGTCTGCTGCATGCAGCCTAATGAATATTGATGTATGCAGCCATCTTCCAAATCAGGTAACTAAACAATACATAGATAGTTTCCACCAGTCTGGAGTCTCCAAGAAAAATCATTAAATTGTCAGTATGTATGATCAACTCTGAAGGAAAAATAAATATTACTGATGATGACAGCAAGCTATTGTATCTCTGCATCATTATGCCAGAGGTGTACATTTTCAAAGCATCCCATGAGAAGCAGGCAGACACCACCATTAATTGCCTGTGGGATTTAGGCATGCCATTTAGATGCAACAGCCTGAAAAAACATGTCTAAATCTTCTAAATGTTTTATTATTTCTTTAAGCCCGGTACATTCTGCCTCAGAGTATTTCAAATTACATTCTTCAGCGTAATTAAAAATCTACTCACAATTAACTTTGTGGCAAAAAAAAGAAAATTTATCTTAATGACTAAAAATAGATAATCTAAAAGATCAACTTTGACACTTTATAGAAAGTACAGTGACACACAGTCTACAATGCAAAAGAGTTCCAGGAACAGGGATCGTCAAGATTTCCATTTTGGTTTCCAACCATGTTATTATTATACATCAAATGTCCATAGACAATTGCCATCACAAAAATTATTAAGCTAAAAATTTCTACTGAGGCATTAATTTCAGGGTTTCACTTTGAAACAAGAGTTCTGACATAAATAAAGTCTTACTGTGATTTTTTTCTCTAATAAGTCTCAAAAACCAATGCCCTATGTTGTATTTACAAAATAAACTACAGTGAGTTGCCTATCTTTCAGACAAGTTTCCAGTCCCTGTATGAGAAGACTCCACAACAGTAATGTGGAGACATTGACCCCTGCCACCTCTTTATTTACATTTTTCTTCAGTTTTGAGAGTTTTCCTTCAGAATTGACTTTATCAAATATATTCACAAATTATTATCTTGCTGCTTTTATTCTAGTTTATTGGAGAGCAGACTTATTTTGTAAACAGCCTAGCAAGATATACTGTATAATCCATGTGAAAACAGACACTACGAATATGTAGAATCCAGATGTAATTCCATCCATAGGTAGTCATAAGAATAAAATTGATTCATTGCAAATCCTGAGCCAAACAAGAAAGAGTGTTCTTTACCATTATTAAAACAATCTCATTTCTATTATCCTGGGAAATGCAGCTAAACTATTTGTTACAGGTATTGGTTAACAGCATTCAATACAAATATGTTAAAATGGCATATATTTCAATTAATTAGATTTCCAGAGGAGTAATGTGGTATTTGGACTTTGACATTAAATCAATTCAAGCTTCACAGATACTCTTGACAACCCCACCCGTAAAATCAATAGTAAAACCTTGTATCCCTCGGAAAGGACAATGATATCTATGTGAAAATAGGAATTTAAATAAAATTGAAATTGTCTGTAGCAGGTAGCTTTGGGATTATTCTAGCACTTGTACAGTATTTAATACAATATTATATTCCCAATCAAAATACAGAGGTTCTTTAAAGATGTAATTGACTATTGTGAATATTTTCTCTATGACATCACGTACATGGCACTTTTTTATTCCATTATCAAAGGAAAGTTAAACACTTTTGGGATTAGTTTAAGGTAAAACATATATCTTCTGTTAGCATTTACTCTACCAAAATGACTCCACAAATCGCACACTGATGGCAAAATTCTAAATTATCCTTATGATAGGCAGCAGCTGTGAAAATCATTATGGGAACTTTGGTAGGAGGAGGCAATATCCTTTGCACAGAACTAAACTTTTTATTTTTGTGCTACATAGTAGCAATTATTACTTTTTAAGATGGCTTTTGTTGTTGTCATCACTCAACTTCCAGTTTCTCATTATGTTAAACAACAATATCAAAGAAACAGTGCTTTTCTTCCAGAAAGATGCCATAAGCATCAGTCTAGGAACCAAGACCTGACAGTGACAGAAGGAATTGGTGAGACACACTTTCACAACCACTGAAAATATTAAGACTTGAAACGGGAAACAAAATGAAAGAGTCCTGAAGGATGCAGCTACCACAAAACAATTCTGAATCTCCCAGAGAAGAGTGGGAGAATATAAATATTCATTGTGTTCAACAGAGAATAGCACAGTGCATGCTCACTGCAAAACAGAGACACTTTAGTATATGTTGAGGCCTCATAACAATGGGATTTGCCAATTAAATCTGAGGGGTGTGATCATTTCTGTTGTGATATGGTGAATAACATGCTGAGAGACACTCAGATGAAAGGGGTTTGAATCACTGCAATATTCTGTTTCAGGCTGCTTTTTTTTTTTTTTCATCCTGTGTAAATATGAGAATGAAGTGTGGTAGACAAGCCTGGGGAGACTTAAAGGAAGGTTATTTTGAGGTTGTTTTTCTTTACTTAAGTCAGCTAAATGCTAAACTAATACCAGCTATATTTACTCTCCTTTTAAAGCCTGTAAATTGCACCTAATTAATAGAGCCTGATGAAGTAAGATACCTGTATTCCCTCAGATTTGGTTCTAGTGGAATTTTTCCTTGTTATTTCTCTTGATTAAATCTTGGGATTGTGCTGTGCATAGCTAAAGAAACAAATTCCCTTAGTTTCTTCCACCAATTAAGTGCGAAGGACAGAGCATGGCTACTCTGCCACTACTGTAATTTTAAATCCCTTCATTGCAAGCAGCAAAAAACCCCCCTCACTGTGACTCTCTGAGGCTGAGGGGGGACGGGGAGCTCCTAATACAACCTGACAGCATTCGTAGAGAGCAGCACTGAGGAGCTCACCACATTCCTGCAGGATTCACTGCTAATAATCCTCAGAAGGAGGTTAGCGCGTTCCCTACCTCATGCTTTTCAAAGGCTGAGAGTTAGGTGAGGCACTGAAGCGACAGACCCAAGATTATCGTCACCGTCATCATTTACATTAACATAGCACCTGGGAGCCAAGTCATGGACCACAACCCCTAGACTAAGTGCAGTTCAAGCAGAACATAAAGCCATCTTGCTTGAAAAATCTTACAGTCCAGCAGAAGACACGGAATAGATGGAAATACAGAATAAAAAACTGCTTTCCAGCATCTCTACAGTTGTCTCTAGTTATTAACAACCTCCCTCGGTAACCTTAAACGATTACGTTTCTGGTGTATATACCATGGAAAAGGAGATGTTTAAGGAGAGTTTTGAAGGAGAACCAACATCACCTTATGGGAGTACATTGGGAGCTCTTCTGCTTCAGGGCATGGAACGAGGTGCTGGAAGCACTGCTGACAATGTGGTCCATTGCACTCTGCATTCACTTCTTTTCTGAACTGATCTGAGGGTCATATGTTTCCAGTATGGTCATTATTACTGTTTAACTGGCAGGCACATATGCTTAAAGAGGTCTAAAGGGAAAACTCCTTCATGTATACCTATATTTAAGTAACGTTCCAGATGTCTTCTATAAACCCCATCCCTACTAGCAACTACCAGAGTATTTCAACCCTCAGCAGATTCTGTAAGACATTGCCTGTCATTTTAATATGACCTACATTTATTTATTTAGAAAATGAAAGCACCAAAACCTAAAACTACCAAAAGGCTACCAAAAAGTATCAATTATAATAGGTGGCTCTGTCTGGAGGATCATTTAGCAGAACTGAACCAAGTATGCCCAGCCAATATATTTATTTAACAACTCTTTGTCTGTTAACATGGTGTCTTGTATTAAGTGATAACTAGCAAAGAGTTTTCATGCAGCATGAAGTATCTTATTTCAGGTCATATTCTACAGTTCATATTTCAATTGCCAGTCACCGTTATGTCTATATGGCAGATATCATATCATCTTCATGCAGCAACATAAATAAGATCTATATTCATTTCTCTTGGTAATCTCATTTACCCTCTTCCAGTAGCCAGCAGCTTCCAGCGTATGCACAGCTCTATGCTAAACCTCATTTTGGTCCCTAAAAATCATTGTCACAATTTCCTTTGACTTCAGCACGACTTGGATTTGGCCTAGGGAATTCATCCCATTTATTTGCAAAGCTTTTGCTAAGTTTGTAAATCCCTGGAGTAATGTTCATATCGCAGGAAGAGAAATTTCCTAAATGTGACAGAGTTGATAAATTTCTCAGGCACAGAAAAGTTTGGAGGATGCTATTGCTACAGTCTGAGCAGTTGCCTGGCACGCCGGGTGACAGCAAAGTGGTTAATCCAAAGGGTTTCATGAGAATTTTTTAAAACAATTTCTCCTCCATGCTTTTGAATGGCTACACAACTACTGTCAGATTCTGTATTAATATGAATTATAGGGGCAAAGATGTGAATAAGTTAAGCAGTAGTCTCCTTCCAGGCACTTGCTGCTGATCCATAAGACTTATGATGTGTAGTATCATCATTTTGGAGGTCATACACTTGAGAAATTTAATTTTGCTTAGTTATCGTAAGAACTTCATTGCTGCACAATAATTCAGATTCAGCTAGAAAAAATAAGCTCCCCAATCAGTTAAGACTTAGCTCTGGATTCTTCTTGTCAAGAGTAATCCAGAAAGAAGCAGAAGAATAAAAACAACTAAAAGGTAATGACAATTTTCATAAGCAAACTAGGAACAGCTGCTTCAAGGTCAGTAACTGGAAAAATGATGTTAATGATCCTGCATTAGCTGGGTAAAGTGTCACTGCTAAAACAAATCAGTCCAGATTTGAACCATTGTGTGGCTCTACATCAGTACCAATTAAGTTGGCAGATGATGTATAAAGAGCCCGGACAAAGGATATTATTATGTTACGAGCCGTATTGATTTTTACAAGGCTTGTTTGATTGACTGACTGATACTATCAAGTAATTAGCTTTAATCTTGGGTTACAACGACCAGAAGAAATCCTGAATCAGGTTATATTTGATCTTTGATAGTACTTTACTGATAGAAAAGTGCTTAAATAAGGCAGAACCCTAGTTTCCTTTGTAAAGCCAGTGTTACACAAATAGTCTGCGCAGACTTGGCACACCCAGGAGGTGCCCAGGCTGCGTACAGATTCCGGTCACATAGACAGCAGTCAGTAAAGAACAACTTGATAAGTGATTCTAGCACAGGAGTTCTTCATAATTGGTTTAATGGTTTGGCATATCCAATTTTAAAAAGCATATACAAAACCAGTATGCAAATCCAGAACTTTCCTTTCAAAGGTGCACATTTTGTTTTCCTAAAAGACAGCCATGGGGGATAGAGAGGGGAAAGATGCCCAGCCCACTTGTCTACTGTGGCCACTTCTCCCACTGACGAAGCCAGGACATTTACAAGAGCATTTACAATTTGTAAGCTCACTACCTACAAGAAAACCAGACAAATGTGGTGTCAGGAGCCCAGCCTTACAAGTGAGCCCCTCCGGTGCATCTCTGATCCCAAATCCCAAGCTGGCACTTTGCTACCTGAAAGGAAATTCCATGGGGGCATAAGACCAGGTTACAGACATTTGCAATACCTTTCCTAGGACAACAAACGGCAAGATGTCTTGGGTTTGCCTTTATCGGCCCCAGGTCTTTTATCTCCATTTCACATATACGCCTAATTTTAGACCAAGTCTGTAAGAAACATTGCATGTGTTGATCTCCGAGCTCCCCAATACACCTGTTGATTTCCACATACATAGTTGCCTTCCCTCCATTCAGAACAGTCACCAAGCATTTGCTCAGTGGGCTGGACCACTCTGCTTCCTCGGATATCACCTCCCTCCCTTCACACATGTCCTCTCACACCCCTGTCCTCCTCATCCCATATAATTCAGCTCCATACTCATGAAGGTCTCTAGTTTCTCCCGCTCATGCTGATGTACTTTTAAAAGGTAAAATTTACTTTTAAAAGGTAGAATGTATGTTAGAAAGTAAAATTTCTCACTAAGCAGGAGCAAAAAGCTGTAGCTAGATCCCTTTCATGTTTCAACCAATAAACCCAACAATTTGGGATTAAGAAACTGCCAGCAAATACCATCACTGAATTTGCTTGCTCCAGCTTCTCCATCTCCCTTCAGCGTGTCAGCTTTCTGCGTGATAAGCTACACGTGGCTGCAACCATCTCAACATACTTGTTTGTAAAGCATCTGTCAAACCTTCAGTTGCAGGCAAATTATAAATAATACCACTGGAGATCATGAGAGAAGATGTGCCTTGGTTTTTACAATGGGCAGCCCCACTGAGTTAAAACCTAACATAGTACTGAAGACACCTATCTGTAAGAGAAACAGAACATTACTTCTGCCACTGTGCTAGTTATTGACTTGCAGTATATCCGGGCTCGAGTATAATCTTCTTCCATTAAGATAATTTTATATTCATAGCATTTAAACAGTTTGAAAAATAGAGGTAGTGTGAACAAGTTACAGCTCGACTTACTTCTGCAGAGCTTTAAATGTAAAACTCAGTTCTTGGTCATTGGGGTGGTGGGGTGGTGGTCTTGTTGAAACACAGCAAGTTTTCTTGTTAAATCTCTCTTTTCCCTCTTTTTTATTGATTTGCAGATCTTTGCTCCCAGAATGAATTCTCAGTTCCTTTTCTGGTGACACATTTTGTGCATTGATATTTATTGTGGTTTTGGCTATATATATGTATGCCCCAGGGCTTCAGCTCTTATCAAGAGAGAGATTCAGTTGCTCAAAGCTGCAGGTCCTGTTTTTTCTGGTTCAACACATCCTTGCTCTGGAAGTTTCTGGGTTTGCTTGCCTCCTGAGAATTTACAAACTAAACCAAAGTTCCAGAGTAAGACTGTATATATGACAGGAAAAAAGAAAAAAGAAAAATCACAGCTGTTCTGATCAAATAACACTGCCAGCTCATTTGAAAACTGTACTAATTTAGATTGAAACAGCATAAGCTGATGCGTGCAGGCAGATACTTACAACCACCCTGGACTGAAGAACAAAGCTCCCACCCCCAAGGACCTGCCGAGAGCCAGGTGGCCTTCAGAGCCAGAGACAAAACCTTGTTCAGCCTTACCACTGCCAGCTCATGCCCTTATGACAGCGAATGGGAGATTTGCCATTCTTTTCAAAAAAGAATATGTTTGAGTTAAAAGTTTGCTAGCCACCACTGATTGCATGCCTAAGTGGGCAATGGATGTGTTTTCATACAGAAATAGCCTCTGTGAGTGCAAGAGACAAACAAAAACCCCAGTTACCAGGTTTGGAAAACTTGACTATATAAAAGGAACTGATTTTATTTTTTTCTTTTTAAAACGAAATTGTATCACCTGCCATTGTTTTTACAGTCATTCTTAAGTCATTCTTCATTACAATGATTCTTAAGATGATGGGGCATATTAAAAATAAAGTTTAAGAAAACAATAAAGTAGGCTGTTCTTTATTGTAACTTGCAAATGTCAAACTAGTGTTGCCTGGGAAAACACCACTGGTGCTGGACATCAGGGAATGGAGGAAAAGAAGGCATCAGGTACAAAATCTGAGATTTTTACATCTCCTGTGAAAACTGTCTCCACTTTGAAAACTGTCAAGGCAGTGACACAGTTATTGAATTCTGTAATTCTTTCTTTGTTTTTGTTTGGGGTTTTTTGTTTGTTGTTTTTGGGGGTTTTTTTCTGTTTGTTTGGTTTTGTGTTTTTTTTTATTATTATTATTTATTTTTATTTTTAAGAGGGAGGTAAATACGGCCTCCAGGAGAGAGTTAAAAAGGACTTGAATTCGATAAAGGCTTCTGCCCATGGGGACAGCATACAGTCAGAAACGGCTGCTATGTATTCTCAGGGATTTCCCTCACATTCTCACTCAATACTGTTTTCTTTGCTATAGCGAGATAAAGCATCCACATAGCTTCTTACAATAACTGTCCTTCTTTTCCTTCCAATGGGATAACAGTTAAGCTAATGGGATAAACCTTAGGAAGAAGAAATTCGACACAAACCAGACAGCAGGTACTTACCAAGCAGATTGCTCTGAAACAAAAACAATGCCACATGTTTCCCAAAGCAGCATAAGTCTCCATCCAAAGTACTAAAAACCTAACCAAGTCCCTAAAACAGGTTTTATCCTGAAAACAGAGGTTGCAGAGACTCCATGAAACCTAAGGACAGGCTGCTTTGGATTTTCTGCAGAAGATGTTCAGATAATAATCTAACACACAGCAATACAAAACTTTGAGATAAAGGAATTTAAAATAAAGCCAGGAAAGACAAGGTTAAATTTGTACAAAATGAACATATTACATACTCAGCAGCAGGAGAATATCACGTTCATCCCATTTTGAGAATGATAGCCAAATTATTCTTTCTTGGAGTGAAATCCTAGCCCCACTGAAATCAATAGCTGTATTATCAGAGCTTCCCTATCATCTCAGTCTTTATGACTACCAGCTCTTTGGCCAATGAAACAAAATTTCAAAGAAAGAATACTATCTTCAAAGGATCTTTATTTACTCTAATACACAGGCATGTATACCAAGTAAATTTTTTTACTATTATGGCAGACATGACATTCATTTTTTGGTCATATAAAAAGAGCAGATGCCTTACTGGGCAAAATGGGAAAGAGAGGAAGGATAATGGTAGCGTAATAATGCTGTTTAGGAGGGGAAAATGTATTCCAGTGGGTTTGGGGAGTTTTCTTTTATCTGCTTTGCTGGAAAGGACTGTATCTTTGTGAAACAGCCAACATTCAATAGCTGTGGTTGTTCTTTTTCATTCTAAAATAACTAAACCAAACTATAGATAAAATTGAAAATTTTAGATTTGCTCTTAAATCCCAGCTGTTGGACTGGCTCTGAATTTAGAAGCAGCTGTGATTCAACACCACTGCAAGAGTTCCCCACTGCCTCTGTCTGCCCCTCCGAAATGATTTATATGCAGGAGCAGAGACTGGAATGAGAAACAGCAGATGCCAGATAAAACCATACAAGCCACACGCTAAGGAGCTGTGAAAGTACAGTTGTAAAGGGAGATGATGTGAGTCGCCGGCAGGAATTGCAGCTCATTTAGCCCTGCCTGGGCTGGGCGCTCCAGTGGGATAGCTGCAGTGCTCCGATGCCCAGTTTGGGTTGCTCACCACACCTAGGATTTACTACGGTCTTGTCTGAGACATGCCAATGACAGGTCTCTAACTAGTCTAAAGCTAATATAGGTCCTACGCAAGCTACAGATGTGACTACAATACAGATGTATCCAGAGAGAGTTTCTCTTAGGCCAGAAAACCATGAACTACTTTTGTGTTTTTCCTATTTCAGCTGCTATTGTCTCATTCCTACAGTCAAGATTCAGTTACAAAGCTGTTCTTTGAAGCTGAATGTTATTCCGCGATATCTGTTTTAACCATAGATACCAAAAAAATCAGCAAGATTTCGTATTATCTTACAGTGTCTTGAAAAAACACAAAACCCTCTGAACACAAGGGCAAACCAAAAGCAATTCAAATTCTTACAGCCTGAGCAACTACCAAAAGGGCTTCCCCACATACCACGCGTGTTGAAGAACATAGCTATCTGTTTCCAACTTTAGCTGGATCTGATATGGATATTTTTCTGATAGAAAATCTAACAGTAAAGTAATTTTCTTTTTATCATTATTTTCTTTATAAAGAAACCTTAGCATTAAAAAAACATTTTAGCAAATTAGAACTGAAATGCCTTTGTTTAAGCAACAAAACCTGCTCTCTGATGATTCGAACAGCACTAAGAAGCCAGTCAACGTTAATAATAATGACAGTCAGCATCCATTCAAGACAGCAATTAAAATAATGTTTTAAGAGCCACTTACTTAACAGGAAGGGACTTTATATGTACACTGACACACAGATGGCACTTTAGTTCTTATGAAAGAAACAGACTCAAATACTTTTCAGAAACATTCAGAACCCAACTGGCAATTTTAATATCTCTATTCCCAAGACAATTGTCTGTATCTGAAGATCGATTATCAAAACACATGACTGTTGGAACATGATTACATCTAGAATTTACAGTAATAAAATCAAACTATTTCTTTAACAAGTTCTCTACAGGCCAGAGGAGGGTTTTGAATCACAGCACCGTGTCCTGTGGCCCTGCACCTCCACTGTGGGCAAAGAGAGCACAAAAAGGGACATGCTGAGGTGCTGCCCCCAGCACAAAGAGGGGGGTGATGACCCTCCTGGGGATGCCTCACGGCCAGTCTCACTTACTTTTGCTAGCCAGAAGAGGAGGTGAATGAGAGAGGCAGGGCTCTGCAGTCCATAGCAGCGTGGGAGGGCAAGAGGAGATCGCCTCTGGACCAGCCATGGAAAAAGGGCTGAGAAATGATGTGGTCTGCGAGAGTTAGCAGCGTAAGAACGGTCTAAGAGCTGATGCAGCAGGTTGGTTCACATTTAATTATATACACTAAAGTCTTAGATTTGAAGTAATTTACTATCCTCACCAAAATCAGAGTGGAGAGAGAAGGTGTAAGACTGACTTCAGGGACTTGAATTTGAAAGGTAATACTGAAGTTTCAATTTCAATTGTAAAAGGCAGCCTGTTCTCACCATGAAACCTGAATGGAGTATTTACATTTACTGTATGCACCTGTGCACTGGCAGAAATCAAATGTTTGTAATGTAAATGCTGCCATTCCTGTCTTTGGTTCAAATCCAGGAGTGACTGAAGGCTGTGACCATCTGGGGCCGTATAAATAATCCCTGTTACATTCACTCCCAGCTTCACCCAATGTTCTCATAGACAACTGTCTGCAGCACAGTTGCAATTGCTAGCCATTTTGGCAGCTTCATGGCTAAACAAGATTCATGGAAACCAGCTCTGGAAAGAAAATGAAGTGTGCTCGTAGAGAGTCAGCAGTTGTGCTGGCTGGTTCCGCGACTGCATTGAGAGTTCCTCCTCTGAAACTGCTCTTTCTCACCCTTTAAAAGTGCTAAATCTACATCTGCACAGGCACAGCACAGATAGGTACAGAGTGAGTGGGAAATAGCATTCTTTACAGCACAAAGAAGAGGTTGTGTACTTTAAGAACTTCAAGTATCACTTTGCTAAGAAAAAAAAAAAAATTAGCTCATTCATTGCTGGCAGATGTAGTGAGCTTCCAGACAGAATAAAATAATTCTGTGAATAAATACTTATTTACTCTGAACTCAGGGTTTCTCTGCCAGCACATCTGCAAAACTACGATTAACTCAGCAAAACGTAACTTTGCCTCTCCCACTGTCCAGCCTCACCACAGTGTCAGATTTTCAGTTACCTTGTGGACATCAGAAGAATTTCAGTAAGAAAGCAAAGCAACTGGAAACACCAAGACTTTAATGAATCAGCACCGATGCACTGATTTGATTTAATTTTCAGTTTAACTTAGTAATTCTCAGTTCTGGAAAAAAAGCAGACAATAAAATAATAGCAAGTAGCCACTGTTCACTGGAACTTTTAAAATTTCCTCACAGCACTCTGCCTGTTTACTGCTCATCCTGAGCCACAAGGTACTAGGAGCGAAACATGCAGATTTTCAACTAAATAATGGAAATGTGATTGAGCTATGGTATACTAAGGGAGAGTAAAAGAGAATCTGGGAATATGCATACGCGATAAGGAATATTTAAAAGTTTCTTGGGCACTGCAGTATGACAATGCACTCTGATGATTATCTTTATTAGATAGCACTGGATAAAGAGCCAATTCATTAAAAATTAATGGGACAGTACTGCCATCCATACATTATACATACCCATAAAGTGGATGCAGACAGCTAAATGTTAAATCTGTTGGAAATAACTGCAAAGTGAAGTAGAAGAGTGTATCATAAAATAATAGGAACCATGTAAGAAGGCCATACAATAAAATGGGGAGACAAGAAAGACGACCTCACTGTATGACTCTAAAATCAAATGAGGAGATCAGAAAAACTACAATAAACCAAAACTTTTCCCTGAAATGGAAAAATTATTCCCGGAAAGTGTACAACAGCAAATAAAAGAACCTTATTAAAGAGCGACACTGGAGAGTACTGAATACAATGACAAATGGCAGAGAGATGTTTGATTGCAAAACAGCAGAGCTATTCATGAAAAGAAAACAATTTTATTGTGTCTTTTGATGAAAGCTCAACAATGTGGGGCATTAATATCACTGAGGCAGAATCAGTAATAGGTATCAAAATAGGCAGATAAACCTTTTTTATTCAATCACAAAATGAAAATTCCATGTATACCATGTTTTATAATTAAATGTTTCATTTTAGAGCAATTTAAAAATATATGTTTCATTATTCTAAAATTTCTTAAAGTTTTTGATTACAAAATGAATGCCTGTGGCAAATTCCATTATTTTGGATTAAAAGTATTATTCGGAACACTCATATATGCTAGAATGATTATTTGTAAGGTTTGTAGAAAGCTTCAGCGTGGACTTCAACTATCAGAAATAAACATACATACCATTTGATATGTACAGCCCTTAAAAGATATGCCTTTAAGAACATTTACCATTCCACATATTTATATAGCAAGATACTTTCTGAAATGATTTTGCTACCAAACGATTCCTTCACAGCGCACTGAGAATTAATGTTGCTTCATGGTGGTGATGAAGAGGAAGAAATGGAACTTCAAAGAAAAACTGTTCAGCTCAAATACAGATGTATTTTCATAAACACTCTCTTAAATCCTAATATTCCCAAGACTTATTCACAAGGCACAAAGTTAAGCACATTCAAACAACTTTGTCTTTGCAAATCAAATTTCCACAGGAAAACTCTATAGAGAACCTCTCTGCGTACCTATGAAAGCTAACAACCTGGTTTAGGAACACAACAAATACACACCAGTGCAATTTAAGAGCACGCACAAAAGTTGAAAGAACTACAACAGTTAGGATGAGGCCACTTTTAAAATTTGACCAGGCTGGGACACAGGAACAGTGTTACTCGTATTAAGAAGGCTATTACAAAATGCTCTTAAACCAGGCAAAACTTCACTCATTTCAACTGAACTGAAATGAAATTCTGAACCTGCAGCTCTAAGAACTACCAGCCTGACAGTGACAGCAGGAACAACATCCCATGTCATCTATGGATGACAGGCACTGGCATTTCTGAGCCTCTCTGAAAGTCTGTGCTTTGTGTTTCCAGGACATACTTGGCTTTTAATTATCATGTTGCAGTGCAATACAAGTCACCCTAAAAATGTATTGGTGCACCTCAGTGGAACTCGACTCCCTGGACTGAGTCTGAGCCACAGACCTCACCGTTTTGCTGTTTATAGACTTCTCCCTAATAAAGCCGTGTGTTGCACATCTGGTTTTACGATGTATTTATCATCACGGTTAGTCTGATACTTTGATATTTCAAATATACTTCCCTCAGACAACTGACAACCTTTTCATTTTAGCATCTTCTAATGACAGTCCTTTAGAAGAACATAGACATAGACAAGACTAATACACAGGGAACTTGAAAAGCAAGTTTTGAGTTTGGGGTAGGAAAGACCCCTAACACTTACAGCTCTGGAAAACATCCATTCCATGCCTCAAAGATCCTTGTGGATTATAAATGTGGAAACGACGAACAGAAAAGGAATTATTCACCACATTATTAAACATGACAAAAAGCTTCTGAATTGAAGCTTAAAACAGGCTATTTAAGATTCCAGCAATCCCTGGGACTTTGGCAACAAAAATGTTCAAAAGCCTTTTATAGTTGCTGTCAGATTTATGTAAAGCATTTGAGATTCCTGTGAACTTATTTATATAACAACCTAAAACTTGAAGCCAACTTGAAAGTCTTTCTATTCTAATTATTCAGAATTGGAGGTGCCGTAAAAAAGATACACAATGTTCTTTCCTGAACATCTTCTAAAATGGTGGCTAGCAAAACATAGACTTTAGGTGAACATTTTATGGAATGGCTGTTATTTTTTATGAGCTGCATCATTCAATATAAAATCTATTTGGTGAGATGTTTTCCTGTTTTCTGTTCGGAGACAACGGGGAGATATCACCGTATGCTACATTCAACTCTAATTGACTGCTCACATTCTGCCCCACTCGTCTCGCATAATTATTTTTAGGAAAATGCTGCCATACGTAAAAATAAAATAACATGTTTCCATCTCTTTTCAGAAATACAGCGCTAGAATACTCCCTGGAGTCAGGCTTAGGATGGACACCAAGATATTATTGGGAACTGAGGCCCAGCTGATCTGGATGCAAGGCACTGACATTCAAAACCATTTGGTTTACATCCCACACAAACACTCTGCTGTCGCTCTGGGTCACTTCTTCAGCTCCAAAATGGAAAGGAGCATCAGGTGTAAAAGCACCTAGCATCTCTCCAATAGCATCCACACTGCAGTTTGGAGTCACTATGGGCGCAGCAGCAGGACATGACCTCACTAGGTCTGCACGATGCAGTAAGAGCTACTATAAAGTAAAAGAGTTCCCACCCCAAGAAGCCTTTCAAGCTTTATCTTTCAAGATGATTTGAACACGTTTTCCCTTTCATCTTCCTCTGCCCAAAAGCTCTCAATGCCATTTCCTTTCTTCCCAGCTCCCAATTTTCCTGTCCCCACCATTTTGCTGTCTCAGTGAGGTCACCCAATTCTCTCCTGTTTCAGCTACCAGCTTCACTAGTCCTTCATCCTTCACGTCAGCACTTCTCAACTATCCAGGCTGCGTTTACTTTCAAACACAGACTTGTCAAACAGACTTCTAATTAGCTCAAATGCCTTTATATAGATACTGCATCAGGGTGTCTGCAGCTTCAGAAAAGCACGGGTCTAAGAAGAAATAAATACAAATCCTGGAGTACTGACACTCCATATAAACATTATTGTGAATTACACACACCACAAAAGGTCACTTGCCTGTATTATCTGGGATGTGAATTATCTAACTATTGTGAAACTGGTCAAACTGTTTTATCCTTACATCTCTATAACCACTCAATGCCCAAATGATGTAACTTTCACAGAAATGAAGAATCTCTCATAAAAACATAATAGTTCTTCATCATTCTTACTTCTTTCATTACTATATTACTCATTTAATACTAGCTTGTATTAATTATTCAAAGCAGGAGAAAATTTATAACCCAAATGTTACCAGAAGCAATAATACACAAGTTCACAATTCTTTTAATTTATCAAATTTTTGCCATGTCAATCAACAACCAGAATGTAGTTGCAATACACCTAAAAAGAAGTCCACATGTACAGAACTGCAAGTAATAAGTATACTAACCTGTTTCGGTTGGGCTTTTTGTTTGTTTGTTTTTGTGGTGTTTTGGTTTGGGGTTTTTTTTATTGTGCTGATGAGCATAGTTTAACAACCGTGGATTGTTATAAGACAATGTGGCTTCTCTCTCTTCCTGTGTTTCTTTCATATAGGATTATTCCATATACATTCCGGCTGTGGGATTTTTATGGATTAAGACAGAAGCCAGCAGTGTTCTTTATTCACTGCTTTTGGCATTTAAACACCACTTTGATTGCTTTCCTTTTTTTCTACTTAATCATGCTTTAGACAGACAGAATCCAGATTTAACTCACCCAGGCTCTGCTTTGCCATTTTCCCTTTAGCCATGAGAGCTAAAGACAGAGGTTACGCAGAGCAAGGAAAAGGTAATTTCATACTTAGTTCAGTGGCACCTGTGGAAGAATCCTGTGAACCTGTGCAGAGATCTCAATGACTCATCAGTGACTTATGATGCAAAAACAGTGACATAAAGGGGTAAAATGTTCATAAAGTCTTGAAGAGTCCATTAACTATCAGAAATAATATACTAATATCTCTAATACGAGCATCCTTAAGACATGCACAGTGCACTGCAGGCCCTGGGTCAATCTCATCCAGCACATGCCAGTACAGATCCTGCTGAACACGAGGCTGGAAAACCTGTCCACTTAGGGAACATAATAAAACTATAATTATAAATAATAATATAATAATAAAAATTAAAATATAATTATAAATAAAAAATAAAATAAGGGAAATATAATTTCCCTTGTCTTGCTTTGATCTGGAGTCAAGCAAAGTGAAGCCTCAACAAGTTGTGATGTATTTATTCTATGGGCAGGCGTAAGTACAATCCTAGCTGAAACCTCTTTGGAGGCAAAAGCAAAATCCAGTGCCTTTTACCTCCTATAGTGATTCCCATTGCCCCAGGGATCAATGAGCATTCAAAGTGAACTGGAACATCTTCCATCTACCATACAACTTTTCTATGAAAAATAAAGTTTTGAGAAAACCAACCTGCTGTAGGTGACCCTGCTCTGGCAGGGGGGTTGGACTAGATGATCTCCAGAGGTCCCTTCCAACCCCTGTGATTCTGTGAAAACAGCTGAAGACAAATCAAAAGGACAGGGGTACATGCATCTCATTCTTCCTTGCAAAAGACATATTTTTTCATTCTGGCAGAGAAAACATCCAGCAATACTCACTACCCAAGACAGACAGCCATGACCTTCCTGAGCATGCTGATCCACACAATAAGTTTGCACTTGCTTCTAAGAAGGGCTTTTTGATCCGGAATGATTTACTTTGGGGGATTGTATGATACGAAGATGGCTAATAGGATACAGAGCCTTTCATCTGTAGGTCAGTGTCTTCAATTTCACCCCAGTTTATGAACCTTAATCTTGCAACATGCTGTGTGCTCCGCAGCAACTGCCCTCAGCTCCTGCAGGCACCAGGATCGGCTCGGGGCACTCGGCAGGGGACAAGAGCACTCAGCTCTGGGGAGAAGCAAGCTCCTGCTGACCACACGTCAATACGTGCCGTACAGAGACCCGGCTGAAACACAGTGCTGTGCTCAGCTTTATTCCTGTTACCTTAATGAAAGAAAACACCAGGGTTGCCCCATTTGTTGCCTGAAATTGTGGTGCCAGATACAACTTCAGGGTGTGCGCACAGGGCCTTAATGGCTTCGGCAGCCCCGAAGAACCTGTTCACAGCCCAGCAGCACCTGGCCCGCTCCGGCTGAAGGCCCATGATGCCTATGACTAGCCACAGAGTAACTAAATAGAGTGGTTCTCCAATAACACAAATTTGGGGCTTTTTGCAAACATTAAGTTTCTTTTTTCTTATTACAAAAAAAAAAAAGGATAATAATGTCTTTTGAATAAACGCACGGCATCCAGTAGTTAAGAAAGAGTTACTTGTATGTATGCGTTATTTAGACTAATCTTTTCCCCAGGAACTAATGAGCTGAGTAAGACCCTAACAATTCCAGCCTCAGGTGCAGTGGTGGAAAAAGTCACCCCCTCATTTGCCTTTAACTGTGTAACATATTTCTAAGTGCTGGCATGACCAATTTGGAAATATACTGCAAGTCCCCAGGATCAAAATTAACAAAGTTACATAACACAGCTGAACTGCTCAGTTCCAGGTAACGAACGCCTCTTGGACTAGAAATCATTAGGATCCGCTAGAAAAAATACTTCTTTCCCCTAGAAGAACCTTTAATGTCTTTCGGGGAAAACAAGTAAGAGAGACATATCCATGGAAACTATTTATCTCATCTGAAAAGCTAATGTGTTTACTTTTGACTGAGGTCAAAATTGCATGGCATTGTAACGCAAAATTGCAATTCTGACTATAAAATGGGATCTCATTTTGTCTTTTAATCGCAAAAAATGGAATTAAAGTACTTTGTATGAACATGAAATTAGTTCATAACGTTCTCTTCTATTTATTATAGGAAGAAATCTTTTGACCAAATAGATATTTTCTATTAAACAGAAAATTTGTTTGACAAAATCATATTTTTCCTTAGAAAGTATCTTCCACAAGTAATTCAACCTGCTCTAAAAAACTAGGGAGTTTTGCATATTCTTATTTCTGCTTGGAGGAGGTGGCTCCTTTTCAGTCTTTCAATTTTTTTGCCCTCTCTTCTATCATATAAACGCACCGTTAGAGATGCCAGCACTGAACCATCAAAGGCAGTTGGCATTCACCAGCCCAGTGTTCCGCTACAACAAAGATGTATGCTTGTGCCTGTCTAAGTTTTGGCAGAATTTAACTGAAAAAAAAGACTTTCAGCATCCAGAAACAAAAATGATGAAGAAAGCCTGATTTCATAATCGCATTTTTAAATAGAGAAACATACAATAGTTTTATTATGAAACTAGCCATCAGAAACACAAAAATAAATATAAAATCCCTACCAGTTTATCAATTCTAAGTCCAGGACTGTGCTATTTAAGAGCTTTCTGCTTGCTGATATATATTCTGCTAGCTGTCACATTGTATTTCTAAATTGTTAAAAAAAACCTTACCTATCGGCCCCTCAGGCATTCATTTTTCCCTGGACTTTATAAAAACTAGAACATGTTTCCGTGATATTTCTTTTACAATAGGAGGCCTGTTAAAAACAGCATCATGAATATTCTAGTTATGACAGATATGAAAGGACATAATATCCAGGAAACAGTTCTTTCTTAACATATTCATGAAGAGGTCCTTGTCAATCACAGCTAGTGAATTGAATAAAAAAATAATACTTGGAGTCTTAGGAGGATACAACTGAGTTTTACATGCTGGAGATATAAAGACTGAAGTGAGACTGGGTTCCACTAACAAGATTCCTGGCCTGAAGTGCCTTTGTGAAATTATTCAGAAACCTGCCAATAACGATATTTCAGGCTGCAGCTATCTCCTCCGTGGTTTTGCTCCGTGTGGGCCCGTGTGTTATTGTCACACAGTTAATGGAGTCTCTCAGCTGGTGCTTTAAAGGTACAATGTCTCCAATTGTCCATTCATCTAGGAGTTTCAAAACAATGTGTTTTACACCCCTGTTTCTTTTGAACATTAAAAAATTTACATCTTGAAATATTCTGGAAATAAGAAATAAACTGCCAAAAGCCTTAAGAAGGAGAAGCACTTACAAGCCTACTTATATATATTTTAAAGTGTAAAAGCAACATGATTTACTATTTATGCTGTGTTGTCAACTTGTTCAGTGGTATCTGCATAGATAATTAAACAAACTTTTATATTAAAATAGTTTTTTGCACCTTTGCTACTTTTGAACCAGCTACAAAGTATAATACTTAAAAGATATTACTCAAAAATAGACAATATATAGTCAAACTTTACTTGAATTTTTTAGGTATATTGAAGGCTAATTCCAAATGCTTTAATATAGACAATGCACAACAGCACATAAAAACCAGTTTACTAAGACTATTAAACAAGTGCACCTCTTAAACCACGTGGCATTTTCCCAAGTAAAGCCTATAGGACAGCACTTCCTACAATAACATTAAAAGCCAATTTAAAAGACTGTGTTCATTTTTACAGGTGCCCTATTTACCTCTAATATAATTACGTGTCATTGAAAGTTATTTTGCATCAAAACAGTAAAACTCCCAAACCCAGGAGATACATCTATTATTTAAAATTAGTGAAACAAAACCAAAACCATAATTAAAATGAGTTGATAGAACACCCCACCCTGGGTTTCACTGCTGGCCACTATATCCAACAGCTAGCAAACACCATTAGTGTAATTCCTGCAGCATTCCTTTATACCAGCCTAAGTTTCCAGGATGCTGAAAATATCAAAATTATTTGCCTAGGAAATGCACATGATTTCCTCTCATACAGCTTCCTACTGGCACTTCAAGAGCTGCCCCAGGACATACTTTATTTATTTGTCTGGCTGAAGATACAGCACTTTGTTTCTCTTACATTTAAAAGCAACCCATTTGAGATCCATTCTGAATTTAAAAGTGTATCACCCAGTCAGATGACACCACAGTAAAAGAGGAAACAGGTAAACTTGCAGGCTAACGCAGGTAGCAAAGTAAAGATGTATGAAATGGCAGCAGCACTACAGGCATTTTGGTATGGAGACCTTTTGTGCAAGTTTGTTGTGGATAAAATCAACTTTTAAGCCCACTAGCCTGATTCCAAAAAGGTTTGCTACTGCACTCAGATGCTGAGTGTATATATTAACAAAACACCAATCCAAAACAAAAAGAAAAATCCTCCTTGAAGATACAAAAACCCTACATTTGAAACACCGGGTTAAATTTACAACAGCTTTCAAATTGAAACTAACTGTAAATTGAATGTCATGGAATTATTTAGGTTGGAAAAGACCTTTAACATCATCAAGTCCAACCGTTAACCTAGCACTGCCAAGTCCACCACTAAACCGTGTCCCTCAGCACCACATCTACCCGTCTTTTAAATACCTGCAGGGATGGCGATTCCACCACTTCCCTGGGCAGCCTGTTCCAATGTTTGATGACCCTTTTGGTGAAGAAATTTTTCCTAATATCCATTCTAAACCTCCACTGGAGCAACACGACACCATTTCCTCTTGTCCTATCACTTGTTACTTGGGAGAAGAGACCGACCTCCACCTCTCTACAACCTCCTTTAAGGTAGCTGTAGAGAGCGACAAGGTCTCCCCTCAGCCTCCTCTTCTCCAGGCTAAACAACCCCAGTTCCCTCAGCTGCTCCTCATAAGACTTGTGCTCTAGAACCCTCACCAGCTTTGTTGCCCTTCTCTGGACACGCTCCAGCACCTCAATGTCTTTCTTGTAGTGAGGGGCCCAAAACTGGACACAGTATTCAAGGTACCAAGTACAGCGGGACAATCACTTCCCCAGTCCCGCTGGCCACACTATTCCTCATACAAGTCAGGATGCTACTTGGCCTTCTTGGCCACCTGGGCACACTGCTGGCTCATATTTAGCTGGCTGTCAACCAATACCCCCAGGCAGCTGTTATGGTTTGAGAAACCCACAGCAATTTATTGTCATTTAGACAATTATTCACCCACTGACCCCTCCCCACCTGGGAAAGGAATTAGGAAAAAACAAGGAAACCTAAGGATTGAAATATAAACAGATTTAATAGAATAAGACTAAATAATTAACATTAATAATACTAAAGAACCAGTATTGATCCTGATAGCAATATAAAATATACAAGGCTTATACTCAGCCAACTCTATCCGTAGGAAGCCGTGCACTCCCAGCAGTGGACAGCAAATGTCGGACACTGTGAGCGCTACGGCTTCGGGAGGAAGGGAAGGCCTCAGGGGTCTGGCACCAGGGCAAGGAGTTCTCTGGATTGCTGCCATCGAGAGAGAACTTCACAGCAAACTTTCTAATTTATATTGAAAGTGATGTTCATGGTATGAAATAGTCCTGGTGGCCGGCTTGGGTCAAGTGCCCGGGTCTCACTCCTCCTCATCCCTGCACCTGGCTGACTCAAAAACTGAGACTTTGAAACCCACATACCGTAGCTGGCTATAAAGTAAATATTTTCACAAATTCAGACACTAGAGTCTTCCAAAAGTGGAGTTTTCCCAAGCATTAGAAGAGAAACCAGTCCTGTGTCACTCAAACCAGGACAGCAGCTTTCCAGCCACTCTTCCCCAGGCCTGTAGCGCTGAATGGGGGTGTTTTGACCCAAGTGCAGGACCCAGCACTTGGCCTTGTTGAAGGCTAAGACGATATGTTGATAGACTATGATATGTCTGCGATTAATCCATGTATATGGCAGTTCACAGCCTTGGTCCTTTACAGAGGTGGAAAAAACTGTGCACTGCTGGACACCCCAGCCCACAGGGCAACATACAGTGTTGACAGCTTTCATAGATTCAGCATTTGCATCCTTTTCACAGTGCATCTGATTCCAATTCAATAGGATCTCTCCCAAAAAGATAGGTTTCCATGCCTAAATTCCAGTGAAGAGCTAAGATTTGCCAACGCTCATTGCAAAGACACCTTTAAGGCTTACAAAAATACTGCAATTTTTTTTGAACAGGAAACAAAAATAATGTGAAACAACATCACAGAGCACATTGCAATGAAATCTGAAATGTGGGTTACCAAAACCTTGAGGCAGAATACCAAATTGTGAAGAGACTGTTTCTTAAATGGAAGTGTCTCAGACTTTTCACCTATTCATGGCAGAGTACACTGAATTGCAAACAGAAATATCCAAGCCCATTTTGGAGTCCATTTGGAAGTACCAGTGGAATGCCAAATTTAAAAAAAAAAAAAAAAATCAATCTGTCTAGCACTCATATATTACCAATACCTACTACAGGTCATGTCTGGCCCAGCACCACATTTATTATGTGACATCCTGTTGAAAACAACAATGACTATTCATCTGAATAATACTAAAAACATTGCTGAATCAAGCTGAGCCCTGGTTTCAGACCCTTCTCATCTTTGCACTAAAATAAACACACAGGTTTTTTGAGCCACAGAGGTAAGATTTAATCACATTTTAATAGTTTAAACATGTACAAGTACAGCATGTTGGCATGTACCAACGTGAAAACTGCAAGAATTATGAAGAACCACTGTTTGAAAACCAAACAAAACCTATCTGCAATTCAACAGGATGAATCTTCTGTGCACAGAAGCCATGTATTTAATACTATTCCACTGGGAGTCTAAGTTGTTTCACCTTTGGTAAACTTGATTCATTAGTGTATTAATTGACAGTTGTTTCCTGTTCTAAGTGATTGTTTTCTAGTTCTATTATGTATTGTCAAACAACAGCACATGATTAATTACAAATAAACCAAGAATTAACTTTGCTAACAATGGGATGTTTCAAAGCCTTCTACCTTGAGGAAAGGAAGTGTGATTGTTACTCCCATGGCCGGGATGTTTTCTGGAGCTTCCCTCGCAGTGTTTCAAACACATTCAGCTGCACTGGTCTCTCAAGAGATTTTGGCTGACATTCGAGGCTGATATAAATGGGTTATTTTTTGTTTTGTGCTTTACAAACTGACCCCTTAAATGCACAAAGTCATATGCCAGTGTTGGTCAGTACACAAAGCATCTATCAAATGAGAAATTAGAACATATACGGATGACAACAAAAAGCTATATATTAGGCACTTTAGAGACCTTCAGCATGAAGTCCAGGTCCAACATAAATCTATCTCAGCCCTGTTGTCTTCCATGGGATCTTCTGATCGATAGTGCAAAATTAAGATACTTCATTTTGCTGTCAATATAATTAATATGAACTCCACTTAAGTGAACAGATTATCTGTGGTCTCACAGCTCACCAGAAAGAATTGGAAACTTAACATGTTGCAATACCAAAGATATAAAGGAAGACGGCTGGATAGAGACCTCTGACAGGCTATTTATCACCTACCTCAGCACTAATGGCAGGAGTTCATAATGATTAAGAAGATACATTCTGTCTGAGGTTGAAGTTGAGGTGGTTTAAGTTTCCCTTTCAAATCCGTTTGCAATGGATTTCCAGGGCTCTTATACGAACAGTTTCTTGAATTGCAGGCCAAACTGAAGTCCCTTAATCAAAATCTGAACTTGAATTCCTTCTTAAATGTTCATACTAGCTGGCTGCCTAGTTTCCTATTACTGGGATGAACTACAAACTCTTTTTCTTTTAATAAATCAGAAAGTTTCCCTCTGTATTTCTTTTGGGTTTATCTGAAAATTAATTTCAGTAACTGACATTTCTGAAATTACAACAATAACTCCACAAAGTGTACCCTGTTGCTCTCTTTCAGAGCCTATCAAAACATTGGAATTACCTATACTGGAATAGCTTGCTATTTCTACTGTACAATTTTAAGATATTGTATTTCCAAGGGAATGGAGTTACTGTTACTTAGGAAAACCACACTTCCATGAGTAAAATATTCTTCATCAATTTCAATAACATTAACAGAAAAGAATTACCACCCTGTGGAAAACAATTATGATCTTCATATTGTGTAGCCAAGATCAACAAAACATCAAAGATAGCTACACACTGCAGAAACAGAGACCACCAAGTGTTTATTTAAAAAATAGAACATGGAGGAATAACATTTACTCCTCTGAAAGCTATGGTGAATAGTTCTGGTATGTCCATGGTTTGCACTTTTGGACAGGTTTAATATGATCATTCTCAAGAATCAATGGAATTTAAAGTATATTTCCCCCGCCCCCCAAAAAAAGATTGACTATACACACAAGAAAAAGATTATTTCCTTGGCCCATCATATAATAAAAAACAGTTAACTGGACCCTTCAGCTAAAGCTGTTAAAATACATACATCAATCATCATTTGCGGGCAGTCAGGAAAACAAGAGTAATGAAAATTGGTACTTTGATCTTTTCCACTGAATTTTCTTTCTGAAAAAACAGCTACACGCACAAGCAAAAATCTACTGGAAAGTCAAAATAAATCATTTGCCAAGATCCTCAGATTCTCAAATTGTAAATGGCCGTGATTTACATGGCTTCTTTTACTTCCTGAACAATTATTTTTTTTAAAGCACTTTTATTCAAAAGGAAGCCAAGTCTACAGCTGCCAAAGGCTGCAAAAACAGAAGAGCCTAAATCTTTGTAACGCACAAACAAGGCTTATTTATTTCAGCTACTGTTCAGACACAAAGATAAGACATTTTGCTGGCTATATCTTTCGTTTATATATATCATTAAATATTATTTACTAAACTTGTAAGAAAAAATGATGCATAATAAACGGTATGTGCATAGTCCTGTACTCACCTCTGTAACCTTCACTCAAATTTTTACTAAAATGACAACGTCAGAGAACAACATCCCTGGGACTAGTTTCATAACTATACCAGTAGAAGTTACAAAGGTGAATGAATCACCTGTAAAAGCTTTCCTTCTATCATAATATCCTTCTTTTCCCAACAGGATTTTCTCAACTAAGTAATAATTTATTGCCACAAAGCACTAAATACTCAGCCAAAAAAAAATCCATTCACTTTTGAGAAGAACATTGTCTGTTTATCACAAACATTCATCTAAAAAGTTTTATGATTAATTTTCTGAAAAACATTCTACTTACACCCCTTCCTAATGCATTCCTCCATACGCTTTTTCTAATTCAGAGATTATCCTGCTTTTGGGATAATTCTCTACAATCTCATCACACTTGCATACAATATCTCACTGCTGACCCACTTTAGGTCAGATGCTAAGCACAATAAAGTTAATTGAGCACCTTTCTCCTATCTAAAGTATATTTGGAGCTTAATAAACCTTAAATTTTGCTAGCTTTATTCCCCCCTCTAACAGTTGTGATCTTTAGTTACATTTCTTCGTTGTTGCCTTGCTTCCATGCCCTCATGCTCAACTTCTCTCCGTAAAATCTCCAAAACTGAAAGGAGATGAAAAGAGCGAGTGAGCTCTTCTGCTGCGGGAATGAAGAAGTGAGGCTTGCGGGTTAAGATGAACTGAATTCAATGCATCTTTGTGACATATTCCAGAAGTAACAGATAAAGGTAGATTGTGTCATTAATTTTCAGAAGCAACTTACTTAGCATAAGAAACCCCAACACAGGAGCCTGCATACCTGACAGTGACCCAGGAACACAGGTCTCACTGGCTACAAGTCATGCAAAACTACTGTTTTCAAAAATGACTTTAAGAGACAAGCAATAAAATTAAATTCTAAAAAATTCAGCATTTGAAAAAGGAAATGGCCACGTATATATTCCGTTTGGCTTAAATCTTTTATGCCTAATGTTTAGGCACACAATGGAAGTCTCTATAATCTTTCCACTATATTTCATTGAATTTTATAATTATTTCATATTTCTGGGCATAAGCAATTTAAAAACAACTTACAAGTAGAATTTGAAGAAATTGCAGCTTTTTTTTAAAAATAACTTGGAGAAATGAAGTAGCAGATGTATTAAAAGATCAACTCATATCATATAACTGACAGAACTTTTCATAATTCCATTTCCCAAATCAGCTACAAAATTTCACTTTGTGCTTTCTCAGGAACCGTCAAGGACCAATGACTGAAAACATAAAGGACAAAGTATTGAATAAATGGAATGAAACAAAATAGTGCATTGTGTGTGATGCAGAATCACTCCTTATCTTTACAGCTGACATTCAGCGCTGGCAGGGAGCGAGTATCTTGAACAGAAATGAGCCAAACAAAACACTGCTGAATTCCTCTGAGCTTTAAATCCAGCTTTAGAAACAAACCCACTAGGTCAAGCCCCCTCTTGGGGCATTTTGCAGCGTCTCTGAAAGACCTGCATTGGGTGGGGTACGGACTGCAGGAGCTGAGTGGAATGAAAGGGAACAGACGGTTGGGAGCCCACGAGACATACAGAACCAGAGTTAACCTCATGGTGATAGGAGCACCTATGCCTTTCTGTATGCATTCAGTTTGAGTTTCATGCAAATTAACGTACATAAGACGATACACATACAGAAGCCAGGAAATGGCTACATAACCCATAGTGTAATTTTGGTGCTGTTAGAGTACGTTTGATCGGTTCTCATAAATATCACTGAGGATTTTTTGGCCCCCTCTCCCTTTTTTTTTCCGAACTAAACAAAGCAAAGAGCAAATTTTAAGCAATCCCATCCCTTCGGAATCATGCACAGAAACATGACATTTTCCACAAAGGATTTTATTATGCCAAGACTCGAAAAGCAACAGCAAGCAACATGACAGAAGGATCAAGAAAAAGCAAGTATGCTAGAAGAAAATAGGCAGTGCTCAAGTGCTTCATTTGAAGCACAAGAAGTTCCCTCCATCAGTAGAATACGTGCATCTGGAAATCCCTTAATTTACAAATGTCAGCGCCTGCATATAGAAATTTACAGATCTATTGGAACCTGCGTATAATTGCACGGTCACTAAATTGTCATGAGAAACAACAGCGCACTTGACCCCACTGCTCACATGACTCCTCAGGGAGCCTACGCAGTCTACTAAATCAGCAGAAAACAGGTTTTTTAAACTGAAGTTTGAACTATCTAGTTTCAGGATAGGTTCATTTGGCTGCAATAGCACAAAGCTCAGCACAGGGAACGGAGTGAATACTTGTTTGCTCAGATCACAGTGAGCTCCATGCTACCATAGCTACTTGGATAAATCAAAGGCCAGGTCTGTAGGACTAGCAGTCAAAGCCATGTCAGGTATGGTTGTCCAACGCCTCATGCTGGTGACATACTTAAGTTACCTTTGAGCATTTCCAGTGTGCTGACTGTATTTATAACAATAATTCACTATGGCTGTCACCTGCAACACTGCAGTTCAGCTGATGATGCAGTCCCCATCTCTGCACCCTGCCGTGCAGGTACGTGAACGCCAACATCCACCCAGCCATTTGCAACAAGACATCAGTCTCCATTCAGTGCAACATCCAACCTGCAGGACTGTAGTCTTGCTCAGAGCACACCGCTTCCAGAAGAGCAGCACCTGCATCATACTTTATTCTGCTTGGATCACAGGAACAAGAGAAGAACAAGACCAAACCTTGATTATAATTCTGGTGTCCCTCTCAGTAAAAGCCAAAAGGCAGAACTAGTAACTAGCCTCTAAGACTTCCCAGCAGCTTCTCAGGATCAGCAGTTAAAAGAAATGTTTTCTAAGATCACCTGTTTAAAGCTATATGAAGTTTTAAGGCAATAAAACTAATCCTCACACAGTTAAAAATAGATTCTAAGATCTAACCCTTTCTAATGCCATAATGTAATTTTCCTCTATGTTCGTTTCAACCATTAATGACTACTTAGATATTTACCAGAGCATCTCATATTCCTCCATTAATGTAGACACTTGCCTCTTTAAGGCAGAGACTGTGTTATTTAACTGTCTGATAAGTACCATGAGCAGTTAGTGCACTGCATGAGTAACAGAATATATACATAGACACATGAGGGCCACTGGGCCCAAACAGCTAGATGTCTTCCCCAAAAATCTATTACCTTTGTCAAAATCTGTGCAGTCAAGTTTATAGGGCAGAGAATTTAAGGAACAGATCTGTCTCTAGCATAACCTGCATTTTTCCTAAGATGAGAAATATTCAGCAGTGCTCAGAGATAGCTCAGAGAGCTATCAATGGACTGGGGTCCAGAAAATTGGTACAGAAAGGATGTGCCCTGGAACTGCCTGCTTTTGACTGTTCCTGACTGGGAGGAAGGGCAGGGGGAAGTCTCTATGCTATTCTCTGAGCAAAGTCTCAAACTACAAGTATGAAACTCCTTCATTTTGCCATGTTCCTCCTCCCAACAAGCTGTGCATCTTGGGTATTATCAATGCAACAGCATGACTCCTTTACCACTCTGTTACCTGATGGGTCACATGCATTTTGGAGTTGGTATAATTTGGTGTGGTTGGTATAATCTTCTGCACCTTACACATCGCACAACAGAGGATGTCTCCCAGCAGGAGCCTGTGCTCATGCAGGCTCAGCTATAAGGAACATTTCGCAGGAAAAGCCCAATATCCCGTTCCCTCCATACTGTCATGTGACTTTCACACTTACAGAGGCACCCACTAGATGACTACACCTGCAAGAGACCATTAATCATGTAAGCAAGACACTGTTCCTATTACATGATGGAAAGCAGAACTCTCACCCATCAGGATGCTAGAAATCTGTGATGTCTCTGTTTTAAATGGGGGAGAGTGTTTACTAGGTTTTAAAAAAAAAAAAGACAAACCCAAAAAATAACACAGAATCACTTGGGTTGGAAGGGGCCTCTGGATATCATCTAGTCCAACGCCCCTGCCAGAGCAGGGTCACCTAGAGCAGGTTGCACAGGATGGCGTCCAGGCGGGTTTGGAATGTCTCCAGAGTCGGAGACTCCACCACCTCTCTGGGCAGCCTGTTCCAGTGCTCTGCCACCCTCAGAGTAAAGAAGTTCCCCCTCATGTTTAGCTGGAACTTCCTATGTTCAAGTTTGTGCCCGTTACCTCTTGTCCTATCACTGGGCACCACTGCAAAAAGACTGGTGCCATCCTCCCGGCACCCTCCCTTTAAGTATTTATAAGCATTGATGAGATCCCCTCTGAACCTTCTCTTCTCCAGACTAAGAAGACCCAAGTCCCTCAGCCTTTCCTCATAACAAAGATATTCCAGCCCCCAATCATCTTTGTAGCCCTCTGCTCTACCCTTTCCAGCAGTTCCCTGTCCTTCTTGAACCGGGGAGTCCAGATCTGGACACAGGACTCCAGGTGCAGCCTCACCAGGGCAGAGTAGAGGGGGAGGATAACCCGCCATGACCTGCTTGCCACACACCTCTTGATGCACCCCAGGATACCCTTGGCCTTCTTGGCCACAAGGGCACATTGCTGGCCCATGGTCATCCTGTTGTCCACCAGGACTCCCAGGTCCCTTTCCACAGCGCTGCTTTCCAGCAGGTCAGCCCCTATCAGTACAGGGTAGGGGTGCATGGGGTTATTCCTCCCCAGGTGCAGTACCTTACACTTGCCCTTGTTGAACCTCACTAGGTTTCTCTCTGCCCAACTCTCCAGCCTGTCCAGGTCACACTGAATGGCAGCACAGCCACCCCTCCCAGTTTTGTGTCATCAGCAAAGTTGCTGATGGTACACTCTTATCCCTTCATCCAGGTCTTTGATGAATATGTTGAACAGGATGGACCCAGTACTGACCCCTGGGGAGCACCACTTGTCACAGACCTCCAACTAGACTCTGTGCCACTAAGTACAACCCTCTGAGCTCTATCTGCCAGCCAGTTTTCAATCCACCCCACTGTCCATTCATTCAGCCCACACTTCCTAGGCTTGCCTATGAGGATGCTGTGGGAGACAGTGTCGAAAGCCTTGCTGAAGTCAAGGTAGACAACATCCACTGCCCTCCCCTCATCTATTTGTCCAGTCCACACAGAAAAGGTGTGGCTTAGTCCAGGGTTTCAGCTGGTCCTGCATCTGACCTGCAGTGTGTTCTTCAACAAGTCATCTGCGGCAGACTGCCTTTGGGCTAAACAACATGAAGAACTCAATACTGAAGAGCTTCAAAGTGTATGGAGATGAAATTACACAGGAAGAACTGATAATATAAAAAATGACCACCAATAAAAGCAGTTCCATATTATTCTACCAGAAGGCAGGTATCATCCTTGACAAAGTTTTAGTGCCAGAAGACTGCAAGCAATCAGAGACTATGCACCAAATTATATGCCTTGTCAGTATAAGTACAAATCAATCAGAGTATCCACCAGCTTCAAACCCACATCAAATGAATGTTTTCTATAGCAACACATCCTCGCTACTACACTGACAAATGTTTAGGTAAAATGTGCTTTAGGGAAATACTTTGTTGACTGCTCATTATAGAACAAAAGGTTGTTTTAGATTAGTTTTCTTAACACTAAATACTAGAGTAAACTTTAGCTTAAAGTTGTTTAGCAAATTTGCGCTTTAGCTGCTGCACTGCACGTTTTCTCAGGGTATATGGGGACTACAAAACATGCACAGTAAAATCTGATAGGACGATTTTCTCTCTTATTTAAAAAACCAAAACAAAACACCCCCCAAAAAAACCCCCAAAACCCAACCAAACAAAACAAACAAACAAACAAAAAAAAAAAAAAACAAAAAAAACCCAAACAAACCCAAAGAGATAGTTCCTAGAAATTTGACAAAACAGTCAGGTTAGACACCAGAAAAAAAACGTCCCCCAAACATGTCCCTACAGGAATACTATTACACTGAAACAGATTTTCCTGGAGATGTTGTGGAGCCGCCATGACCAAAGATCTGGGGGAAAAAAGGTTAAACAAACATTTGAGAGGTAGAGCATCAGCATAACCCAACACAGGCTGATGCTGCCCTGGGACAGCGGGGCACGCTAAACTATCTCTTGAGAGACCCTCAAGCCTGTTTTTCTGTGATTCTAAATTGTGTTTGTGTGTGTTTTTCCCCACAAAAGGCAAACCTACATAGCCCAAGAGAAAGTCAGTGTTTAGTTATGAGATACAGAAGAAATAGCATCTCCGGCTGAGTAGAAGTGGGAGAAGTGAAGAACTTCAAACACAGCCAAGAAGATAGTCGTATTTTCAACATTGGTTTGAATATCACAGAATCACAGAATTTTCAGAGTTGGAAGGGACCTCCAGAGATCATCTAGTCCAACTCCCCTGCTGACGCAGGAATGCCCAGAGCACATTACTCAGGACTGCATCCAGGCGGGTCTTGAAAATCTCCAGAGAAGGGGACTCCACAGCCTCCCTGGGCAGCCTGTTCCAGTGCTCTGTCACCCTCACCGTAAAGAAGTTTTTTCTTAGGTTTGAATGGAACTTCCTGTGTTCCGACTTGTGCCTGTTCCCCTCGTCCTGTTGCTGGGAACCACTGAAGAGAGTCTGGCTCCATCCTCCTTCAACCCACCCTTTAGATACTTCTAAGCAAGAAGAAGGTCTCCCCTCAGCCTCCTCTTCTCCAGGCTAAAGAGTCCCAGCTCTCTCAGCCTTTCCTCATAAGGGGGGTGCTCCAATCCCCCAATCGTCTTTGTTGCCCTACGCTGGACTCTCTCCAGTAGTTCCCTGTCCTGCTTGAGCTGGGGAGCCCAGAACTGGACACAGTATTCCAGCAACAATGTTTCACGTTGCTGCAAAAAGCTCAGATATAGAAATAATTCACGAAAAAGCAGCTTGCTTATGGTTCAACCCATACACAAGATGCCGTATGTTACAGGATGATTTTTATGTAAAGTTGCATCTGTCAAAAGAATGCACCTGAGCAAATACGCGTGGGTGGGTTCTTTCAAGCGGTCACATTTCTACTTCTCAGTGCATCAGTACATCCAGTTATGAGCAAACCATGTGCACACAAAGGATTTCACCTCATATTGTTTCTTGAGAGCCTCCCTATCATGGCAGCTGATGCACAAAACAGAGCTGCACGTACCGCCAATGGCCTCTCCTCACCACCTATTAATATGTATGGGCTGAAGTTCAGTGGAATAGTTTTAAAAGTTTCTCCAAGCGGAGAAGTAAGGAAGGAGGTATGACAGGAATTCTCTAAGAGGTAAGAGTGTACACAGGAGGTCTTTGCATCTCTGCCTTTAAGGTGTCCGTCAAACCCTCCTCCAGACCGGAGGGGACTTGCACTGCAGTTAGCGAGGCATGCAGAGCGGTGACCCCAGCTTCGACAGACCCGCGTTCATTCTGGGAGAGCAATTCCAGTGTTGAAGTCTTTCGGGCTAGTAACAGTTTAAGTATAAGATATTATTCTTGTATGATTTCTAGAGCCAGAGACTTGTATAAATTAGACATGTCATGAAAAATCTGAATTATGTGTCGCATGGTACAGCAGAGGGTAATATACAGACCTTTATTATGTAATAAAACAATTGTGTGCTGGGGAGATATTTATGGCATAATCCTGTATGTCCTCATAGTACTCTTCGGAAACATATAATTTAATACACACTGTATATTTTGTCTGTGTGTATTTACATTTAAAGTAATGCAAACTTTATTCTCTAAAATCCCAGTAATATATCTGGATAGGTTATTACATGGCATACTGGTAAACACTACCAGAAGCCATACACTCTTGACAAAGGCCACTTACTGCCAGTGACTCATTCTGCGTATTTCTTTAATATTTTTCTCTGTAAGTCAGAGCAAGCTTCCCAAATGCTTAATGAGTAGGCTCTAAGGCTTTAATTTTCAACCAATCCTAACTTTATTACAAAAGTTTATCAAGCTATAAACACACTACTTCACTATGCTGTCATGTTTTTATAAAGTAGTTTATAAAAGGTGACATCTGGCAAAGAGGCAGATCTATAAAAATCATGCTGGTGGATGTAGTGTCATTTTTTCTGCCATCCTCCCAGAAAGAGTAATATTATTTTGACACACACATTCATCCTCACTGTCAAGCTTCTATTTTTATAGTTAGCTTACTGCACATATCCTTAAGCTATACAAAACCTTTGGGCTAATGTAAAGAATGACATTTCTGCATATTTATTATAACACTTATTTTAGGGGTTGACTTTGCCTGATAGGATTTTTCCAAGTACAATGTCATTTTCATGACAATACACTTCGTTCAGAAACAATAAATAAAGATGCACAATAAGTCATGAAAGGCCAAATATGCACGGACAAGTTTACAGCAGCTCAGCTTGGCAAGCCCTACATTTGTCCTTCTTTAATATTTTATCAGATGTGTGAACTGTACGTTGGAGTTCAGTGCAAACTTCAGTGTATGAAACGTAATGAAATCTCTCTAGGACATTATAGAGTCCAGCAGAGTACAATTTTAATACAGTGGAGTTTTTAGCTCTGACATGTTGGGAGATATTTTCTTTCAAAGAGTTCAGCTTTTTTTATGTTTGTGCTGGCTCAAGTACAGCTAGGATATAACAAGTGAAAGACTACTGAAATTAGGAGGCTGACAAAGCACTTTTTGTGATTTAATTACAGCAAATAACTGATTAATCTCTGCTATGTCTTAGGTTATCTACTAAAGTAGATTATATGAATCCCAACATACCACAGAAAGGTTGTTTCATTTGATTGTGCATAATGACTTGCTCTTTCTAGTCTTCCTCCAATACAATGGATACTTTATTTTTAAAATGTGAAGTCTATCATCATTCATCTCTGTTGAAAGCTAGAACTCTAAAATATTTAGCTTTAAAGCACATTTACTATTTACGAAAAGACTTTTTAATGCTCTTTCCTGCTATTTAAATAAGGAACGAAGTGTCTATTCACATCAACGAACCCAGAAATTAGAATTATTTAACTGCTTTTGAACATGACACTGATGTAAGACAAAACCAAAAATAGTAGCAGGAGTCTATTAACAGCAGCATTATTCTGCCATCAAAAGGGTTCAATACTAGAACATTCCTGAGCAGAGATCGTTATTGGCAGTTCACTAAATGACAATTTGGGTTAGAAGCAGCATTCTGAACCTTAAACAGATCTTTGAAGTCGATGAAAAACATTTTACGCTATTTTTACACTATTTTTAATGCTCAATTCAAACCAAAGAATCTCCCAGATCTGCTAAGAAACCAACGTCATCCTCTGGGTTGTTTCACTATAATTGTGCTACAGATCAAGACTTGTTGAACTTGATTGTTTCAGGTCAGAAATAAGGATTCAATACAGCTTTTATTACTGTTGCCATTGCCCTTTTGCAGATGCTATTTTCAGATGCAATTAACCAGAACATCCCACTTGCTAAGATCCCAATTCCACAGCTGCAGATGAATAGTCAGATCTTTGCATCTGTATGATGCCCCTATAAGCTTCAATTACAGAATTGGGGACTATTTGCTCTCTAATTAAAATAACTTCAGTTTGAGCAATGTAAGAGAAGATCCTCAAGTGCACTAAGCCTGGAGTTTCACAGGATTTCCACCCCTAGGGCACAATTAAGGGCAAGAGACAGTAAAGCAATAGGAACCTGCTAAGGGGGTGAAGAAACAAAAATCTCCCACGAATCTGTCCTCACATCTGCTGCTGTAATGTCTTTTCATCTTCAGATACAATCAGTGATTAAAAACAGGTCTTCAGAAATACCAGAATATACACTTCATTGTACTGATATATATATATTTACATACTACTGTCTTTTCCAAATTGCCAGGCTACCTTCACACAGTACAGTCATAGCTAATTTGTGTCTACAAGGTCCCTTTGACCACTGCGTTATATTTAGTACAGAAATCATAACTCTAAAATGCTATTTACTGCCTACATTGCATGTGCACTTACTGAGCACTTGGAACAATCCACCGCTTGCAATTATTCTGGCATGACCAGGGGAATCATCTCCTTTAGCAAAAATCTTGGGCAGTGTCTCTATCTTTCAATATCATCAAATGCAAATCAGCACGTTGTGTTTGGATGGTGAGTAAGGGAAAAGGAGCATACTCACATAAATGTGAAAAACATTACAGGAACATTACAGAGGGCATTCTGAAAAGACTAGATTGAAAAATACTTTGCTGAAGAGTCATGTAAATATAATGCACTGGGAATGCTCTTTATACATCTGATCTATTTTTGATTAGTTTTGTGGTATTTTGCGAGGCAGTACATTGTAGTGTCATGGTAATCGAGGACTGGAAGTATTATTACCTAGAGTCAGCAATAATGAGAACAGAACCTTTAATTTCGAACTATAAGATAACACATTGATTAATAACCATGGGATGATTAGTCAATCCAAGACCTTAATGCACAATGGAGAAATTCATCCATTATCTCTTCAATGTAATTCTTCTTTCATCTTTGTGACTTTAAAAACAACCAAGGAAAATTACTGTCCCTCAGTAAAGGCTTTTGAATTTCATATGCATTTAATTAGATAACTGCCAGCCCAAGGACAGGAACCATGACAAATAGTTGTTCTTTTCAAATTAGAAGAATAGACTGTTCAATGAGCAATATTGATGTTCTCTTGTACTGAGTTATACAAGAGTTCTGCTACTACTTCCTTTAATTTACCTAACCTTTTTTAACATTTAATGAGTTTTTTAACACGGTTTTAGTTACACATGCTAGTTGGTCATTTTAAAAAATGTTGCTAACAGTAACAGCACCTGCATAGACATAAATGCATACCCCACCACAATTTTCTTGGAATTAGGTATGAAAGTACAATTTACATAGGAAAAAGAGCATTAGAAATTAAGAGGCCATCTTTATGTTAGCAGAAAAACAACAGTTAATCCTGTTTAATCTGTTTAATTGCTTCAATAGCCATAATAATAAAGATTAGCTGGCTGTGAAATACTCACTATAAAACAAAGGAGGATTTTTTTCCATTTCTGGTCCTGAGATGTTGTTTTCTGCTTTTGCGAGATGAGGGTAGAATAGAGGACAGGTTCTTTTTCAGGTTTCGTTGTTGGTTCATTTTCGGTTTTACTTGGGATTTGTTTGTTTGGGTTTTTTTCCTCTACAAACCTTGCAGTAACAGTCCTACTATCTCCTTCTTCCCTGCAATGTATACACATAGTCTAAAGACTGCCTAGCAAATGAGGGACAACTCCTGAAGAGCTTCCTCTGCTTTTCAAAGGCAACGTACTATGAAGTTGTGATGTTAGGCTTGTCCTACCCAGGCACAGCAGAGGTGCAGGTTAAAGAAAGGCAGCAAGGAAAGTAATTCAGAATTTAAAAAAAAAAAAAAAAATAAACACCATCAGCAAAACAACTCTTCAGTGTTCCACTCAATACAAAGAAAATTTTTCTTGAAGTTAAAAAAATTATCTGGAAAAGTCAGAAACTTTGAGCAACCATGCAACCTGGTGTTTTTAGTTTCCTGTCTAGCAGCCACTGTTAATGCTACTAATGAGAAAAACATTTTCACCTGTCATTTGCCTGTGCTCTGCAGGAAGAACACAGGAGCTCCCAGTTTAAGCACCTAAGGGACCACACTGCAGCATCTACGCTCAGGGCACTGCAGAGCTGGCATATGCCATTCTTGGTGTCTGCTTCCAATGATCGCTCAAAAGAAGATTACAACAGCTATTTCAGCCGGCAATGCCCTCCTGAACTGCCTCTTCCTAAGACTGCCCGCTGCAGAGACAGGGTTCCAGCTCCACTCTTGCAGTGGAGTAACAAAACCTTCTTTATGATTAGAAACACCACACAGGCCGTGGCCATGCTAACCGCTCCCATCCCCATCAGCTTGGCTTTAACTTACACTTGCTCAAGAGGCCAAACCTTGGAACCAGCCTGGGCCCATATCTTGCTGTGGGCTCCCATGGAGGGGTACTGACTACCCCCAGAAGTGAATTTGGCCTCAGGCTTCCCTAGGGCTCTGGGCACAGATTTTCTGCCCACAAGGAGATTAATTGCATTCAGTAATCACCTATCAGACATGTTTGCCTCAAAGGAAACCTTTCACACATTAAATGTCAGATCTGAAATAATTTATTCCTGAAAGGGTTAAGCTCACAGTACATTTTACTTGACAAGTGAAACGGCGTGCTCTCTAAACATGACATACCGATACCCAGTGATAAAATATTTCCCAATCTTTATACCATTTTGATAATTCACAGTGTGTATTACACACAATCAAGCTGTACAGGTTTCAGAGGGATTCTGAGCACATCGCTCAGACTGACAGAGCAAGTATTCCAGACAATTGGCTCCCCGAGGGTCAAGACAGTGATGCTCAATCAGGATTCAAACGGGTCATAAACCCTTCATGGATCTCGCTCAAGTGGGTGGTGATGTCTCCCTGGGGCAGCTCATCATTTTCTGCTACAGTCAAGCACTTGTCATTACAGACAAACTCCCCGTCAGTCTTAGGCACTCATTTAATCGAGTCTTAGTGAGAACAGCAAATATTATCAGTGCCACAAAAACCCTAAAGAGACAAATATATTAATCATAACTGCTGTGATGGTAATTTAAGACACTCTCAAAACTCTGCTGGTGGTCCTTATACTATGACTGCTTTTTAACGTAGACTCAGATTTTCAAACCTGGGTGCTGAAGTCAGGCACTACCCTTTGGGTTTACGCTCCTCAAGACACGTGAACTACTACTCAGAAGAAAGGGATGCCAGACTACCCAGTTGCTGAGCACGGGAACTGGGAGTGTAGCAGAGCACACCTGAACGTTGGAAATCTTTCACTAAAACCCAGGTGAGGATTCAAGGCCCTTATTTTAAGCACACAAAAAGAAAACTAGTCTTCAAACATCCACAAATGCTTAGAATAACTCAAAACATTTGCTTTTGCAACCATTCAGATAACCTGGCATATAATCAAGGTGGCTATAATACACTACAAGCTTGAAATAAAAACTTAACACAATCCTGGCAGCTTGGGACACAATGTTTTTGTTGTACTGTTTTCATAGCTAATTATGCTCCTATGCAAAAGGAAAAAAAAAAAAGGCAAACACTGGTATGCACTAGAAAAGGATTGTGATAATCTAACAATAGGCTTGACTGGCTTGATAAAACCTTCCACACAAGGTTTACTCCCTTTCCCTACATCATCCTACAACCACAGAATTCCACACTCATACAGTCCCAAATTTAATCTAGCTCAGAATCTCTGAACTGCTGTAAACAGCTAGGGTTTTTATGTTCAGATCATGTTTTAGAGTAAAGCTGAACACATGATAATTTATTTCTTGGGTTGCTGCAGCATGCAGAATGAGCTCCTCGCTCATTTAGCTGCAAACACACAGGTGTAAACTTGAGAGTTGGTTTTTTTTTCCCTGAGCAAAGGAGTCAGCCAATATAAGAGTGATGTCATGTTCCCATGAGGACAAAAAAACCCAGTGATATAAATCAGGTGCTGTTCTGCTACAACCTAAATAACTTACTGAAAAGGAAAAAAAAAAAAAAAACAAAAAAGCAATGGAGTTTCCAACTTTGCCTTTGAGCTGGTTCTGGTCCTTACAGGATCCGTATCTCTGTTTTCACATGTGACCACGCTTCTATCACTACCTGCTAGTTTTCTCTTGGCTTCCTGGGGAATTTCAGTGCCAACATATCCAGGTATACCCTGGTGCAAACCAATAAACAAGCCAGGCTCTGCCTTTGCACCTAGTCTCCAGGAAGCTCCGTTAATCTACACAGCCCCAAACCTTTTGCAATTACCAGGGGTCTAGCGGCTCAGCCGATCCATCTGTTTTCTCCAGGTATGTTCCCCACAGAAAAGCTTAAACATCATTTCTGCCTGGCCTCCCTGAGGGATGGCTGGCACTCCCACGAGCCTAAAACTGCTTACACATCAGAGAGCCGCGTTTAGCACCCATCAGTTCCTTTCACACGTTGACAGCCACACACACACACGTATCTTAGAGGCCTCAATCTTTTGTCTGTCTGGAAACAGGTGAGTTCTTCTTATCACTTCAATCCTAAACCAAATTTCCTTCACATTGCACGTTTATCAGAAAATTCAGGAATATATAAAATAAATTTCAATATAGCAGGTGGATAAAATATATTTTATTAATGTAAAACTGTTTTAAGTTGAAAATCTTGTGACTATATTCCAAAATATTAAAGCATAAATCAAAGTAGCATTTAGCAGGATAAACCAAATCAGAAGCTGTATTTCAATAATGCGCTTTTACAAGCTACTTGTGCTCAGTTTTCAATACTCATATCAGTAGCACAATAAAGAGAAATGAGGCTCACGTGGCCATTGCTGTTATTACATAAGCTGCTTGATCCTAAACTTCTTGACACTTTTCTTCAAAGTCCTCAGATCTGATCAATACCCATAACTAAATAGGCCTGAAAATCAATCTATTTGTGTTTTCAATCCCCCATATTTTACAAAAAAGAAATAAACTATTGCATGTGAAACAAAAAAACAGATAACCCCAAAGCAATTTGAAACCTTTTTACAATACTCAAGACAGATTACTGTAAACAGATTCAGTGGCCTTATTTAATAATAGATAATAATGTTATATACATAGTGACCATGCCAGAAAGCTCTGAAAATAATATACAGCTAATCGTACACAACTAAAAATTTAATAAGCATTACAAAGAATTGCAATATTGGATATTAAAGCCTTGTCCAGCAAAGCACGCAAGTTTTGGATTGACTTAACTGTTCACAGGTTCTGGATTGACTAACCCAGTATTTGTGTAACCTGATTTAGTGAAAAAGAACTACTTCTAAGAATAAATCTGAGCATGTAGTTCTCTTCCAGTCTAATCCGGAGCTTCATTTCCTAAACCAGTAGAGGTAGGAGGAGAAAGATTATCCTTATAATAAAGATCTCCACCAAAATTCAGATGAAATTAAAAAAACCAAACCAATAACGCCAGATTTGAAAAGAGCTGTAATTATCTGGTGATAGGAAGCCTAGAAATGTTGCAGAAGTTTAGGTTGGACAAGCATCAATAAAGTATAATTTAGACTTAGCTGAGCATCCCTTTGGCAGAGGGATAACGTGGATAAACTCTTAAGGCTATGAATTTCTTTAAGTGATTTGGGATCTATAAAGACAAAATCCATCATATAAACATAAAAGGGCAAAATTCTGCTCTTTCTCTAGGGTATGCAAGGCCCCAAACACAGTTGGAGAAACGAGCTTTCAATTCAAAAGCATGAAAAGCTTTAATGCAAAGCCCAGTGCTACGATCAAAAGGAGGTCTTGGATCGAATGGGAGAGAAGGGAGCCCATCACTGCTGCTGCAAAGCAGGTAACAAGGAGGGACAGGGGGACAATATTTACTCTTGCAAAGTAAATAGACATCATCTCATGGGAAGTGTCTTCTTTTGAACTGTTGAAGATAGCAGCAAAAGAAGCTTGCTACCTGGATCCATGCTAGCTGAACACATCTGTGAACAACTAGGGCTATGAAGATGATTAGGGGACTGGAACATCTTTCTTATGAGGAAAGGCTGAGGGACTTGGGTCTTCTTAGTCTGGAGAAGAGAAGACTGAGGAGGGAATCTCATCATGCTTATAAATACTTAAAGGGAGGGTGCTGGGAGGATGGCACCAGTCTTTTTGCAGTGGTGCCCAGTGATAGGACAAGAGGTAATGGGCACAAACTTGACCATAGGAAGTTCCAGCTAAACATGAGGGGGAACTTCTTTCCTTTGAGGGTGGCAGAGCACTGGCACAGGCTGCCCAGAGAGGTGGTGGAGTCTCTGACTCTGGAGACATTCCAAACCCACCTGGACGCCATCCTGTGCAACCTGCTCTAGGTGAACCTGCCCTTGCGGGACGTCGGACTAGATGATCTCCAGAGGTCCTCTTCCAACCCCAGTGATTCTATGATTCTGTAAAATGGGAAGGTGGAAAGCATGGACTTATCCTTAAAACTCTGGCAAAATTCTAGAAGAGTTTTGAAACCACAGCCAGAACATACAGTATTGGGGATTACAGTCATTTTAAAATGAGAAAATATTTTCCTACCCAAGGTTTTTTTCCTGTTGCCTATTGTTTATGATATGAAACTACAACACTGGGTCTTTATTTTCCATGTATTTGAATTCCCAGTGTCCTGAAAATAAAGGAACAAAATATGCTTGCTTGAGATTTTACTGAAATACTAAGAATAAACATGCACTTCACTGTGTCACCAGGGAGTATTTAGTAAAGTTATAATTGAATAGAAAAATAGTGCATTAAGTTTACAAGTTTCTTTTCATAAACAATTTACATTTCTCTTGGCTAATAACAATGTTTCAGATTGATCCATGCATAGCTGGATATTGCTGTGTTGCAAAAACACAAGAAAACTAAAAAGATTTAAAAACATGAACCCTAAAATAAATACAGGAACAAAGTAGCTGTTCAAAACCATCCATTTATTTAAACGTAAGTCTGTTAGCTTGGTGTCTCTGGTGCAAGTCAACACACTTGCATTTTGCTTGGCACCAGGTCCTTCAGGCTCCTTTTCGGAGCTCACAGCAATAATCCTATGCTATAAGAGGGCTTACCACAGTGCAGACTGTTTAAGCGGTGATGCCAATTCATCCCCATTTCCAATGAGTGGAGATGAGAATTAGTGATAAGCACAAGCGGCAGCATCTACCTTGTTAGGCTAGTGCAGTTCTTTCTGTTGGAGGGGTTCATCATGACTTGGTGTCTAGCAATTGACTACACTCTTATAAAAATGGATGTGAAGGTCACTGCAAAATGTCATGAAAAGGCAAATGAATTAATAAAAACAGCACAAGAGGTAAGCATTGCTGACAAGTGCTGCTTAAACAGCTCAGAATTCATTCTGATGAACTATCCTTCTCTTTCGAACCATTTCTGTTTGTGTCCATAGAATCTCTGAGGGTGAACTAGACATGGGCAAAAAAAAAACCTAATGGGAAATCAGCAATTAGCTCAAGAGTCAGATTCACTTTGAAAATTGCCAAGTAGTGGAGCAAGGGCAGAGGGAGAGGAGACAGAGTTACAATGGCAAACAGCCAGTCTTTTACTACCCAACTTCAAAATTAAAGCCACTATGGCAACTGAAGGCCACACGTTTTTTTCAGCAGTGCAGAATGCTATTTATCTTTACAAAGAAACACTCACTCACTAAAATATAAGAGCAATGTCGTGAACTGGACTTCTTGAATGCACTGTTTGAATGAGTGCATTTGTCTTCAGTATTAAGGACATACTCAAGAGTTCTTCCATTTTGTACCATAAAGACTTTTTCTCTTCTGGCTGCACTGTGGGGAACTAAGGATAGCTGACAACCTTGTGACTTGCAAGTTCTATTTTCTGCCATTATCCTTATTTTTTTTGCTGCTTGTATGAAAACTAAGAGTGGGTAGTCACTGCTACTTTATTGAATGAACCCTAGCTATGAGTGCACGGAAAGTTCTACTAACGTCAGGAAAGGTGAATTTTCTATAGGATTTTTATTAAAGCAGCTAACTAAACTAGAACAATAACATATGCTGGAGCACGTCCATGTAAATCCTGAATTCTTCTATTTGAATTGAACTTACTGTACTCTTCTTTTATATGAAATATTCATGGCAAAAATGCAACCTCTTTAGTATGGGGTTAAGCTTTTAAATACTGGGAAGAGCTTTAAAATGTCATGGCAATGCAAAAGCAAGCAATATAAATATTATGAGTTTTCATAAGTCAAATCTTTGGATTTTCTGGTAGTAACAGATTACATTCAATATCATTTACACATTAAGGGTTATGCTTCCGGTAAATTCTATAGTTTCTTTCTGAGTACAGAATTAGTGTGTTATTTCCCACATTATGGGACCTCTCCTTCCACAAAATCTTCAGTTTCCTGTAGGAACTGCACATGGGAAACAGCCAAGGAGAAGGCATCAGACTCAGCAAATGCAACTTAGCTCGCCAGGTTCCTTTCCAGCCACAGGATTATCTGTAACAGCAAGAAGTTTCAACTCAGCATGGAGCCACTCATATTTCCAGTTCATGACATTAAGAGGAAATAGTTCAAATGCAGAAATAGAAACATTTCCTTTTGGATCTCAGAAAATTCCCTTATTTGGGAGATGATACCTCTGCCATTTGACAGAGCAACAAGAGGAGGAACTACCTATAACTTGATCAGTCACTGCTCTGATGGTTTTGCATTTGCACTCTACCCTCTCCTTATCCTTCCTTCCATTGCTGGAAGTCCACAGGGGACAAAACTATGTGTTAGTGGGTTGTCCACTAACATATAATATAGAGAGAAGACTGAGAAAATAAACTGCTCTTTCCTAGTCTGACCCCTGCCTCTAGCAGCGAGAAGATAAAAAGATCAACTGTCCAGTTACTGCAGATAGAAATAATGGACATCCAACAAGTATCCAAATCCTCAGAAGTGAGATTGTGTGTTCATTTAAAGACTTCATTGATCTGTCTCTCCTCACTTGCTTAAAAGGCCTGAAAAAGTACAGAGGAGTAAAGAGATATCCAGCTTTTGTAATCAAGCAGTTTTGCACTTCAAATTAATATTTTCATATTCGCTGTAATTTAGAGATGTTTAAATCAGCACATATTACCAAGCTGACTTGGTTATGCATAATTTTAATTCTTGCAATTTGTCACTTGCTTTCCAGACAATAATGTCATATTGTTTCTAAACGCGGATCATAGTGACTTTCTCACTTTCTGCATCCTGCAAATTGCTTTGTTTTACACAGCCATACGCTGTTATATTTTCAATTACAGTCACATTTTATAACTTTGACATTCTTAAAAGTACTATATGTTAATATATTAATTTAAGGAATGTCAGATGAAGTGCGTAGACTTAGCAGACAACATATTCTGACAGACCTGACAGAAAACATGAAAAATGTGTGCTTTCTATCATAATGATTATTTTTCAGATAACACCAGCTGTGCAACTATTAAACCAAGTGACTGCTTTTCCACATAACACCAAGTACCAGCATTCAATCATGAAAGAAATATAAATCTCCATGGGCTTTTTCCACATGCTTTAAATCAGCAGCAATCTGTGCATTTGTATCTGCACTAAAAACATGGTAAAAAACGGGAATGTCTTCCAGCTGGAAACTCTTTGGCATCTGTATTGATATAGACTATGAATGGGGTATGTAGTGAAATGTTTATAGGGATGTAGTTCAATTTTCATCTAAGTTCCAAGTTAAATATGACACACAAAAAAAGATTTCACTAACCAAACGACTTGAGCAGCTCCAGGAATTATTGAATCTTTCATTTCACCCTTCCCATTATTTTATTCTGGGAGCCTTGGATTCGTCATCAAGTTTAGGTTAAAATTGTTCAAATCAAATGCATGGCAAAAGGTATCATTCCCCTTATGAAGTTCAGAGTTTTTAAAGGGGTCTTTAGTAATTCATTGGTATTACAGGATTCTATCTACAAGCTGCATGTTCAAGAACAGCCTTACCTGGCAGCTAACTAATTGGATAATGCCATCCTACATCAGATGTTGGAAGGCAAAAACAGTCTTCTTTTTTTCGGTCCTACTCAGTAGAGTTCAGATGTGATTATTAAACAACTTTAATTCTCTTTTATGTTCATTTCAGCCTCAGAATCACACATCATCACTATATCTCAGATCCTGAGGAGATGAAAAGGGAAAACAGTCATTCTTCTGGGTACACTATTTGATATGTGGTGAGCTATGAGTTCTCCAGGGTAACAGACTTTTGAAGTCATGACGTTTTGAACTAGCCTGTGACCTCATAATATGATAAACGGAACTGCTTAAAAATCTAATAATTATGTTAAAATATCCTCTTCAGACTACGACACCAATTCTGGACTCAAAACATGCACAAAATGCTCTATGAAGAGAGGTTTGTGGGTTACAATGTGGAAAAAATAGCATACCTCATGTTCGGCTTGGTACTGCATGTACATGTAGGGCATATAACTCTGGCTTGTGAGTAATATGGCTCATAAAAGGTCTGATCACATTGAGTGATAAACAGTTGCTTAGGGCCAGCATGAATTAACCAAAAAAGCAAACTAATGTCAAGGCAAAGCAAAAGCAACCTTGTACAGTGCAATGAAAGATGAGCAAAACCCTTCCCTGGAGCTTCTGCTGGCTCTCTCCCAGACCTGCCAAGTTCTGTTGCATTTCTCTCGTTTGTGACTACGGAAGAGAAAAGCAAGATCTTTTGCAGAAGTTTTTTAAACCTAGCTAGGTTGAGCTGGCAGCTTGCCACATACATTGCTTCCTCCTAGTATTTCACACAAATACTGTATTGGAACAAAACAGAAAAGAAGAAACAATAAAGGAAAAAAATCACAGTTCTCTTAAATCCTCTTTTCCCCACTCCCAGCTCAGGAAGGTGCAGAGGAAAAATGTCCCAGAAGAGTAAATAGTCCACAAACAGGTAAGACACCTCACTGGAAAATCACAGAATCTAAGTCAGTATAAAATTTGCAAAAATTTTAAAGCAAATGCTCTATTGAGTCATTGTATTTAGATACAAAATTGAGTCAAGGTGTGTGTAAAACCACTGTATACCAATGTCCCTATCCTTCAGTGGGAGAGAACAAAATACTTGTGACCCTCTTTTCAGGCACTCAAGACACTAAAAGACAAGCACTGCTAGATCTTCTGTTCTATCTGCATTCTCTAACTTCCCAAACTCCGTCAGCACATGCATTACAGTTATGGGCCATCTCTCCAAGTGCAACATGTCTTGCAAGCAGTTGGTTTCTAACAGCTATGTGACTCCTTTAACATTCAACTCTACTCATGAACCACAGCACACCAAACTCCCTTAACGGCCCACACTGTATCTCCACAGCTCCTTACAACATTCTTTTCTGCCTTTATAGGTCATCGTAAGAGGAAAAATCCTTTCAGAAATAAATAAATAAATAAATAAACCCCCAAAACCAACTATCTGAACCCAACAGAGAAGTAGATGATTCTCTGTTTCTTAACAGCTGTAATTCACATGAATAGCTGAAATTATCTGCACCGGGCTGCCAATCAGATGTGCCCCAAAAGGCCCCTAGATCTTTGCTTCCATCCACCGGTAAGTTCCCAAAGAAGGTCAGGATGTTCTATCTTCTTCTCTCTTTATTATTCATTATTGCTCTTAACTTTAGCAAATTGTCACTCTGTTTGGAACGCCTAAGAACAGGGATTTCACTGTGGTTAGTGGACTTTTTCCTCATTAAAAAAAAGGCAGAGAAGTGCACTGCCAATCAGTTACAGCAAGCATAATCTAAACAGATGGGTTATGCTCCTTAGGGTGATTTTTCATGCAAATATTTTCACTCCAGTTCAAGCATGGTTTCTCTTGTTTCAAAATCTTTTTGGTTTTGGCTTCCCGGACTTAGAAACATCACTCTTAAACAGTTATGGTTCCACAAACACAACATAATGCTGAATTATTTACTTGTTCATCTGTGAATCTATTAAGGAACATATTGGTATATAAAGCCACAAAATGGAGTGAGTCCACTTGGAAGTGTCAACAGGAGAAATGCTGGGAATCCTTAGCCATTTCTGTTTGGCCAAAAAAGTAAACAGAGAGAAGTCCTTAGTAGACTAAGCTGACGTGCTAACTGTTATCTTTCCGACCTGTTGATCCTATCTACCTGTCAGGTCTTGTCAAAAGTAGAGCTAGAGGGAATTGTTTTTCTTGAGTTTGCTAAGCAATGCTGTTCAAGTCGCTACCACGCATTTTGCACGTACAGATAAAACATATCTAATAGTATCACCTGCACAAAGTATTTTCAAGGCTAAAATCACAAAACTGCCAAAGGACTACCTCATGGTTTCTTTCACTGAACAGCCCAGTGGTCAGTAGTTTCTTGACAGAGTGAAGCTCTGAGGACCGCCCATGGAGGTTGCTCACTCTGTAGAAGCAGCTGAAAATTCAGTGGAAACAGCAACCAGGAACTAAGAATACTTTGAGCCAAATGAGTCAAGTTCAACCAAATATTCCTTCTAATTCCTTTGATTTGCATGGAAACCAAAGAAATTCACTACATTTAGAAGAACTTTCACTTAAGCCACGAAGGTCTTGAAGCTGCTCTTTAACCTTGACCAAATCTGTTCACCCTTTAGATCTGCCTTTTCCTCTCACAGTCTGTCATGGCTTTTGCCAGTACGATTTTCAGAGCAGGAGATAATGTCCTTCCAGGTACTTAAATGTGATGAAATTCAAATACTTGGTTTGGACTGCTAAACTTTATCATGATACAAATAATAATATGCATTTCTGTGGCTAGCTTCTTCATTGTGTAACTAGGCTAAAGAGGGTTGTAGAGAAACTATAGTCCAAGCTGGAAAAAATAAACGCCGTATATTATACAGTTGCTTAGTCCACGGTGCAGAATGACAAACATCCACAGTGCATGGTATATGCATGTGGGTGTGCACACAAGCTTGTCTGGTTCGTATACACACATTTCCATTCCCCTTTAACAGTAACAATAGCCTTTTTGAAGTATAGAATTGCCACGGACACATTACAGAAAGAGAAAGCTGCAGCCCTTAGTGGCAAGTGGCATGCTGAAGTAAAGCAAAGTGTTTGTTGTTGCCAAGTGAATACAGCAGCCATTACGCACTCAGCAACCTGACCTACAACCGTGAAAGTCAGCGTTGCCGGTTTATCGGAGTATTAAGTGACAGAGAGGCTGTTAGCCAGAACTTCTTTATCTGCTCTTATTCTGAATCCTGTCACGTTATCTTTCAAATTTATCTAAACTACCATGACAAACAAACAGACAGGCTCTCAGTTTTCAGCTGCACTTCAAGCAGCTCAATCCAGAGCGTTGCACTGTTTGTTGCCAGACACAATATGAAGAGTACGTGTGGCTGGGTCACCTGCCATCACCCAAGGCAGGCCAGGAACAGCGAAGCACAATCATTCACTCATTAGATTTTTTATGACTCCTGGTGTTACACGCTCCAGATTTTGATTACACTGAGAGCCCCGGTAATCAGGCTGACCAACACTCTCCCATTGGCCTTGGTACTTCTTTACATGCTTGTGTTGAGTTGTCGCCTCTTGCATTGTGTATTTCCTGATCAGCTGGAAAGACTTGTGATCGTATCGCACATAGCACAATGTATGGTCGATAACAAAGAATCCCAACTAAAACAGCCAGCACTGTGATTATATCTGACCAGGTTTCTGTATCTAGCACAAGACCAACATCAGGATAGTGTGCCTCAAGTATAGCATGCCGTTTGGTCCTTTTTCGGGATAGGGATTTCACACTTCAATTCATATCCAGGTTAGCAGAGAAGCAACAATATTTTTCAAAATGATCTGTATAATATATGAGAGTCTTCTGTACAAAACCTAGTCAAAACAGTTTCAGATAATGAGTATCAATCTATTTTTCTCGTGAACACTTAAGGGAAGAGGGAACAGGATAGATTTTTTAAATTTTTTTTAAAATATTTTCTCATAAATTCCTTTGTCCAAGCTTGACACACTGAATGGCTTTTCCTGTAACAGAACTGGCAGACTCAGATGTGCGATATTATGGGTTTCTCCTGCCACAGATTGGTCTAACAGACTGGTAATACAATACCTCATTTTTTGTAATGGGTGGAGTTCTCCTTCACAATCTTCTGCTTACAAGCAAGAAAAAAGCCTACCTTTTCTTCACCTTTTTGAAAGAAATTCAATCATTTCCGTAATTCAGTAAACCGGTAAAACCACCTGCAATATTTCTGGGTTTTCAAACTGTGTTATGCTTAACTTTGCTGCACAGAAATTATTTTATGAAGTGATTCAGTGCTCCGTGCAGACCTCAACCCTCTGTAGAAAACTGGTGCTGTCGACTGCAATAGGTTTTTCAACGGAACAGTCAAACACCACAAATGATTTGCAACATTGCAGGACCTAGTAATTCCCACTATTCATCTTTTCAGAAGAGCTATGAAGCCAATGAAGATTTATAAGCAGAAAGTCACTTTCATTCTCAAATAATGTACAACTGGCAATACAATGCACACACTTCTAGCAGACTCTGTTTATAACATGCCGCATCACTTTGCGTTATGACATGCTGTAAAGTCTGTCCTAATTTGACAAGACAGCTAAAATTTAAAGGATGATATTTCCCACTTCACTTCCAAATGGGATAACTGCAATGTTCCAACAAAAGCTGGCCAGCGGAAGAAGGGCAGACGGGAAAGCATCCGTGGTCTGCCAACTTCAAATTACTGTTGAGTTGTTCAGCATATCTCTAGAAAAAAACCCCCACCTCTTGAAGGAGTAATTAATCATCATTTAGGAAAGGTCTTCAGTGAAGTACATTTATTGTCTTTTATTCATGCATTTCAGTTTATTAGCAAACACTGATCATTTCTGCACTCGTGTCCCTGTACTTATGGCAATTCTAAGCTAGTAGCTTAGAACTGAATCAGAAAAATATGTTCATTCTAAAATCCAAAGCAAAAAGTCCTCTGAGATATATTAATATTCTCTAATTGTTTGGGTTTTTTTCTAGAGATATTTGAATCCAGTGTCCAGCGATTAGGACACTTCTCTGCTATTAATGCACCTCCTGGGACAGTAACTATTCTTTCCAAATGAATCATTAAAGTCTACTTGAAACTGTATGATGTACTGTATTTAGAAATAAGCAAATAAAAATCTGAGTTTCAAAGACTGCAACAGACAATCTTAGTGATTCAGAAGAGTAAATTCAGAGAGCAACAATTATCTCCAAACCAGTCCAAAACTTCTGCATTGCAAACTCAATCTGTATCTGTGTACCATAGATAAGATCCTGAATGATTTCTTCTCCCTATCAGGATATGCCCAGGACCTAACACCTCCATGCAGTACAAAAGAAATTTATCAAATCTGTTTTAACTTCTGAACTTCACCTTAATTTCTCTCCTCACCAAAATACAGAAGTTTTAGAATAACATATCAATTTAATTTGCATCAGCCTGTCGAAAATAAATCAAAATGCCATTTCAAATTTGTATTTAGCTTTATTAAGCCAATATATACACACCTGAATTGTAGAAGCTAAAGGAAGTTTAAAAAAAAATTCTCTATAAGCCAAAAACTTCAACCCAGCAACTGCAGCCTGCACTGTACTTCAATCCCCAGTCAAGCAGACTAATATTAGAGTTCAGAACACAGTCAAAGCCTAAGAAAAATGCCATTCAATCAAAGCAAGCCTAATCTTTTGTGCATTTCATGATGGTAGGACATTTAGAAAATGGGATAATTTTCCCAAATCATCTTAATGTGTGGAAGTCATATGAAAATCTCCATTTTCCATCACCTCTGTACTTCTTTCCCTGAATGCCTGAGGCAATCATTTTAAAATGCTACTAAAAAAAAAGCTGGGGCAGTAGAAGCATGCTTGCTGGCAGTGCTTGCCTTTATCTGCTTCAAAATTAGTAGCGATTGTAGAAGACCTTATAAAACACTAGTAAATTCATTTTTCATCCTTAGTTGCAGGTGCCTTCAAAATCTTGGGGGAAGTGAACTCTTGCTTGTGCTATCTGGCTTAAGTCTTAATGAACCACTTAGAGCAGTGCAAAGGCACTACTTTCTCCAAAAGAAATAAAATAATAATTTTTATAGTAACTCTCATTTCTTCAGTGAACTACTAAAATTTCAAAGACGACTTCTGACCTATCCTTTCAACCTAAATTATCCAGCTATAATTACCTGGGAAAATATTATGGCATTTCCATATGCGTGGCTAAACCCGGACTTCTCATGACTAAGTCTGATTGTATTCCAGAGCTGTAAATTACAGATTTCTGATATCCTTAGATAATTAAAATATATTAATAAATAAATCAAGAGACGTGAATCTCATTAGGCAATCATCTCTAGTAGTTCAAGCAAATGTCTCATTTATAACTTATAACCAGCTTGATTTTTTTATGCCATTGGCACATCCCTAGTTTTGCACAGTGACATTTGCTATTGATCTCTCAAGACATCAAAGAAAACAATCTCCCTTCATTAAGAAAATTCCCTGTTTAGGATGGCAGGGGCTACAGCTCTATTCCAAATATCTCTACTACCCACCACGAGTTATTCCTATAAGTGCTCATCTTAGAAATATTAAAATAAAGCAATGGAAAGCTAGAATAATTTTAATCTTTTTGTGACCCGCATACTACTTTTTTTAAAAACTGTTTTCTTTTCTTTTTTTTTTTTTTTTTTTTTTTTTTTTTAATAGAGGTATCTAGCTGTAATGCTAACCCTTGCAGTTGAACAGAAATGTTGTTATTTATAGCCATTTTATAAGGTGTGTGATGAGAATGTGCCAGGCTGGCTCTCTTCCACAATCTATCTATCCAGTGGGTTATTTGTAATGCTGACCCCACCAGATGTTTCATAGGGATGAGCAAGAATCAGTGCAGCATGCCAAAATAAGACGGTTTGCATCCTCCACTGAAGGTCTCGGACTAATTCGCAGCAGTTCAAGATCGAGTTCAACCATTCAAACAGGAGCCTTTTTCTACCTGCAGTTCTCCTTGGGTTACAACTAACTATGAGTATACTTGTAACTCTTTTAAATACACAATATTCCTAAGTAAATTGCCTTAACATTATTTGGTGTAAATTCCGTATTCATCACATGACAGCGTTAATGAAATAGACTCCAACACCCTTGTGAGACCAAAAAGCACCCTCATTATTTTCTATTGGAAACGGGTGGAGACTTGCCCAGCTGCAGCCTGTGGCAAATATAGCAGTTTCTCACTGCACGTATTACATCTCCCAGCCACAGGACCCTTCTTTCTCTCAGTGAAATGCTCCCCATATTTCAGAGCCCTTAGATTCAGCAGCTGAAATACCACTTTCAGAGATGGCTTCAAACAATGAGACATAATAAGGGATTCAATTCTAGTATTTCCATCAACAACTAGGCAAAGCAAGGCCTAAACCAACCACAATGCTTCAGAATACACTGCTGAAGTCAAACGTATACCTTACATTGCAACCAGATTAAAAATTTTAAATTCTAGTGTATATAAATTATAGTTCGCAATGTTCTTTGAAGCTCTTTGACTGAATCTAAATACAAAGATTCCCAGTCCGCCTACAAACTGAACTATTCTGGTCATGAAACATTACCTTCCCAGCATGTGGTATGCCTATCAGCAGAAAAGTGGTAAAAAAGAACTGACTAACTTTATTTATTACATTTGTATTGCTTACAAAACCATTTACTTAATGGATGAGTATCATTAGCAGCCCAACCACAAAAAAAGAATACAATGATGTGTTTCATAGGTTCATTAAAATAATATTTCAAGGCAATCATTAGAACAAGAAGCTAAAGATCCAAGAGACAGTAAGTTATCTGCAAATAAATGAGGCAGAACAAACATGTTTTGAAGTAAGTTAAGAAACATGTTTACAAATATATTACACCATAAAGAAAGCAGGGCATGAAACTTAGAGACTGCTGTTCATGCAACTTATTAAACAAAACAAAAAAGAAAAAGTGGTAACTAGTTTTGAATCAAGGGTCTTCAGACTTGTGGTCAGCATGCTGTGCTAAAGAGTATGTGCTTGAACACATGGCATACAGAAGTTCATAAAGCACAGTAAAGATAAGGTTATGCATAAGAGTCCCGCAGACTAAAGCCAGAAAACTATAGACATTGTCATCCCCTACTGTGTTAAAAAAAAAAAAAAAAAATAAAAAACCCAAACCAAAACACAAAACAAAAACCAAAAAAGTCCCCCCACACTATTGCAGGAGCAAAGAGCATCCTTCTGCTCACAGGCTTCCGTGGTGCAATAGAAGTTTTTCCAGTAGCCCAGGCAAAGGTTGTAGGAACATGCTGGTGTGACAACTGGAGAGTTGTAAGTTTGCCCCTACAGTAAATTCAGTCATAGAAATGTGGTTGAAGGTTCTTAAGCATTATACTTATTTACTACAATAGCTATTAACAGAAAAGAGGAAAACAAAAATGGAGGGAAAATGGATTTGTCCAAGCATAAATGTAAAAGAATGATACTGAAATCATGCTGGACAGTTATACTAGAATAAGTTTAGAGAAGGACAAAGCACATAGGTATAAAACCTTTTTCTTGTGAAGAATTACTAAATAAGATTAGAACTCTTCAGTTTAGAAAAAAGACAACCGGGTGAGGATACAGCAGACATCTGTGAACTTGTAAGTGGTGTGGAAAGAGTGAGTTCAACTGTTCATGGTATCTTCCAGCACAAGAATTGGGGAGATGCTAAGCTATCAGGTAGTAGTTCCACAAGGGAGACAGCTCCTTATACTCCATGGTTGAGCTGTGGATAGTCTTGTCCTGCAATATTGAAGATTTACAATCTTCAGCTATCAATTAGCTATTGTGATTTATAAGAGTGGCTGAACATAGAAGAGAAATTCATTGTCAGCTGTAACACATACAGATGTACTCCGGCTAGGAAACTGGAAATGGTTGGGTGTCAGGAGAGCATTGGAGTGAAGTACTGCCAGATGCCCAACCTGTTATACCCTCATAACCTTCCACAGCCATCTGCTTTGACAAATGTCAGACAATTTTCTTGGCCTGAATGAGCCCAAGATCTCGCATAGTTTAGCCATTCTTACATTCAGAGATAGAAATAATCTATCAGAAATCAGTCCTAGACAAAGCAACCAGGAAATGGACTACTCTGCCCCTCAGCTGGACCTTTTCAAGCTTTTTAAAACTAGACTTCCATGGCACAGTGGACAACTGGTAGACTGAAAAAAGTACGCTCTATTGTCCCAGCTGTTTGTTCCACCTTGGATGGCACCACAGACTACTAGGCCTTCACCATGCTGGTCCTTAGAGGTATCCTGGCCAAACCACTTCCACCCTCTTCAGATAAATTCCAGGTCTATCCACAGTGCAAGACATCAGTTCCTGTTGTGACTTCCCTTCCCTTTTGCATCCCTTACCATCATCCTCCCTTCTCCAAGACTTTTTTCATGCCTCAGGTTCAAGCAGCCAAGATAACATCTTTTGCAGTTCTGTTTAAAAATTACAATGAGAAAGGCTGCTAAAAGCTATGCCTTAATTAGTTCAACAATGCCTCTCCATCAGGGAGTCAAGAAGACCTAGTGAGCACACATACCTGTTCTCCTTGCGCCCACTGCTCCTTCCTGCTCCCTTGTGCCTGCTTCCCTTCGCAGAAGCAGGATCAGATTTGCAAAACATAGTGCTTATAGTTCCACTCTGTTTTAATATACTCCTCTTACCTCTAAAAAGGGACTGTGAATATTGCTTTTGGTGATGATTTTTAAATAAAATTTAGCCTAACTAGAGGGAAAAAGAATAAAGAATATTATTAGCATAAAAGCTTTCCTGATTTCATTATGTATTAAATGCTCTATCTGATTTTCATTGTTTTTCTGAATTTTTAATCTTTAAAAAAATGTAAACAATTGTTGCTGTCATGAAACTACAAGGACTAATAACTCTAGTCTATAATCAGCTGCTTAGAATTGTCAGCACCTTTAATTTTCTGGACCACCTCCTATCTAATGAAATTAAGAAAGCTGTCTTCCAGTCATCAAAACATAGAGCAGCTGGCTGTCTGAGAGGAACTCTTGTGCTCCCAAAACCACCTGTGCCACAAATGTTTTGTTATGGGCCAGCAGTTACACAACTGTGCCTGCATCAAACAAGGAGCATGATAGAATGATTTAATAAAGAGTACACTGAAGGAGGGAGCAAAGAACATTAGGGAAAGGAAGTAACAGCTCCTGAGTTAAAGCTGCAATCAATTCCTATTACAAAGCTCTCTTTTTGTAGTCTTATAATCAGAACTAGATTGGAAAAGGTGCTCAGCTCAAAAATTGTCAGATTTACTCTGAAAGCAAAAGGGGAAGTTTAAACAGGCTTCAGTTCTATCCTGTTAAAATATTGCCATGTTTCAAAAATGCCTATCACATTTCTTAGTCCCATTCTCTCTTAAAAATAAATTATCTTTTCTCTAGCACCCCTATGTCTTGCAGCCTTACACCGTACTTGGCACACCCTGAGCAGATGAGCGCTCATTATACAATGTGATAAGCAACAGCAATTAATACAGCATCCATGTATTCTTGCTGTGGATAGTTTGGGTCATATTTGAGCTATCTGGGAGTCTTGCCCTTTACTTTAGAAGGATTGTCTGCATGCATGAATATGCATTAATGAGTGGAGAAAAAAAAAAAAACACCACCAAACCCCAAAAACCCAAAACAAGAAAAAAAAAGAAAAAAAAAGTGGGGGAAACCAACCACCTAAACCAGAAAAACACTTTTACAAGTGACAGAGACCTTCGTACAGAGTGAGCACAGAAATCTGTTTGGAGAGGTAGCATAAGTGTTCCTGAAACTCAGAGCTGTGTACGGACAAAGGGGGTTAAGTGACAAGTTTTCAAGTAGCAGAACACTTTGGATTCACTTAAAATTCCAAAACAAGAAATACTACAAAAGTTCGCAGAATTGATGTTTTGAGTCTAAACAAGAGACCTCTGAAGTGGAAAAGTCTTCTGGTTGAGCTCAAGCAACGAGAATGTGTTCTGAACATGGATTAAGCCTGAGTTTAAGACATGGGAACCCACCCCTTTCTGAAATTTTCATGACTCGTATAATAGTTCCTTATGAATCTGTACCAGCCCAGCAAATCAAATACTGACATTGACACCAGTCATGGAACAGACAGTTTTTGTGGCCAGAAACAACATATTGCATTGATTTGAAATCGATGTTTTCAGGGCAGATGCAGGCACACCATCAGATTGTATGTCATGTACTGCAGTGGACAATGCCGATGCACATGCAAAAAAGCTAAATCTGATATTCCATCAATGAATCACAGAAAGGCTCAGGTTGGCATGGACCTCTGGAGATCATCTTATCCACTCCTGCTGAACCCCCCCATTTAAGCAGGGTCATCTACAGCAGGTGGCCCAGGACCACGTCCAGGAGTTTTTTTAGTATCTCCAAGGATGGAGACTCCACAGCCTCTCTGGCAGCCTGTTCCAGTGCTCAGTCACTTTCTTCCGAGAGATGAATTCCCTAATGAATTCTCTAATCAATTATCTTTCTTCTAAGGCATGATTTTTCATCTAAGAAATGAAAGACTTCTAAGAACTCAACCAAAACCAAGGAAAAAACAAAGTAGGTTGACCCCAAGTTATCTTCTATCACCAGCTATTCCAAAATAGTGTAGAATCTTACTCAAAAAAACTTCCACAGCCTGGGAAGTTGTGTTTCCATTTTTATTTTACACCAAAACATCTGCTTAATCAAATAAGAAATGTTATGTCGTTGTTTTAAGGGGAGGGGGCAGTGAGGGAAGAGGTTATAGCGTTTTACGTTGCATTTAAGCCAGTTTAAGTGACTTACCAACATATACACAAGATAACATTAACTGCGGACTAGGGAAAAGCAATGCTGATTTTTTAATTTATTGTCATATACTGAAGTATTTATTCAATATATCTTATTATTGGAAAACTAAGACATGTTTAGTGTACCGGAAGAGAAGCTGACAAAGAGATCTCAGTTGTTATGTCTATAACATAAGGGATTGGGATGGGATAGGAAAAGACGGAAAGAGGCAAGAGCTGTTAAGGTACAGTGTAGGCAAAAAGATAAATGAGTATAAATCAGGAAGTGGGTTTTTGTTTGTTTGTTTAGTATTAAGGCATACGAAAGAAATTCAGCCATGAATCCTATGTCTTAGGAAAACAGCAATCATATCCAAGAAAAAAATGGCTACTACATGATGCAACTAGTTGGCAAGGAAATACTCTAGGTGAGGGCAGTCGCTGCCTGGGGCGAGGAAAGCCCTGCTCAGCAGCTGCCGGAGCCAATCGCCGTCAGGCTTCAGACCTGATGTTCCTTGTCTCAGGACAATTCATGGGTGCAATTGGGGCCCCAGCCTGTGCAAGAATACCCACGGGTCTTTGTATAAATGAAACTGGAAAAATATAAAACAAGCAAGTAAGCAAGTGACCCAGTTTGATCATGCCACTTTCACTGAGTCTGCCCTCAGGATAATGCAGATTAATCTTTTTTCTCTGAACAACAGCATAATTAAAGAAAATTAATAAAGTTCTCAAGAACGGGCGGAGTGTCAGCACCTGCATATTTGCACAAATGGCAGCTTCTAGAGTAAGCAAATCCAGGCCAGTGTCCAACAGAGGGCACGGTGACCTCTGTGCACATCTCTGCCGGAGCAAGGACTGCACACCTTTGAAAAAGGGAACACTCAGACTGCAGAGCACCGTGAAAATTTGTAGAAAAACAGATGAGGAGAGTCATAAATTGATTGATTAGAGCTACAGGCTTGTTGCAGGAGAACAAATACATATTTTTACATTCATTTACCCTTTACTAAAACAATAAATTATAATTTAGTAAGTTTCATATTGCAAATGTACTACAGACTGTAAATTAGTAAAAGAGACACTTACCTATAAATTTTATTTGTGATGAGAAATGTTAGTAAGCATTTAAGGGAAGCTGGTGGAACGTATACATCACACAAAGTCTTAGAAACTTCTGAGTATGACCTGAGATTACAGGCTGAGTACTGTCTGCAGGTACCAGCAAGTACTATCTCTATTTTTAGTGCCATGAATACCCAGGGCAGGATTTTACAAAGCATCATTAAAAACATGTGTTGTAACCCACCAGTATATATAAATTCATTTATGGATGATGTGAATTTAGAATTCAGATCAGTTTATCAAGCAAGTTGTATATCACTTTGATAGGATACAGATTCTCAAGAAATCAAATGCACTATTTTTTACATGCAGTTGTCATCTTGAAAAATTCATTAAACACATAAATATGCAGTAGATACTAGGTGGACCTAGCCTAGAAACATTATAAAACAAATTTAGAAGTCATTCCTATCACAACCACTACTGAAACTTAGGCATGAACAAAAAAAAACCCTAAAACCAACAACTTTTGCTGGACATCCAAAATGAGGACGTGTATATAGTAAGGGGACTATGATAATTTACATCCAGAATTAACAGTAGTTCCAGTAGATTTTATAGCTTCTCAAATTCTTTTACTTTCCTGAGACATAGCTAGTGCTATCATTCTGCCCTTTTTGGCCAACACCCTAAATAATTCAGCTCATCTAAAGAAAAGAGGGAAACAAGGAAGAGAATCCACCTGAGTTGCTCTAAACTCTTTTCTAAAAAATCACCTCCAGTGAACCCTCCACAAAGCCAGTGCCGAAGAACTGCACTAAACAGCTCTTAATTTAGTGCTTCACTCATCCAGTGAGTGCTTAGAAAAATCCAATACTGAATTCATTACTAATATTAAAGCACTTGATTCTATGCTAAAGTTTACAATTTCAATCAACGACAATTCAACAACATTAAATTAGTGCAGCCATAGCAGGTGAGAATTAAAAATTATGGTTACTAAACAAGAAAGAAAACTCTTTTTCTTTTTCTTTTTTTTTTTGTTGTTGTCGTGGCACATCTCTAATATACTCCACAGCTGATTATTGGTATTGAGAAAGTTAAAAAAATTACTTAGTTATAATTTTAATATATGTTAGTGTAATACATCTTAATGCCTATCTAAGCAAAAGATAATATTTTCAAATGTACTGACCAACAAGAACTCTCGCATTGAGGTCAATAAAAACTTGGGAGGTACTCAACACTGTCAAAAAAAATTTCGTATGTGGATAAGTACGGCTATATGGAAGTAAATACAATTTCAAGTTTTAAAAAATTATATCTTCAGTATTTATTTTGATCCTTAGTTCTTTGGGATGAAGACAGGTTTAAATACTTTGAGGAACAAAGTTAAGAGTGAATGATTAAAGGGAATGCAGATGAAAGTCTCTGTGATTTTCTGGCCAAAAAATCGCTCTCTCTTTGGAAGGTGTGGAAACCAAGAGCACAGAAATATCAAGTTTCAAAAACCTGATATTGTATCAAGTTTATGTAACAGCTGCAGGAAATCTCAATCCTCACAGGCAGAAGAATCACCATCTTAAGAAGAGAAAACTATTATAATTGAAAAAAATAAAACCAGACAACAACTGCAAACCCTTCTACCCTCAGGGTAAGGACTGTTCCAGGCAGCAGGATCTGACCAGTTTTGGAAGCTCCTGAAACCCAGAAACTTCTGCTGAAGGTAGAGGAATGGCCTGATTGCTATATAAAGTAGAGAATTTCAGGACAACAAATCTTTCCACACAAACCGGCAGGTAAGTGTTCAACTAATTTTCTGTCACCCAGCTGAACACCTTCTAAAGACATCAATATAATTCTCACAACATAGAACAATGGGGATTCTCCTCCCTTGCCAAAAAAACTAAGAAAATTTTCAAAGAATTCCAAAACTGAATAACAGATTCAGTGTATGCTTGAAATGATGGAAAACCCACAGCTATTCATCGATACACAAATCTAGTCAAACTATTTTATCTTGGAAAACAACTGAACAAATTTGTTGAAAGTTGACACAAAAAGTTCTGGAAACAAATCTTAAACAGTTCAGTCCTCTGTCTTCAATAGAACTGCAACGATTTTGCTTTTAGTATGAAATAATATTGTTTATGGGTTTGGTTTTTGTCACTGGAGTTTTGGAGAGATGTTTGGACAGTGGAGAGGAGGGAAATATCAAAATGGTGGAAGTGAGAGCTGTACGCTGTGCACAGTTGTATGTTGACTTATCTGAAAGTGTCATAGTAATTACAAACATGATTATAGAAAATCGTTTAAATTTAAAATTGAGGAAATTAGATATATCTTCAAAGGACAGAATATCAGAGGAATTTACTAAACTTCAACTCAGACAAAAACAAGTGATATGACATCCTCGCATATTACAGGCCACACAGGTGTAAGTAATGGACTTATCCCAGGCGGAGAATGTACACAATACCGTAACGTGGATAAGGGCAACCAATTTCATCACCCCTACCATGGGAAGTGACTGGAATTCAGCTGTGCTTATCTGTACAACAGTTTGTCTTATACGCTATTAAAAGTCTGATATATAAAAGTGAAACTATTCAAATAGCGTCACTGACTCGAGTACTGTCAGTAAGACAGGAGGACTGTGAGACTGCAGCAAACTAAGCTGAAGAAGTGAAACATTCGATTTCCAGTTTCAGGCTGGTTTGCTTGGCTCTGCATTGAACAGAAAACATGAAAAGCACGAAGAAACAGACTATTGTCCTTGAAGACTCTGACCCCCCAATGAATCAAGGTTTGATTGCTGTATCTTCTAGGGCTAGAACTATTTGATCTGAGATAATTTTCTTTCATTAAACTTATGTCACAGAAATAAGGGTACTGTTTAGTCAATTCAAATGGACTTCTGACCTGCATAAATTAGAGCTCTGTGGTTTGGTAGCAATGCAGTCTTTGAGAAATACCAAGGAACTTTATTTCAGAAGGAAAGAGTACACTCAGTAGCAAGAACAGACAGGGTGAAGTACTTCTTCATATGCAAACACATACATACATAGGTATTCAGACTCTAAGTATTCAGTATTTGTTGCAAGTTTCATCTCTGCTTTACAGTTGAGAATGAAGAAAAAGCACTTTATAGGCAAAAAGCACTCAACATGAACACACCATGCCTCTCCTTTAATACGAATGTAAAACCTCCCTCATATAAGAGAAAGATAAACTTCAAAGAGTCTATCTGTGCTCACTTTTCTACATGCTTTTTGATGGCTTTAGGCTTTCTTCGTGTGAAAAGCAGGGATGTGACCTGGCCCAAGACAAACAAGTAGGATCTGCTTAGTTATACCACTTAGTTGTGACACTAGTTCATTCTTTCAGCACTCAGGCAAGGCTCTTGGCCACAGCTTTACTTGTGTACAATACATGTGATTAATAAAATGCACGGCTGCCTGGCACATCCCTCCAGTTCCACAGCCTCAAAGCTCTTCAACAAGGAGAAAAAGGCCAAGGGGGGGAAGTGGGGGGCTGGAAGAGAGAAAAGCTTTCAAGGAGCACTTTTAGCATTCCTGACTCCCAGAGACCTGTCTCAAGGCATACAAAGAATTAATTACTCCATGAGGTACACAACTACATCGCTTGAAACTATTTGACATTTTTGGATAGTTCCCAGGCATTTGTAGCCAACAGGTGCCTAGTAGTTGCACAATTTTCTAATTAGTTCATGTGCTATACTTCAAAACTAATTACTAAAATGGCTGGATTATAATGTTGCAGGGAGTCGTTCATGTGCCACCTACCATTAAGGGGAGGGAAGTTTTGTGAAGGTTAATTAGCATTTTTAAAGTACTTTGGAGATGAAAAGCTTTAACTATATGCCTAATAAAAGAAGCAAAGGTAATACTTTCTATTCAGTGAATTCCTTTTTGCACTGAAAGTGAATTACAAGGGTTCCTTTAAGTCTAAGAACATAAATTTTCACGTACAAGGAATTAAATCAACTCCCAACAGGATCAACCTGTTAGGGAGTGGAGAACTTCAGCCAGATGCAAATCAACAGAGGTGACCCTGGCATCCTGGTGCAGGCGGGGCCGGTGCTGGTTCCCAGACAGAGGTTCTGTGCAACTAAAAGTAGACACTTCCCTATAAGATGCCCTTGAAGAGGTGAAATAATCAAACAATTATGATCAGGTACCCTTGTAATTAAAATAATGCACAGATATTTTCTTCTTGGATCATATGCTGGTCATTCTCTGCTTGGACAATACCCACTGGCCTCTCCAAGAGGGGATCTTGGTAAATCCAAATCTTTAATGGAAATTGCATCCTCAGCATTTTGTACTCTCCTTGCCTACTGTTAAGATTTTCAGAGTGGCAAAGGACATTAGACACATTTTCTACAAATGTAAAATTATCTTCCCCAGACTTAGAGTTACAAGAATATTTTTAATGAACTTATAATTGGTTTTTTGTGAGCTTGGGAGATAATATACAAGTCATTATTAAGCATACACACATATATTTTGTAAAAATTCTGTTTCTTCGCAAGGGTAATAGGGAAAAAAAAAGAGTATTCATTAATTACAAAAAATACATTCCAATTATTTGGTTCATATGATTACTATTTATGCTGTAAATCCAAAATTGCCACTGACTTAGAAAGTTATTACTGTCATCAATAGAAAGATTATTTTAGTGCTACAGATGGTTGTCCTTTTATAGGCCATTTTAATGACTTGTTCTTATCTAATCTGTCATGCATTATTTTGTTGTTGCTACAAACTTTTAAAGTTTCATATCAATCCATTTTGATGTTTACTAAACAGATGGTGTTATACCAAAAAAAAGGGAAAAGCATAATAACGACAGTTAGTTCTCAAAAATACTCTAACAGCTACACATTTATTTTGTCAAAAAATGAAATCTATGTCATTTGTTTTTAAAAAAAACTTACATCAGAAACAAAATTATTCATAAGTTGTAAACTCAGCTTACAAAGCAGAGCATGAAATCAACTGAAAGAAGGTTTCTCTGAAAGGCGGTTATTGAACTTCAAAAATGTTTGTCAATTAAGATACATTAGGAACCTGTTTACTGTAGTTCTCAGCATTCCTTTTCTTTATACAAAGCCCTATTAGCAAATAGTTGCAGTAATTGCTGAGTGATGTAGATAATTATTTAATAGATAGGTCTGCTGCTTGAAATTTACTTGGGACTTGTGGTAATTATGTAAGCACCTCAATTTACAGAAAGTTTTGCTTTATCTTTGTAATCTTTATGATTCGTTTGTTTAATCAGGGCACCATCATCAAATAGACACAAAGACTTGCAGAACTGAGCACTACAGCAAACAAAATTACTCCCATCTAAATGAACTAAGAGTTCAGAGGATTGTAAATAATGTTCCACATCAGAACAATAACACAGTTCAATATCACTTCACCAGTATGAGCTCGAAAACCTTTTCCCACACCCATAACTTCTAAGATTTTGCAGAAAATTACCTCAAAACACGAGTATGACAAAGTGAAGCATTCTTAGATGAGGAAATTCCAGAGTTGAGGATCTCTTAACTCTACACCTTCCATACCTGCGTTACAATACAGGTTTCAATTACAGCTTTACCTTTCTCAACAAAGGATACCTACATTCCTCCTAATTTCAAACAGCCAACAAAAACTGTGGAGTTCATCTGATTAATCTTCTGTTTCTAACAAATATTACACTTGTTAAAAGGGAAATATTATAATAATCATTCATAACTCAGAGCCTTCCTAAGCTTTGAATATCTCCAAGGATGGGCATCCCACAGTCTCTCTAAGCCTCAGTTCCAGTCTGCAATCACTTCTACTGAGAAAAATGTTTTCCCTGACACTGAATCAAAATTTCCCTTGCTGCAAACTTGTGCCTGTTGTCCTCTGTCCTTTCAAGCTGCTCCTCTGAGAAGAGTCTGGCTCCACCTTCTCTCCAGCCCCATGCAGGTGGTGGAGAAGAGCAACTGATCCCTCTCTTACCCTGCTCTCCTCCAGGCTGAACAAACCCCATCTCTCTGCCTCTCCTTCAGTCAACACATTCTCTCTAAAGAGTTCAGAGGGCAACGTATCAGACTTCCAATGTGCATATCCAGTCCCCCCTGTTCCCCACCAGCAATCAGTCATCTTCAGCTGACAATAACTGATGGAACTAGAGCAGTAACACCACAATAAGCAATTCCAGCTGATAAAGCTAACCACGCTTTTGGATGGCCACAGAACTATTTTCTCCCTGCTTTGTAGAACAGGAAAAGGAGGATGAGAAATCAGGAAAATGGATGTTTTGTTCCAAGCGTTCTCTCTTAGTAAGCTTGTTAATGAGCTTTCCATAATTTTAGGGGGGCTTATGTTTGTGATAAAGTATCATGAGTAAAATGCAACTAATTAGCCCTTTGATAATTGTGTTACCTGTTTACAGTATGCTGCAGTAGAATAGGTATCATTGTATATCTGCTTTCTTATTTAGCCAACAGATGTGTCCCCAGCAGGAAGTTCCTTCTACAATACATACGTAGCATAGTGATGATTCCCGCAAAATGTGGATTTCTCTTGGCATAGGCAAAACATTGAAAAGGAGGTAAAAAAGGCATGTTATAGATGTACTACTTTTGTCTACGGAAATTAGTAAAGGCTGTCAAATTGTACAATTGTTTCTAAGAGGGAAGGACAGAGTTATTAAATCCCCATTGCCCTAAGAATAAACATCTGTGAGGGCAGTATGGGGCTCACTGGACATGACATGGGCCTCACTGCTTGTACTCCTGGTATCTGAAGTGGCCAAAATTTATCTCTGGTACAGCTCTGTTTAAGCCATTGGAATTCCACCAAGTCTGCATTTGATTTGATGGTGATCGTTAACAATCATCTAAAGGAAGGGCTATTAGCAAGGCTGATGTCATTGCCTTTCATCAGTCTTCTACAGGGAGAAATTAGAGTTGACTTGAACTCAGGATGACTGCACTTTTTTTTTTTTTTAAATATGTTTTGACTAGTACAATATCAGTTTCTCATTAAACTGAACTCATTCAGGCAGTGATTGCAGAGAATAAAAGTAAGTTGAAAACTTTCCACCTTCCCTAAATAATTTATCTATTTTTAAAGCACTGAAGACTATCTCATTTATTACAGAAGCACAACTCCAAGCCACCTCTAAGTATACTCGTATAGAAGAGAATGAAAGACACAGTATCTGTGGCTACAGGCTTATATGTAATGAATAGCATTTAGTTTCTTAAACAGACAAAATCAAGTTTTTTTAACAGACCAATTACTCCCCGTTTTATCTCCATAGTCTTGCTCCATTTGCATGTTTGGTGTGCTAACTGTTATTCTTTAAATTAATGCAATCATCTGTTCACCAGAATAAAAAGAAAACACTGAACTATATTTAACAAGATGAAAGGGTTGGATAAAAGACACCTCAGAGGCAAGCTTTATGTTATGTCAATGATGAGTTTTGCCTCAAATAATACTGGCTGTAAACATATTTGTTTCAAAACACACTCACTGCTCTGGTATTTTATCTGGGCTATACTGAATGGCATGGATACAGTACACTCTACTTTGGGTTATAGTGAGAGGCTAAAACAAGGCTCATATTCCCTCATCTACAGGCTGGCAGAGGCTGAATATGTCACAGTCATAAAGAAATACAAATGCTATTTATCGGAAGAGACACGTCTTTAGGCTGCCACATGCAACAGTATCTCCTGAAAGCTAGCCAAGCAGCAGTCAAAAATCACATCCCTAGCATTAGGCTTACTGTGTGCTAAAAACTCATCACTTCCCAAGAGTCTCAGTTCCCCAGAGGCTCAAGAAATGCCTCAATCAGAGATGCAGTCGCTGTTTAATGACCAGACGGCTGGAACACCTCTCCTATGAAGAAAGGCTGAGAGACTTGGGGTTTTTTAGCCTGGAGAAGAGAAGGGGAGACCTCACTGTGGCCTTTCAGTACTTAAAGGGTGTTTATAAAAAAGATGGAAAGAGGCTTTTTACCAACACCTGTAGTGACAGCACAAAGGGTAATAGTTTTAAACTAAAATCAGCAGATTTATATTAGATGTAAGGAAGATGTTCTTTATATTGAGGATGATGAGACACCAGAACAGGTTGCCCAGAGAATCTGCGGATGCCTCATCCCTGAAAGTATTCAAGGTCAGGTTGGATGGGGCTTTGAGCAACCTGGTCTAGTGACAGATGTCCCTGTCCACAGCAGGGGATAGAACTAGATGACCTTTAAAATCCTTCCAACTCAAACCATTTTATGATTCCTACCCTTTGATTCTACTTTTAGTTTGGGGCTTTTACCTTTACACCATATATTTTACCTGCAGTGGAGCTCTCCTTAGAGCTCTCTAGTCAGATTCTGGGCTTCACCACTGTTCTGGACATCTTGGGACCCACTGTTCCCAAGCCCCAGAAGATGATCATTAGAGGTAAGCAAGCATTACCAGGAAGAGCAGGAGTAATGCAAAGACTTGCAGAGACTGATCCCCAGCACTGATGCTCTTATCAAACAGTTGTTTTCGAAGTGGGCCTTCTGACAAAGTGCAGAGCACAAGATTGAAAGAAAGAATGATACAGACATGAGAGCTCCCAAGAGCTTCCCAGGGCTTCCCAGAGGGCCTGCAGCACTCCGTGCTTCAGCTTAAAGGCAACAGAAGTCCAGGAAATTCAGCACCCGGCGCTTCTCCCAAAGAACAGACAGAATGGCTTTCTGCTGAGGGTTGCTTCTAATTTAAGGTCTGCATCTCCCTTCCTCTTTCCAGGGAGGCAGTAAAGCTGAGCTCCAACCAGACTCCCCCAGCATGTGGAAACTGTACTAATAGACAATGATTCCCCCATGAACTGAGAATTGTCTTGTAAAAATTTTGCCGCACCAAAAAGAAATCAGTCACTAACTGGTAGGGCTTTCTTCCTTTCCCATTCCCCACTTATTTCAAATGTAAAGATCCCTCTTCTCAGTTCCCTCTGCAAAAGGAATTCCTGCTCGTTTGTAGTACTAAGGACATACTTTCTATATCAGTAGGGCTTGTGTAATTAAAAATGGGGGAGAAAATTTATAGCGTTTTTTTAAACATGTCGATCATCTGTTTAAAGAAAAATATTTCCAGTATCTGTCTGCATGAAACTTCACCGTTAACTTTTAGAACTATGTTAATAAAAAAAGCCAGGGTCTGAAGAGTTGTTGCTGCTGTCTAGAGCAATTCAGTACAATTTCATGGAAAGGTTAAACAAATTCTGCCGGATGCCTGATTTAATTCTGTACCAAAGATAATGAGACCACCTTGCTGTCTGTAATTTTCCACTATTATTTAACAAACTCTTTGGCAGGGCTGGCTATAAATATTCCTATTTTCCATAATTCTGTGACTTTCACAGCCAAATCCATTAACCAGCTTCTTTTTTTTTTTTTTTTTCCAATGACTGTACGTAGAAGTATCACTTGGGGTCTGAAAGTTATTTTATTAGGAGAGGTTGAAAACACATAGAAATTGCAGAGAAATATAAAAGAAAAAACCAGGACTGCAGGAAAACTAAAACAGCTTTCTGATGTGCTTTTTGCTACTGCAGCTCTTCCAACAGTGAGAAAAGCTCTTCTAACATATCAGGACAAAGGATTAGGTTTTCAACTCCTCTTGCAGTTAATTTCAGTGCTGTCTCTTTCTCTCCCTCCTTTTGCACCTTAATTTTCATGGAGTCATAGAATAGTTTGGGTTGGAAAGGACCTTTAAAGGTCATCTAGTCCAAGTCCAACCTCCCCTGCAACAAGCAGGGACATCTTCAACTAGATCAGGTTGCTCAGAGCCCCATCCAACCTGACCTTGAACACTTCCAGGGATGGGGCAGCTACCACTTCTCTGGGAGACCTCTTTCAATGTTTGACAACCCTCATTGTAAAAAATTTCTTCCTTGTATCTAGTCTAAATCTTCTCTCTTTTAGTTTAAAACCATTATCCCTTGTCCTATCGCAACAGGCCCTGCTAAAAAGTTTGTCCCATCTTTCTTATAAGCCCCCTTTAAGTACTGGAAGGCTGCAGTAAAGTCTCCCTGAAGCCTTCTCTTCTCCAGGCTGAACAATCCCAACCCTCTCACCCTGTCCTCAGAGCAGAGGTGCTCCATCCCTCTGATCATTTTCGTGGCCCTCTTCTGGACCCGCTCCAACAGGTCCATATCTTTCCTGTGCTGAGGGCTCCAGAGCTGGACGCAGTACTCCAGGTGGGGTCTCACGAGAGCGGAGTAGAGGGGCAGAATCACCTCCCTCAACCTGCTAGCCACGCTTCTTTTGATGCATCCCAGGATAAGGTTGACTTTCTGGGATGAGAGCACATGTTGTTGGCTCATGTTCAGCTTTTCATCCACCAGTACCCCCCAGTCCTTCTCAGCAGGGCTGCTCTCAATCCCTTCATCCCTCAGCTTGTATTGATACTGGGGGTTGCCACAATCCAGCAGCAGGACCTTGCTCTTGACCTTGTTGAACCTCATGAAGTTCACACGGGCCCACTTCTCGAGCTTGTCCAGGTCCCTCTGGATGGCATCCCGTCCCTCAGGCGGGACAACCGCACCACTCGGCTTGGTGTTGTCCACAAACTTGCTGAGGGTGCACTCAATCCCACTGTCTGTGCCGTTGATGACGGTATTAAACAGTACTGGTCCCAATACAGACCCCTCAGGGACACCACTTGTCACTGATCCCCATCTGGACATTGAGCCGTTGACCACTACCCTCCTGCGTGTGACCATCCAACCAATTCCTCATCCACTGAACAGTCCACCCAGCAAATCCATACCTCTCCAATTTAGAGAAAAGGATGTTGTGGGGAGCTGTGTCAAAGGCCTTACAGAAGCCCAGCTAGATGACATCCATAGCTCTTCCCTTGTCCACTGATGGAGTCATTCCATCATAGAAGGCCACTAGGTTGGTCAGGCAGGATTTGCCCTTGGTGAAGCCATGCTCACTGGCTCAAATTACCTCCCTGTCTTCCTCCATGTGCCTTAGCATAGCTTCTGGGAGGATGTGTTCCGTGATCTTCCCTGGCACAGAGGTGAGGCTGACTGGCTGGTAGTTCCCAGGGTCCTCCTTTCTACCCTTTTAAAAAATGGGTGCAATGTTTCCCTTTTTCCAGTCACTGGGGACTTCACCTGACTGCCACGACTTTTCAAATACCATGAAGACTGGCTTGGCAACCACATCAGCCAATTCCCTCAGGACTGTGGGAGGCATCTTGTCAGGTCCCATAGATTTCTGTATGTTCAGGTTCCTCAGGTGGTCACGAACCTGATTTTCTCTTACAGTGGGAGGGGCTTTTCTCCCCTAGTCCCTACCTTGTGGTCCATCCACTGGAGAGGTGTGGGGAGAGAGGCTGCCAGTGAAGACTGAGGCAAAGAAGTTTTTGAGTGCCTTAGCCTTCTCCTCGTCCTTTGTTACCAGTTTGCAAGTCTTGCTCATCATGGAGGGTACACTTTTGTTGACCTCCCTTTTCTGGCTGACATCCTTTGCATCCCTTGCCAAGTTCAGCTCCAGCTGTGCCTTGGCCTTCCTGACCCCATCCCTACACAACTGGGCAGCGTCCCCATACTCTTCCCAGGACACCTGTCCCCGCTTCCACTGCTTGTGCATTTCCTTCTTGCCCTTTAGTATGACCAGCAGGTCTCGACTAAGCCATGCCAGTCTCTTGCCTGCCTTTCCTGATTGCTTACACCCAGGGATTGAGAGCTCTTGCACTGTGTGGAAAGCATCCTTAAAGATCTGCCAGCTCTGTTCTGCTCCCTTGTCCCTGAGGGCAGTTTCCCAGAGGGTCCTGTTGACTAACTCCCTGAAGAAATTTGCTTTCCTAGAATTCAGGGTCCTGACTTTACTCTTCGCCTGCCTCATATCACTCAGTACTGCGAACTCCATCTGTGCATGATCACTGCAGCCTAGGCTGCCCCCATTCTTGACATCCCCAATGAGCTTGCTTGCGTTGGTGACCAACAGGTCCAGTATCACATCCCCTCTGGTAGGGCTGTCTATTACCTGGCTTAAGAAGTTATCCTCCATGCACTTCAGGAGTCTCCTGGGTTGCGTACAGCTCACTGTGCTACTTTTCCAGCAGATGTTGGGGTGGTTGAAGAATTCAAACAGAACGAGGGATGTGAATTCTTGAAATAAAGACTGTTCTCAAACACTCTGTCCCTCAGGAGATGCTGACACAGTTCAGTGTCAGAATTCCATGGAGCCTAGAAAAATTTTTGAAAGGAAAGGCCACTAGGTCCTTTTCAAAACCAACATTTTCCTTAGTATTCTTTTTGGAAATAAATTAATAACATCACCTAAATTTTGCAATATAATCAACAAAAAAAGGGCAAACATGCAATGAAACCATTCAGCCTAAGACCTAAAATGTGTCGGTATAATGCATGAAAGAGTTTAGCCCTCAAGACAGTACCTGGAAGAGCTACAAGCAAATGAAAACAAGATATTTGAATGGGATGTTTTTGGATATCTCTATAATGGTGCCATGTATAAAAACGACAATTTGTAATTTTAGAACAGTTTTGAATGATATTTACAGAGCTAGGAGTCCATCGTGTGAAGCTGGCCACAAGTTTCTGTTTAATAAATATTGAGCTCCTACTCCATGTGGATTTTGCTACCTTAAAGCAATTTTAAAACACATCAATCAAATCCCTGTGAATCAGCAAAAGTAGATGTTGCTAACTGTTACAGGCAATATCACTTGAAGTTTCATTTTCTGCAGTGGGCTTTTAATGTAAAATGCATAGGCAGTTCTTGGAGTGGAGACTGGATCCTGGAATGCCTGCCTATAACTAAGTTCCCTCTAGTTCCCCAATTTCTAGACTACAGCATCAGGCTCCCCCTTCCCTCTCTCTGGTTGACCAAAGCTTGAAAATATTCATAAATGTATAAATACATCCTCACTTCTTTTTTCATTTGCAAAAGGCACAGACTCACCTGAAATGGCGAAGCAGGCCTTGCAGCAGGACAAAGGCTGTCCTGGTAGACAAAGAACTTCTCTGAGACACAAGAGCTGAGGATGGACCAGCCTTAGAAAGCCAGACATCCCAAAGGAGCCCTTCCTCACCCACTGTGGGGAGGAGGCACCATCGCTATCCCCCTTCAAGTCTGCTTTCTAAGAAAGGGGCATTCCCAGTTCAGCTTTTGATGATATGGGTGTCCAACTTCAAGAGGTTTTGGTCTGTGATTCTCTGTCAGAAATAAGTACATTACCCCACACCTGAGATAATGTTTAAGTTCCCAGAGCAGGATTTAAACAACACTTTTTCTTCAGTATGAATAAGCTCAGGTCACAAAGATAGTGGCTGTTACATCCCACTCTCCCACATTACGCTGTAGGAGCCTGAACATTAACTTAGCATCAAATCCAAAGGCCAGTTATGCACTGTGACAACTCAGCATCAGACAGTCCAAGTCACTCTTTAGATTTGGTCAATAGGGCACTATTACAGCAGCTAGTCTCCTTTCCTCCATGTTCTGAAGAAAGAATTGGATAACCTTATTAATATGAATATGTAAATTAAATGTTAAGTGGCAGAAGTGTATTGTGCCTTTAAGGCACAGAATAACTACGGGCCATAAACCACTGTTGGCTCACACACAGATCTCCAACTGCTGTCAGTGGGGATCTCAAACACAGACTGAGATCTGTATATGCCCCTGAGAGTCTTTATTCAAATAAGAAATTTAAATGACTGGTAGAGCTATAGGAAAAACCATCAAAACCAAATCCTACTGCCTTTAAAACTGGTAAATGAAAATCATGAGTTTTGCCAATTTTCTTTCAAATTTTCTTTTTGATTTCATGTAAACACAGGCTTAAGGCTTCCAGCTTTCCTTTCTCTCTCCCAGAAGCCATGTTCTGACTGTGAAAATGGTGAAGAATCCCTCTGAAAAGAGCAAAATTTTACTTTGGGACAAATGTCTGATTTTGCCTACAGTGGAATTTTGCTTATTTAGCACAAAAAAAAATGTTCAATGAGATTTGGCTCTTTTTCATATCAGATCAAGCCCACTAAATTTTACCAGTTCTTAGAACTGACATGAAGAATTGTTTTACTCCCCAGTGGGGAATGGGGGGAAACCAACTCAAAAAAACCCAACCCAAAACACAACAAATTGAACCAAATGAAAAAGAATCACAAAACCATAGCAGACAAATCTCCTATTAAAGTCAGTTTTGCATGTCACACAATAATTTTACTTTCATCAAGGACAGTTTTCCCTTTCATGCAATGGGAATTAAGCAATTTGCCAGCCACTACTGCCATCTAGAAAAGTGAATGATTTCTAATAGGATGAAACCTTCTACAATGTAGACTTGGGGACCACAAGCCAATCAATTAGACCTTAGTGGGGAATTACTGAGATAGTAATAAGTATTTGCTTTCTGTAAGGATGTCTTTATAAGTAGATGTGATCCAGAAAATGTAAGCCAACAGCGAACTAATTACTCCATGTGTGTATGTGTGTCTAAGTAAAACAAGGATAAACCTAAAGCTAATGGGTATTTAAGGAACTCCAACTCTGTGTTGCCACGGAAAATCCACCCTGTTCTTCAATAGCAGGTCAAGGAGTAGTTCTGGGAATTCAAAATCTCTGAACTAAATGACTTGAATCAATAGGACTGAATGTAGAAACAGAGTTAAGTACCGACCACAGTATGCTCACTCTTAGCTAAGACTTAGCTCTACTAAATATTAGCTTTAAATTATACAAGTTATTAGAAAATTCACTGTGAGCTTGATCAATGTGATCTATACCAGCAATAAACTGGTCAGAAATGTCTGTCATTATATTAAGATCAAAGTATTGTTCCTTCGTCTATATTAGTACAGTGAGCTTTGTCTATACTACATCCGAGGTAGAAAGTATACAATTCTATCAAAGAAATAATAATTTTGTAAGAAAACTGTTTTTCAAAATCACAGAACAAAACACAAAACTTAACCTAACCTATTCACTGCTGGAATTATTTCCAGAATAGAAATGATACATATGCTATCTTTTGTTCATCCTTAAAATACATATATGGAAAGAATGATCTAGTGTTAGCAATATTAGTAAGCAGTCAAATAATCTGACACGTGTGTAAAAGCTTATATCCAAGCGTGTATCAAAGATTCACAAAACACAAAATTCATAATCCATATTCTGGAACTAAAAATGTAACTTCTGTTTCCAACAGTTTTGGTTTGTGCCTATCCTTACCCTGTATTTTGTGTACCTTGCAGAAGAGATAAAAGGTGACAATATTCTTCCACCCTCATTTCTACAGGTAACTTCAGAGACCTGAAAAGTTAGGATGTTATCTTTTATCCCAGGATCAATTTTTGCCTTTCAATTTAGGAGTTAGAGGCTGCTTCAGATGGCACAGAATTTGAAGGAAAAGTCTGTTTTTCCCTACAATTGAAAAGCAGAGCAGGAAACTGGCAAACAAAAGCCTGCACAGAACAAGTCAGAACTTAAAATTTATATTTACGGAAGTCATGCTATGGAGGCAATTACATCTGTTTATCAAGTTATAGTTATTCTCATGTTAGAAAAAATCTGGTAGAAATGTACAACTAACATGCAATGTCTCTGAAAGATGAATACTAGCATGAAGGAACACGGTTTGAAATAACTATTTGAAAATACATTTTCCCCCTCAAAGTCCCATACAAAAGACTATTCAGGAAAATGTGTACTGAAGGATGAGAAGTAAAGTATGATCTTCGGTCAAAATTTGTCTAAAATAGTACAGATATTAATTAAGATGACACTAATTAAGACAAAAGTGAGAGGTCATAAAATGTAGCACAGATATTCCTAATGCATTCTTCTTTAATAAAGAAGAACAATTTATTTTAACCTGTAAGAAGAGAACTTCCCCAGACCCTCTTTCCCTCTTCCCCCACCTATGGCTTAAAAAGCTTGTAGAAGATATGGTCTCAAAATTTTGGTACAGCAACTTGATAGAAACAAAAAAAAAATGGATTACGTATCTAAAGCATACATGCAATGACAGTAAGAAGAGGAAGAACTGTATATGCACACATTTTAAGGGCTATAAGCCAGCAACAATATTAGAATTTTTTCTTCTCAACCTCTACCAAGGACCGTGCTATTCCATAATGCTATAGGTAAGTGAAATGTTTCATTTTCCTTTCAGTATTTGATTTTCAGCACTATTAGAGAAGAGGATAATGGACAAGATAGACCAATAGCATGATACTGTAAAGCGATTCTTACATTTCCAAGATGTATTAAAAGGATCTGTTAGTTCTTGACTGAATCAGTGAAAGCACAGTTTGTTTATCAGACTTTATACTACCATGACTGACTAACAATTAATACATACAAAAGAAATGAGAGGACACTACACACTAAACAGGAGAGATGATTCTGACACCAGTGTGGCATCTCAGTATCTTTCATGTCTAAGAAGTACTGAGAAATAAGATATTAATCATTTGGAATGGAGGACATTGTTTTAGCACCGGAAACTCTTTTTTAAAACTTGCTTAAACCAAGTCAGTATATTGCAATATGATATCAACTGCATTAAATCTTTGCAGAGCCCCCAAAATTTTAAACACATGAGGATCATACAATTATTGTACTGTATTGTGTTGTACTTTGTAATGTATATTATCATTATTGTACTGCATTGTGTTATACAGAGTGTATTTCAAATGTGATAAAAAATAAAAATCCTTCAGGGATTCTTAATAAGGTTCCATTTTTGCACATCGCCAACCTTTTATAGTCAAGAAGAGTTGAACTCCAGCAGAAAAGTATTATATTGGATGTCAGGTAGGGAAAAGAGGGGAAATGTCTTTTTTATGCTTTTTTAAGCACCTACTAATAAGGGAAAAAGAAAACGAAATTATATCAAAAAAGTGAATGTAAAAATAAGTTCAAAACCTTCAGCTCTTCTTCTGAGGTTCTTCACAAATATAAATCTATATCACCTCCTTAGACAAGGCTCTGAAAATAAGGCTCTGAAAATGTTGAAGACTGATAGACACCTCAGCAACATCTGATGTTTGAACTCAAAAAAATTAATCATACTTGGGACTCTTAGAACATTGTGAAATGTTACATGTCTAGTGATTCCATGAGCCCTGGACAAAACTCAAAGTAGTTAGACTTCATAGAAACTCCTCTCTGAGTACAAGCATATTATGAAGTGTCTATCAAAGGAAGACAAAACATATCAACTGCTTTTCTTTGGTGCATTTTACATGACTCAAACTCTTGCTCTCTTGAAACTGTTTGTAATAGTTCAATTACAATTCTTAGTTCTACACTGCCAAAATAAAAACTGAAAGATAAAAGATGCAAATAGGCTGCAACAACTATCTCAGCTATAGGAAATCTAAGTTATGCAAGAGAACATATTGTTTGAAAGTCCATATACTTTTCAAGACTTGATCATGTCTTCAATTAGAATGTATAAAGATACTTTCATTTAAAAACAGAAATAAAACTATCATATTAAACCTCCAAGCATCCAAGAGTTCAAAGTACAATACCATCTGCACTACTAGAACCATTGAATGTAAACAAGGTGAGACAGAACCACAAGTGACCTATCACTCACCTACAAGAGCAAATTAATTACCCCTTGACATAAGTATCACTTTTACGTACAGAGTCTGGATCATAATGAGGTCTTTACTATGCAACCATATTTCAAGTAATTGTCATCTTAAGTAAACATGTTTTAATTACTGTCACTTTTTTCATTATTCATTCTCAAGCCTACAATACCTGTCAGGGTTTAACGGATTGTCATCTCCTGCTGCTTTCCTGGGGCAACATATGTCCCCATTTATTTCACCAAACTAATTAAAATACCCAGACTATGCAATGAATTTAGGGTAATTTTGATGGTGATGGTGTTGCAGTTGTCCATCCTAACAATTCTTCAGAGCTTTCATCTGCTTCTCTGAATACTTTCATGGCGCTATATAACTGGAAATAAACTGCTGTGTGACTGTTGTTGATAAAGTGACATTTGCCACAAGCACTGTCATTTTGAAGAATATCCAGGGAACAAAAAGGAAATCAATATAATTGCCAGTTACCAACTTTAAATTTTCATTTTATTACATGATACAGAATAGCATATTGAGACTAATTTCAGATCACCTAGTGCAGGGAAATAAGTGTATGTTGTAGAAAAAAAATATTGCCTTCTCTCATATCTAATTCTTAATACCCTTAAAAAGTAAACAAATATCTTTATCTAGTTATATGCAAGCTGCTTATATGTGCTGAGACGTTTTATTTTTATTGTTTTTCACCATTAACAGTGGCCCACTGGGAACTTGAAGGCCAGTTCATTTTGCCACTTGAGGATGTTCCCTAAAATGTTTACTACTTGCTTTACAAATGAGGTGTCTCAAACGTTAAACTAGCTGCCATATTCACACCAAACAATTGTTGAATTGACTTGGTCCAGTAGTTCTTCATTAATTCCCAAAAGATATTTGCCTAGAGCCTTGAAGGGAAAACAACAAATGGGGATTGTTGTTCAGTCCTGAGCCAAACCTCTAAACTTCATATAAAAGTAAGCAATAATTCTGACAAAAGCAGCTTCAGAACACATCTAAAATGCAAGTTAAAAATAAAATGTAAAAGGGACAATAGCAGGAACAAGAGAAGGAAAACAGAGGAAAAGACACAGTAGCCTGGATTATATCTACTTTACCTCCACTTGCTATAAGGTCTTTACATCAGAGATGATACCAGATAAATCCTGCTCTTGGAGCTATTAGTGCTGTTTCAAAGGGAGTCATCATATGTACACTGAATCACATTTGACTTATTTCCAACACTTCTGTTCTGAAGGGAGACAGTAAAACTGCAGTGCTTGCAGAAAATAAATGCACATGCCTTATTGGTTGAAGTTCTGATCAGCACTACGGAATGAAAGATTAATTTAATACTTTTAATCACATAAAAACTCAGTGTCTTGTTTTGGTAAGCCACATATACCTCTCATTTCCTTAACCTGACATATAGAGAAGTGTCTACCTGAAAGTCAACTTTTGAAATTAGCATTTGTCTGTTTTTATCTATCAAGCACAATCACACTGGGTATGGCTGAAACTTTTATTGCTGTCCTGACAGACACCTGGAGCCAGTGCTGTCATTGCTCCTTTTTGTAAGCAGTGAGGAAGTGAATGAGATGGACAGTTCTTCAAAGAAATGTTTAACAAAAAGCAGACTGAAGCCTTTTACAAGGACATCACCTTTTGCAATTCAAAAAGGTTCTTTTTGTTTGACTTTCTAGCACCGTCATATTTAGCAGTTCACCTTCTCTCTTCTCAGGCAATTTTTCCCTATGATGAACCTACATTGTGAAGGAGACTAAGATAATCGCCAAAAAGCAGACAGATGAATTCAGGTCAGGTTGTGAAGGTGAGGTACGGAGAAGGCTGTGATTCAAGCAGAGGCCTGTACGGGCATTAACAGGTCCTGGAGCAGCACCGGCAGGAGCTGAAACCCTGCTGTACTTCTGAGGAGCACACACAAGGTTCTTCTTCATTTCCAGGGTCACTGGGGCAGTGGTCAAGGCTTTCACTTCACCTCTTGCTCTTTCTGGGACAAGAACTAGCCAAGAATTACTCCAAGCAAGTCCTGCGTTAGTACAGGAAACTCTTAAAATATTATTCTTTGTTCATCTGACCCTGCAGAAACTGGACTCTATTCATCCTTGATAAAAAGCACACTGACACCACTTCCAGGCTACTGGGCAGCTAACAGTAACTCTGATGCTGTTTGGATGCCCTTACTCTGGGTCAAATAGACTATACTGACTGCTGTGATGATATTGCAAACGTGCCTGTAGCATCCCAGAAACTTTGAAAAGGGTTAGTCAAGCCTCTATTGGTTTATGTACTGGAGAGCTACTGCCAGAAATGTCCCAGCATAGTGAGGATAATGACACCTTAGTACGATATCGGCATGCTACTGAATAAAATAGCAAAGCAGCCAACAACATTTTGAAACTGCCCAGAGAAAGACAAATTGATTCCTAACTATAGCCTATTTCTAATCATTGCTGCCTCTCCAAGTGATAAGAAATATTTGCTTTTCTTCATCAGAAAGCAACAGTAGCTGCTGGAGCCATGGTGAATTATTTGTTTCATATCCTTGGAAACATATTATACAGCCTTAATTAAAAGAGATTTTCGAAAGAATAGCAAAACACTCTTAATGGAAAAGGGACATTCTTTCAATAGCACGGAAAATAGAATGCATTTGTTTACTTCCCTTGATATTTTATAAGTGAGGAAATGTCTTCTCTCCATATCTCACCTCCTAAAGCTTTGATTTGGTCTGTTCTGCAGTATTTCACTTCCAGCAAAGATCAGGGGCTGTAACAAGCCAGTTTCCTCTTACAACAATTTTATTTCTCCTCTGTAACTACATTTAATACAAGCCATTATTTAGAGAGAAGAAGAAAGAATATCAGGAAAATGGGTTCTCCAAGGCCTCAGGATCCAGAAGCGTGGACAGCAAACCTCCTTCAATTAAGAAGAGACCAAGAACAGACTGTTGATTGTACATCATACACTAATTTCACTAAATTGGAAAATACTAACAAGCCCCTTGGAAAGCCTCTGAGCAGAGGAGGCAGAAACAACACATAGAGCAGTGCAAGTTACACATCACCGAATAAGTTACAATAGTGTCATGTGAACCACATTCATATCTGGGTGAGAAGGGAGGTAAGAAATCATTACTACAGTGCCAATAAACCAAAGAAACTCTGAAAGAGGAAAAGCTGACAATTAGGAGCAATTACTCGAACAAGACTCATTGACCAGCCTTGTATCAAGAGAAACAAGAATATTTCTTTTTTAGATTAACTACAAAATTCAGACAGACTTTTATTTGGGAAATTGGATTTATTTGGGCACAGGTTGAAACTCAGGACCAAACATGGTTCAAAAACTGTTATTTATAAACCAGCAAAGTCCATATACAGGAAAGCAAATTTAAATAGATTTTAATACAATAAGTAAACAAGGTAGTAAATAAGACTTGTAACAAGCATGTAGGACAACTAAAACTTGATTTTCTTGTACTATTGCTACGATACAGCTCAGAAGGAGAGCATAATTACTTTTCTATCCGTTGTTTAATCAATATCTAGGCATTCCAGCAGCAAAGATTACGCATCTCTTCACTTAGTACACGGACAAAAAAACCACCTATGAGCAAAGCCACATGCATTTAGAAACAGGGTAAGACAGGTTGTGTGTTGCTCTGAAGCTATACTGTCGCAATGATCTAGCATCTAGTTATTCTAAACATGATTGTGATCATATGTGCTAGCTTAGGAGGTTCCATTAAAAAAAAATAATGAAGAATAATAAACTTCTCTTCTCTGATCTTCCTGGTTCCTCAGGATCACAAATCAGGTCCTGTGCAGGCTTTCAGTCATTACATTTAAGATTCAACGCTTTCCCTAATCAGAGATACACAGTGATCACCCCTCTGTATATTGCCTTCTCCTCAGTCTTTCCATTTCAGACAATCTAGAAATGTACTTGCCTCAGAAAAATTAGTGAGCAAACTCATCAAGATAACTGCTTCTGGGAAAGCAAGTCTATCAAATCTTGTATCTTATTTTTCTAACATGTTTAGAGACAGCATCCAGTAGCTATTCTTCTACAAAGCAAAGCCACACATACCTTCCAATATCTTATAAAATACCCATAAAGTCTCCTTAGCAACTTCTCGGTTCATCTTTCTGGCTACATTTGACTAAGTTTCTACTGAAAATTGAATAAAGGACAAATAAAATGAGCCACCTTGGGAGAAACTCACAGTGTAGGAAAAATACAGTTGATCCTCTTAAAGTCAAGATCCAACTCCCAGGATTTTTCTTTTTTAACAAACAAGAAAATGTAACCCACTTGACACTGGGAATATGGTTTCCTGAAATCCATTTCAATTGCTGCAATTAAATGTGGCACATAAGCCAAGAATGCAGAAGTACTTAGATTATACTTGACACACATGAACAAGGCTTAACCTTAAAAAACATTTATAATAAATTATCCCCTTGCAAAGTCAAGATTGGTGAGGTCAGATAATTTCTCCTGTGAATGTCCTTTCTTTAAAAATTGACCACAGGTGGAATCCCTTGCAGTTGTTTTTCATAAAAGTGCTTCAAAGGATGTTGCCAGGAAGAAAAGCACACAGATGTCATGCTGCCCAAATTTCTCAACATGGAAATTATACGCCTTGAATTTTCTCAACAGGGTACATCCTCCCCCATAATCCACAGTGAGCCAGTAGTAATGCATCTCCACCTGAAACCAATATTTTAGCTCATGTGGAACTGTCCCTTTGTTACCATTCACCCAACTGTGAGTTTTTAACAACCTACCTACAACTATTATGTCCCCCTATTATTCCTCCGGGTCATTCACTCTGACTCATAATGCATGTAGAATAGTAAAGCATAGAAATGCAGCCTAATGACATCAAAATTAATTTATTCAAAAGCTAAAGTATTGACAATCAGAGAAGGAAAGGTTAATTCTCTATTCTCCAGACCTGCACACAAGTGGGAACACTGGCCCAAACACCTTTCCCAAAGCTCTACGTGTACAGAAAGTGACAATGTTATATGAAAAAGCTGTTATGTCAATATTGGTGGGGAATTTTTCAAGCAACATGTAATTAAGCTGTGGAACACATCTCTACAGAACAGCATGTAGAATAAGAGCATAAATGCATTCAAAGAGAAATTAAATAGATTCATGAAGAATAAGTAATCTGCAATTACTAACAATGATATAATAATTTGCAGACTCATGAAGTCTGTAAATCACTGGCGGTTCAAGCTGGAACATACACTAAGGGCAAAGCATCATTCCGTATTGATCCATGTCTCATAGTCTATCCAAAAGTAACCACTACTGGGTACCGGATTCTTACGTTCTGTTTCAAGTATGCATGTATAGTTTGAACTGCACCACTGACCCCTGTAGTTGGCAAAGAAAATCCTGAAAAGGTTATTTAGTGGTTCCAGCAAAGCGTTACACAAACTGAAATGAAAACATGGTCTGGGAGCACCTTAACTTTTGGCCTTAAGCATTTTCTGCAATAATCAAATATTCGAGGATAACTCCAAGAAAGACCAGTGAAGTTTTCCAAGCTCACAGGAATGCCTGCATTCATAGACAGGGCCAAGCCCACCAAGTAAGTATTTCATGCTCAAAATATTTAGTCTGTGTGAGCAAAACATCACAGCTCTTTGTAACATGTTTGGGACAGATACCTCTTCAAACCACAGACTTCAGAATAACGTACTGCATTCTCCTATATTGCTCCAGCATTTGCAGTAAAAAGATACAACTAGAGGGGTGTTAATTAGCATGTGCTGCAGTAAAACAACAACGCTGCTTGTGCTTACCACAAATATGCTGAAACAACTGCAAACAGAGAGATTTGTTAATCCTAGTTCAGAAATGCCCTCCTTCCTTGCGAGGTTGTTCTCAGGAGCTAAGCATTATTGTAGCAAAGACAAAGCTTATTCCATTTTTTTCCCCAGACAAATGCAATCAAACAGGGACTTTCTGAAACATATTATAGCTTGTCTCTCAGACATCTGGAGCCAGGGCTGCCACAGACTTTCTGCTGTTCAGAAGAAAAGTGAAAAAGACAGACAGCACTTCAAAATAAATCAATTGCATTTATTAGCTCCTTTTGCTGATGCGTTTGGGAAGGAAGGAAGGGAAGAGAGAAGAGAGGAAGAGGTTTTCAGCATTAAAGGTCTTATTTTCTTTGCTATTTAAAACTCCTATTAGTTCAAGTCAGATCAATGGCATTGTGCATTTTCCAATAATTTGTCTGAGATAAAACCAGAGCTATAAAAGCTTCAGGATTTACTAAGGACATCTATTTCCATTCCAAGAACTAAATAAAATGGGAAAGAGAAATAGATCTATTTGAGCCAAACACAGTTGGTTGTATGCACTTCCATTTCCACACACTGAAACCAAGCTGACTCTCAAATTTGCCTTGAAGAAGTTCAAAAGTCAAAACATTTGCTTGCATACATTTAAGGATATAATTTGTAAGAGTTCACACATTGCTCCATATTGTCACCTTAGAAGCACAACTGATATTCATGCATTTTAGGAAACACACTGCAGTAGCTGCAACATGCTGGAAAGTGGATTTTTTTTCACCTAAAACAAAATCCTGAGTGTTTTATAAAGTCCATAAGGAATTGACCATCAGAGAGAACAATAATTTTTAAAAAATCCTTTTGGATTGGAAGAATGTGTCAACGTGCTCAAGGCTTCACACATAAGGCTGGAATACCACATAATGTTTGTCAACCCAAAATGAAGTCTTCTAGTCCCTCTTTCAGATATCAAAATAAAACGCAATAAGCTGTCAGAATACTGGAGCTTTCTGAGCCACATGCAATTGTATTGTCTCTTTTCTCTTAAAATAATGCTTGTCAATACAATTAAACAAAGAAATAGAACAGCTAATTCATTAGATTCAGTTTTCCTTTACACTAACATAAATTGGGAGAGACGAAGTGAAATAAACTGAGTTATTTCCTGATTTATACTGATGACAATCAGAATCTGGCTTAAATATGATCATCTGCTAAAATACATAAAGTAAGAATTTCGAAACAAAACAAAGTCTCTTCCTACAGAAGGCGACTGTGAAAAACAGATGTCTGCTGTAAGAATGTTCAGCTTGATGCTATTATAAGAATTATAAAGACCAAGATCCATGGAAACTTCCTTCCTGTTGCAAAATATAATACAGTTCACTTCACTAAAACAAACAAAATCTGCCATGTAAAAAGGCCAAACAAACCTACGCTACTGTTGCAGTCATTAACAGTAGTCCCTACATTCCAGATTTCACTCGTTCTCATAACCTGAACAAGGTCTCAAAATACTAAAACATTGTTTTAAAATATTTATGATTCTGCTTAGCTTCAAAGTAAAAGTGATTTGGTGGATGAGGGGGAGTGGAATAGGAAGGCAAGAAATAAGAATACTGTAAACTCCCTTTTTAGTACAAATAAGCTGAACGTGGTGTGGGGAGAATGTTGCTCTGAGCACCATACTAACCACCAAAAAAGGCTACACTCAGTTCCATGTAACTGTGCAGAGAAGACATAGACAGCTTCTGAGGCTGCAGACACCGAGTTCAAGGCAGTCCAGAAAACCAGTTTGAAACAAATTCTGCAGTGTCAAAGATCATTAATAACATAAACACACTAAACAGAAAATAGTAAAAGAATGGAGGCATCCTCTTGATACCTACAATGCTAGTCAGCACTCCTGCAACTGTCTACCAACTACAGTTACTTCAAAGTAGGCTCATTAAAGCAGTCCAAGCTACCTCAAAATTCTCCTCTGTCAAGCTCTATGGATTCTCGAGTCTGGGTGAAGCACCGCAACTGTTATTTTCCCTATCCAATATTTATTTCAAGAATTCCTCTCCCAAAAGACTTTCCAAAATAAGCTTTTATGTCTTTATCTTGGCTTTGAAGCTGATGCCTGTCAGATGTGCATCAACTTACAGACAGAAAAAAAGAGCCTTTTGCTCAGCCCCAGTTTAATTGAAAAGGATTCTTTTCTGGAGTCTCAGAAGCAGCATTCCGACCAAGCTACAGCCATTGCACTTTCCTCCCCTATATAAGCAGCAACTGCTAGCACACTTGTTGCTAAATAAGCCTGGGGTTTTCACTGCTTCCAGTTGTCTGTCAGACATTCAATGTAATCAAGACAACGCAGATGTTTTAGATTGAATCATAGAAATCAGCACACACTCTTACAATAAATGGTGGGGTGACTGGGACTCGGTTTACACAATGGGTAATGCAGAAACAGTTACTTTTAGAAAAAAAAAATTTGATCTTTCACTTACAGGCAGATGACTCAGACCAACTTTAGAAACTAAAATTCATTATTTGCAGTAACAGATACTGCTTGAAAAGAAGAAAGTGATTTTTTTGGCTGGTTGATCTCTGCATTCATATCTGTATAGAGACTGAGACACCAGCTCAGCAATTCATCCAGACAAACTTATATGTGGTTAACACAATGATGTAATTGTTGACTGAAACAACACAGTTAATTTAACATACTTTGCTGCTCCTTTGAGTCATTTAATGGTACTGGGCAGCTCTGCACCTCCAAAAAAGAGTGGGAATAGTGGAACACTCCAATTATTCAAATAGTACTTGAAAAGTTTATATGGAAGCATTTTTGGCATAGAGTTTCTTGTGATTGTTCTGACTCCCTGACAGAACTGGCATAATCAAAAATACATGTTGCAGAAATCCAGGGGAAACACAAAAGAACTTCAACGTGTTCTCATAGCCTTGATAGACCAAGGCATTATCCTTACATACATGTGAGGGGGGTGATACACTGGCACAGGTTGCCCAGAGAAGTTGTGGATCCCCCATCCCTGGAGGTGTTCAAGGCCAGGTTGGATGGGGCTTTGAGCAACCTGGTCTAGTGGAAGGTGTCCCTGCCCAGGGCAGGGGGGATGGAACTAGATCATAGAATGCTTAGAGTTGGAACAACCTTAAAGGTCATCTAGTTCCAAGATAAGATGATCTTAAGACAATTTTTAAGGTCTCTTCCAACCCAAACCATTCTATGATTCTATGACTGGACAACAAAAACTACTTTCTGGAGCCTAAATGGCTTCCAGTGATATAATATACAATACTTACTAACTTTAAAGAAACCATATGTTTTCCTATATGAAATAAGATGGAAAATATACGCTGACTTTACTTATAAAAGCAACTTCACTATGCATTCACAGAAAGAAAAAAAAAATCACATAATACTGTCTGTTATTAAAGCACTCTGTGAACAACAAAAATCTGAAGTGCAAAAAACCTGAAAAGGGAAAGAAAATAGCACTGGTGACTAATCATTTAAGACTTGCTCAAGAATCACAGGGACCTCTGAATTACTGAAACCTAATTTACTTAACAAAAGCATTTGTACAAAAGACATTGCTGAGGGGGAAGAAAACCATTCAAACACTTTTCAGACATTTCCAGGAAGTGATTTATCTATTGGAGCAAAGGTTAAGGGCTCAGAGGAGTAGACAGGTTAATTTTGAATGCAGGAACGGTGTCTACAGAGCCTGTACTATATATGTAGGCAAAAATAACATCAAGGAAGAGAGATTCCAAGTTTTGACATCTATTCCCAATTTTTTTTATCCAGGGGAGACACAAAATGCAAAAATTTGTTTTTGTGCATTCTGAAAGTTAAAGGTGTCTTACTAGCAAAATTAAAGGAATGCATGGTTATCCAGATGGCTTAAGATGGCAGTTATGCAGAACTATAATCCTCCCTAAGGGTAAACAGTACAAGGCAGAAGAGATGAACAAGGTCTTGAGATGAACTAGAGAAAGGAAAAAACACATCCAGCAGCCCTGCAAATTGTTACTTGCAATAATGGCACAGGTTAATATCACACCTATCATGAGACTACATGCAATTTCCTAGAGGATGTTTAAAATTAAATTTGGCAAGCGATAAGTCCATAATAAGCTCTAATTGCTCTTCATACTTTGGAGGGTAGGGGGAAAGAAAAGAAAAAAGAAATATCAAATATCCATGCTTGAGTTATGGCTGCTTTGGATTATGGCTACTTTGCATGTCTATTAAGAGTTTTCCCAAGGAATTTTACCATACCTTTTAATGCACATAACAGATAGGAATGGCTCCCATTAGGAAAAATTATATGTCCTTAATAAAAACATATAGAGAGGTATCTCTCTAATAAAACAGCCAAGCACCACTCAGTGATGGCAACCTTCTAGAAGACAAAATTACATATCAGATATTATACAAGCCTGGTACTGAAAAGAAAGCAGCAATCCACAGATTTTCTTGCCTCTCGGCTCTGATGCTGGTCCTCCACTAGTCACACTGGGCATGCTTTCTCCCCACCAGCAGGTTACTAGCTGGTCCATGTTCCCCTCTGGATTTTCTCCAGACTCCACTCACCTAAAGTTTGTGATCTATGTGATCCTCCTTCTCTTCCTAGCACAGTTTCTGACTGTACTCAATTTTCCTCCTACTCTCTCTGTATCTGTGCGATATCTTCATTTCCCTCATTCTGAATTCCCACGTACTTATTCTGGGCTTATTTCTAGCCTCACTCGTTCCTTTATATTATACCAATGCTAATGAGTTTCTCCTGACTTCCTGGGTGATACCCTAAGTCTCCTGAGGTCAGTGGAAACTGGCTGCTGAGTCCATTGGATCAGAATTTTACTTCTCATATAAGGAAACACTGCAGATGGTTTTCTAATCCCCATGATCACTTCAGAGATCTGCAATCAAAACCTCCGATTTTAAGTCCTATGTAAGTAAGAGCACCATAATCTCTCACACCAACCAAAAGACAGGTGCCAAACACTGCAAACAGTAGAAAGTGCTGCTGTTTCTTCTTCCAGGAACATTGGCTACATAGTTTGGATCATCCAGTTGCAATATTATTCTTTGCATAATGCTACTTATTATTGGATACACAAGTCCAAATAGCTGGAAACATTGCTATGTATTTGATGGGCAAGATACATAACGACCAGCACAACTAAAGCATCTCACAGAAGATCCCTGGAGCAAAATAGCCCCATGTAGAACCACATTTAATGACAAAACAGATCTAAAAGCCTTGGACTTTGTTAGGATCACAGAATTGCAATATTCACAGCAACACGAGCCAGCTTTAACTCCTGCTTGAAGCATCTTTGATTAACCTAGTAAGAGAAATGAAATGAAATGAAAGTTTGGGTTACTTTTTCCTTTTGGGCAAAGGTTGGAAAGAGATGTAAAGGCTACGTCAACTAAATCCAAGCAAAGTGATATCAAAAACATGAAAACATGGAAACTCATTCCCTATTCAGACGGCATACACATCTCATTCGCCCGTACGACAGCCCTTGTCAGTGCTCCTCCAGGAAGGACACTGGGGCTTCTTGTCTGTCTCACATCAACCATGAGACAGTTGCAAGTGCAGAGGCAGATATGACAGAGTATCTGTCATATATATATATATATATACACATATACACACACAGACAGGCACCTTGGCCAGACACGGCATGTTAGGACCTATCTGTACTGTATGTTTCTCCCACAGCACACTCAGCCATGTTGGATGGGAATCCAACAAATCCAATCCTGTGCAAACCATTTGATTGACCCAAAGTGGGCCCAAAAGGTGCTCTGACAAGCAATCCTGTTAGTCAGCTCCAAAGTTGTCATCAGGCTCAGAGCTGAAAATGTCTTTAAGAATTCACACCACCCACTTTGCAGACAGATTGTTAGGAAAACCATGCAGCTTAATGGTCAAGGTAGCAGCTTATAATACAATGGCGAAAGTGTTGAAGCTGCTACTTGGTGACAACGAACTGTAAAGCCTGAATCTCAGAAGTAAAATAATTTCACATAGAACATAATAAGAAGTTGCAAAGTTCTGATTGCAAAGAGGTCTTGGAAATTACATATGAAAACTATCTTTATCTAGTACTTTGACAACAGTGCTCTACAAGATCCTAGTTAAGCAGTACTCTAAAATGTATTTCATTACATTTTTGAAGACAAATAGATACAAACACGGACAATAGGTCAACTGCACATTCAACTTAGGCAAGGAAACGCTTTCAATTTTAAGAAGAAAATGAAGATCATGTATTCATTAATAGCTTCCACTTTGGGAATTTTGGACTGATTCCTTATGTATTCCTGTTGCAAATGTCACCATTCTTCAATGATCACAAGGCTGATGGAAGCATCAGGAAAATGCAATGTTGGATCTCACTTTAAAGCATTCTGGGCTCCAACTGGCATTAGGTTCCCTAACCAGATTAGAGTGAGAGGCCGGTCACAGCAGATGCCCTGTCTCGGTTCATTACTCAACACCTGTTAAACTTGATTAACAGCCCTAGCTAATTAACTGTTAAGAGTAACTCACACTGTAACAGATCCCAGAGGTCTGAGAAGTTGACTTCATTTACATGTTTGTCTCCTCTCACAAGGTCTCAGTTAAGCATCACAAAAAATGCCTTCCAGAGAACAACAATAAAACCCCTTTAACTAGAATATCATTGGCACCCATATGACATACTTTACAGTTTCAGATGTATACCTGCAAGGAAAACTTTACAACAGAACTCGAAATGCTCAAAATACAAACCTGCCCTGCAATTTAAAACTGCCTCCGAACAATGTGCAATAAACTACAGCCATGTGCACTGTAGCAGCCGAAACAGATGTCATGGCAGCCAAACAAAAAAATGTTCTAATTTCAAATTCAAAATTCTGTGCTTGGGCAAATACGATTTCCCTAACGTAATCCAAAAAAAGTGGTATTTCCAGGTGCTGAATGCAACAGAGATACGTTACAAATTCTGCCGCTTAGCAAGGTAGAGGTGACACGATCACTCTATTTAGACTAACAGTTTTCACACCTGTTTTAGTAATTTTCTAGATCTACAAATATTCTTATGTTAGGCTCTGTTACCAATAACTGCTACAGTCCATGAATTAAGAGACCAGGGGTTTGGTGGTTACAATGTTTTGTAGGACACCAATTCCTAACAAACACAGTTTCCACACTCTAAGTAGGCTGGATATCTGGTCACGTGACATGCACCACAGATTGTTTTCCAACGTTTGTTAGTCTGTTTTGGTGAAACAAATCATGCTGTGGTAGTCGTTTTACTCCATTCTACAGATGTGTAACAACACGTAATACAATAAATTATATCCTCCTCTTATTCACTAAATAGGTATTGCTTCCACAACACAGTACAAAATAGTATAGACCACATTAGCGGTTTCCTTTCTTTTCCAAGCAAGCCTCATTGACATCACTGAACCTCCTTTCTGTCCGAAGACCAATTCCCTTTGCCCTGGGAACAGTGCCAGCATGTTCCTCTCAGCTCCTGTCACTTCCTCCTTACACATTTACATGTCTTAAGCACCCAAGGTGACTGGCCTTTAGTGCCAAGTCTTTTGTCTGGTGTTGGTGTCCTTGGAGCACAGATTTGTGTGTATCAGCGACACCTGATGCTCTTCTTCACATGTCTCTATCCAGGGCACCTTCTCAGCTATGTAGGTGCAGTTGTACAGTAAGATCCACGGATGTTATTTGGTAGGGCTCTACATCCAAAACTTTCTTCCACTGTATGATGTAAGCGTTAAATGACAGCACCACAAACGCATACATCTCCTTGTATCTGGATTCTTCCAAACTGCAAGGTGATTTTGCTTAGATCCAAATTTCAAAACAAGTATCTAGGTCTTAGACATATAGGCGCCTAATTTCACCTGCAGGTCTACCATGGCTGTATTTTTTAAAAACAGTGGGTCACTATGCACTGAAATAATTGAAAACACAGCCTAAATTTAAAACTGACTAAACACAGTATGCATGCTTTTCCGTTGGGCAACTTAGGAACACTCTTCAGATAAAATCCCTGCTACAGATTAGGTTATCCTGACTTGCTGCATCTGTTGCAGCTCTTCCCTTGTAATTGTACTAAACCTTACAGTAACTTGGAGGAGGAGTGCCAGCATTAGTGCAATCTCTTTATTCAGTCAATCAGCAAAGAAAGCATTTTTTTTGTAGACATTTTACTATTTGTACAATTCACTAAATGAAAGCAGGCACAACAATTTTAGATCATACTCAGAAAAATTAAAAAGACAGTATTTTTGAGAAGTTCCAGTATTCCTCTGCTAACTGCTTTTTAGAGAAACCAACACATTACAATATTGATGTTACGATGGCATGCTATACAACTGTACCTCAAATGGAAACAAGAGGTTTAAAACTACATTATTAGTATCATTTAGGGTTAATGGGCCGTGAAATCTCCAAAGACAAAACATCTTAACTCATCCTAACGACAAGAGAAATTTCTGCGTGGACCTTCTCAATTTGTTCATGTGATTTTTAAGACAACACACACAAAATATATGAAAAAAAATAAATCTACAAAACCTGGTACTGAGCAGCCAATTAAGTTTCTCATTAAATATTTATTCCAATCAGCCACCATATTTCCTAAGACAGAACTTGAAGAAGAGTTCCGAACAAATCTAAAAGATGAATGATATTGTGCAAAAATTAAGGGAGAAGAGCGTACTAAGTAGATCAGGACACATACACAGTAAGTGGACCACACCTAAAGAGATGAAAACATGCTTTTGTGTCAAAATATGTGGTTTTTTCCCAGCAATACCAGTTGATCTAATCAAAGACATTACTTCTTGCAGCCATTATATTGCTTATGATTATTCCAGCATTTTTTTACCATGCTAAATGTCATATCCAATCACTTCTATCTGTTCTTACTCCTTTTATGTATTCCATCCCCTTGATAGTATTGGAATCAACTCAGCTACAATCAGGACTCTTCTGTTCTTCCTTTCTTTGTGGCTTGTGTGCATATTTTAGGGCATGAAATAACTGGTTAAAATGGGCTGTAAGGAAGGGCAAAAAAAATAAAGTAGCTGTATTTATAGTTATTTTTGCTTGTATTGAAACAAATTTCTACATTTCTGAAATTATACAGTCTTTTATAGCAGCCAGACAGATAGAGAACAGTTAAGGAATGTGGATTTCTTCTACAAATTCAAAATCATTGCTTCTTTAGCACTAGATTTTCTTTTTTCTTCCCCCCCCCGCCGGAAGAGCTGCATATGAAAGGATGTAACACAGGAAGGAAAATAAATTGCAATACTATCAGAAAATAAATTGCAATACTAATAGAAAGCCATATGTTTTTGTATTTCTTCTAGATGTCCTAAGAGCAGCCACTATTAGAGTCATTAAAATCTTTTTGTCTTTTCTTCAGGCCATCATTTTCAGCTTAACATTTCTATTTGGTTTTTTGCCTTTCCATAGTACCTTATATATAAACATGTTTACTAACAAACTCTTAAATCACTTCGTTCTGTCAGGTAGATCAGTTCTGTACTTGTTATTATTCTCCTGCTTTATAAGCAACATCTTTACTCCAGTACATTTCTAATTTTCCCTTTCCTGTATCACATCAAGATGTAGAATTCTGATTTAACATTTCAGATCCTGATATTATCAAATATTAGCTATCTCAATTATGGAACATTTGCTGTCCCTTCAAAAACTAAGCACTTTTTCACGTCTTCAAGCTTGTAGTTAGAAAGATGAAGAATTATTTTATGGATTGTTTGCAAATACAGACACTAAACACATTCATTTCACACCTACAGCAAGATTTTCATGACAGTGCATGATACTCCAAGACATGTGTTTCCTTCAGAAATCATGGATCATAGATACATAAAAAGATGCAATTTCAAGCTCTAGAGGCAGGAGTGAAATTATCACGTCATCGGTCTAAATGTCACCTTTTATTTTACCTCCTGCCACCAGGTTCCCATTTAAAATGCATGCATTAGCTAGCCAGACAAAGACATCATCACATTCCTTGTCTTCTTTCCTTCGTTTGTTTCTTTAAAAAAAAGTTGCCAAGCATTATCCTTGATGTTGAATCATAATAATCTCTTCTTTTTATCCTCATGTTTATGAAAATATTAATTGTTGCACAGCATCTATAGCTCTCTATAAATACACAGAAGTATAAAATAGTCTATAGTGGTAACAGTGAAAAAGAGAAAGCTCTCTTCCATCATTATTATGCCTCTGCAAAAGAAACAGGAGGCAGCAATTTTATGGGCAATATTCGACTTGAATCCATAGCAGACAAGCAAGAATTGGTCATGCCAGCAAAGTTGTCTTGTAATCCTCCACTCTACCTTTCTGCGTTACAGGAGATGGATATATTTTGAATTTTAAAAAAAAAAGAAGAAAAAGAAATTTATCTTTTCCACTGAATGAAAAGAGTTTAAAATTTGCTTTTGATTAGGGAGCGCGACAAGTTTCTGCACTTGTAGATGTGACACAACAAAGGGAAAATGGCAAACAGTAGAATAAAGACATTGCTTTCAAACAAAGTAGACTAATAAGGACCACGCTGATTTAGTTGGAGGACAGAACTAGTAGAAAGAAAAACCAGTTCATTAGTAAATACATATATTCAGAAAGCAGGAAGAACTGACAAGGATGGTCTGAAAAATAGTTCAATGCTGCCAGGTTTTTTAATTTTCAGAAAAAGAGCCCTCATTTCCTGTCACCATTTTGCAAGTCATCATTTATGGAGTATCAGATCTGCCTAACTCGTTTTGGCAGCAAAAGGAACACCGATAACCATTCAGAGTACAGTCCTCTAACGTTTCAGCTTCGCAATGCGATGGGAACCCTCAAGCCCTACTATAACCTATTGGAAAGACTGATTTAGCCTTACAGGAAATAGAACGAAGAAAAAGTGGTAGAAAAATAAGAAAAAAGTGGGCTGCAAACAACACTGAGGGAGGAAAAAAAACCAACCAACCAACAAAACAATAAAAGGAAATTTCTGTAACAATGAACAGTGGGGAAGACGACCTATTGCTCCCTAGCATCAGTCCCATTCTTTAAAAGGACTCAGACTCCACTAAAACTACGTGTCCTTCACATCATTTTTTCAAAGCGTGGACTTCAGAGCAGCCAACAGGAAAGGAACTGCAAGCTAAGGAAAACCAAGTATGTTTATTTTACCTGAGTGACAATCATGTAAATTCCAGGCATAGAAATTACACTTTCAATAGACAAGGTGTAAGCCTGGTTATGAATAGGAAGAGGCAAACAGGAGTTATCAAAACAAAGCCTAAAATGGTCTTAGTACTGGAAACAGCTAATGAAACAAAACTGTTCCATGAGGCAGATGCAGCAGTTCGAACTAATGCAGTGCAGAGCAGGCACAGTATGCCTCTAACATCACAAGAGCACCTAATGCTACAGGACATGATGAAATAAACATATAATTTAGTATGTTATATACCCACGTGTCATAGAAAACAACGGGTATTTTTCCTTTCTAGAGAAGCTAGAAATGCCATTAAAATCTGTTGAAGAAAACAGAAACTTCACTGAATGGACTACAAAGTTAGAAAAGTCACAGGCTGAGAGCAAAGGTGACAAAGCTGTCTATGAAGATAAAAGAAAATGGAAAACTAGTAACAAAGGCATGAAAAAACCCACCTGAATACAGTCACCCCATTTTAGTTGTCTACAAAAGAGGACCAAAATAACCAGCTAATTCATATAACCCAGCCTGCCCACTTTAAACTTTTAGCACTTTTTTGAAGATGTACCTGGTATTACACAAGCAGCAAAAGAGTAATCGAGCTGAAAAATAGAAAATATTCTTTTTTGCCCACAGGCATCCACAGGACATGAAAACAAGACATTTACCCTATACCTGTGCTACCTTCTGTGTCTGGTTTTAACCAATGGTACTTCTGCAAAACATCATGATTAGAAATATCACCACTTATCACTTGCCTTCTGTATGAAGAAGCTGCTTGTGCAGACAGAGGCATTTTTTGCTTGTTTTGTTTTTTTATCACTTCTGTTGAAGTTCAGGATGCATCAGCTTGCACATGGCTTCTTGCCAGGCCCACAAGAGACTGTCATGCAGACCACAAACACCTTCTGCTACTTAACACCAAACTTAACATACAGAATATACAAATGTGTCCAAAAGAATTGAAAACCCTTTCCTTATATTTTGATGGATGTTAGGATAAAACTGTTAGGTTAAGCAATTCCGGGAAAACTGCAGTCATACAAAACACGCTGCATAGCTCTAGAGGTTGTCTCCAGCACATCCAGCCTTGCTTTGAAAAACTTTCTGCTTGAGACCAGCTCTTTTCTTCCATAACCAAAGTGTCAGATGATGTGAATACTTCAAGGTTAATGGAAGCACAATTATTAATACCTGCTGAGACTCTGGATACTGATTTTACTAAAAATACCTTCTTAAATTGTGCAAATTATTTAAAAGCTATATATGCACTCTTTTCTACTGCTGAACTCGAGTGCAAAGAGCAAACTGTTATTCTGTATTTAATGTACCATGTCCAACACTTGATTTTTTCCCTTTGCCCTAGTCTTTTTATACAAAACTTTCATTTATGCTTAAAGTATTTTATTTTTAGTTTAAAAAACTACACCCATATTTCGTCACTTAAAGTTTTATGAAGAATAATGCGCACGTGCAACTCAAAATGTCAAAGTAAACAAACATTTTAATTTACGTGGGTAAGGATGCATGAAGGCAAATACCTTTCACAACTTGATAAAGGTAAATTCACTCTTTTGGAAACGCTTTGTAATGATGATAAATGAAGACATAGAGAATGTTTTTGAAGTACATTGAGTGACTGTACGTCCTCATACATTGAGGTAATTATGTTTTGCTTTCTTTTTCTTGATAGCAACAGACTTTACTATGGCCAACATACAAGTTTCGGCTTTCTTTTAAATGTCTTTGATATTGTCTGGCATACAGCGTTGAAAAAAGTAGCTGGGTGCTGCTTCTGATAACATCTTGGATATCAATATTGAAACTTACAGGTTTGAATAAGCATGCACAGGGTATGGTTACTATTTTGCCTGCTTGGGGTGGAAAAAAAAAAGTAAGATTCCATATTTCTCATCACAAAGCATACCAACACCACATTAAATACAACAGCTACGTGCAGTCTGCTTTCTCTCACATACTGTTACCTATGTCATGAGCAATCCACGGGTGGCTACTGTGCAGTGCACCACCATGAATGGATTCTTTCAAGTAAGCTGGATCATGAATCAGTTCATGATTTGATAATAAGAGCAATAGTGTGAATAACTGATTTTGTGGCTGAATATTAAACTGGGAAGTAAAAAAAAAAAAAAAAAAAGAGACCAAAAAACCCCAAACAATGCATTAAGAACCCCAAACTTGTTTTGATTAAAGTATTCCATTATTTATCTTATTTCTCCGCAGCAGACTGCAATAAAACAGCACAAGATTTTCTCAGTTCAGCACAAGATGGTTAATTCAACCCAACATAAAATATTTATTGTGGCTATCTATACGAAAAGCAAAGGGAAAACAAGAGTGTGCTTCAAAAAAGTTGAAGGTAGAGCCAGTTCCCTTTTAATGGTACAGTTCGGAACTTAAAATGCCCTTCCATGAGCCTAGAGATCTGTGTTCATTTTCCTCCTCTCTGTGTTTGCTACAATCCACATATCCCGCTTTACCTCCCTGGAGATGTATTATGGACTGCTCTGCTCGTGGAGTATTCTCAGTCTCACAGTTAATGCTGTTCTACTGCATTCACTGAAGCAAGTCTGGTACTCCAGGAATCCTCCACAGAGTAAGAAGTTATTCTTTCTCTCTCCTTAAATGATTACTTCAGTATTTCAAGCCAAAGAAAACACCTCCAGAAGGAACCAAAGGTGCCCAAATAGTTACAGTATTTACCTAAGCAGAATTTCAGCTTAATCGTTATTGTACTCAGTCCAAGGAAGGGACTTGGGTTCTCCTTGCAGAGGGCTTGTAGAACTGCTCCCTGAAATGATCTGAAGCGCATCCATCTAAACAACACTCCAAACTTATCCTATAGGGATTTCCAAAAAAAGTGTATAGTCTTATTAAAGCAAGAGAAGAAAGTAAAACCTCACTTTCTACAGATTCATTTAGTAGCAATGTTTTTTCTGTTGTTATTGAAGAACTCGAGAAGCTACATGAGCTTATAAATATTTATATTCATACACAGAAAAACAAGTAATGAAAAAATATACATGTTTACATACACTGAGAAGCCCTAACTCAAACACATGGAATGAAAATGTTAGAACACGTATCTTCTAAAGAAATTGACACCATTTAACAACTTTGTTAATTTTCTGTTAAATCAAGTTCTACAACTAGGAGACTATTTTCTGACTTGCATCTATTCATTTGTTCAAATGAAGGTAAATTTAAAAACTGATCATTTTTAAAAGTAACGTTTTATGTGTGGCAATTCAGGGTTTTGGGCACTTAAAACATCAGAACTTTAAAATCCTTCTGAAACATTTTTGCAAATACAGTTAAGACTTTCTCTTAAAATTCCTCATGACAGAGTCATTTTATTTAGCTTGTCCTGTTTGAACTTCACAAAGAAATACAATACAGCTTGACAAGTAGCATCATATGATATTGTATTTTTATAGAAAAAAAACCCCAAAGTTGTTTATATGCAAAGCTATAGCAGCAGATAAAATTTGCGACTAGCAATTTGTAAGAAATAAACGCAGATGCTCTGCTCTAAGACAATCACATCTGCAGAAACAGTAAAAACAATTCTACCTCATTTAGAGATAAAAAAGCACACAGAATCACTTAGAACAATGGGCTAGGGGACACAATATGAGCATTCAACTAATTTATCATCTCAATTTGCTCCCAAACCCTGCTATTTTCTTCAGTATTCCCACCATGGAGAACAGTCAATTGCAAAAAATATTTGATTAATGTTCCATTACTTGTACCAAATAAATACAACACAGACAACAATATCCAAGTTACCATCTAATGAAATGGTCTCTAGATGAGCCCTCTGGACAGCTGCTTTAAAAATAGGCAACAGCACTGGAAAAAGTACAGAGGGAACTTCGGTTTTGACTGTAAATTACTTTCATTGTTACTGAAGCTATAAATTTTCTACCTTGCCTACACAGTATCATCTGGTAACTTGACCAGGTATTTTTATGACAGTCAAGACCAGCAATTTTACTTTAAACTTATCTTAAATAGTGTCTTACTTTTTAAATGCCAAATGTAATTTGTTTCCTGCAGTAATTATGCAATCAGAAAATAAAATTGAAGTTTTAGATATACCTCAAGGAGTTGAGTAACTAATACGCAAAGCAACAAAGGCCTTGAACCATTATGAACATACTGAACAAATCCTACACAAAGGAAAACCACTGGTTTTTTAAGCAAACAAATATGGGGCAAGTGTACTAGAATTATTCCTGTTTTACAAATGGAAAAAAGTAAGCACCAAAAACCTAAGTGAAATAATCCAAGGTCACACAAGTGCACACTAGAAACCAAGTGCCATACTGGTATTTTTCCAGAAACTTTTTCCCTATTAAAATAATACTGCCAGTTTGCTGCATGGCGTTTTGAAACTTTACCGTGTGCATACACGCACACACTCGCACTCTCCTCCCCGCTTTCCACACGCATACACGCAGATGCTTATGAACACAGAAGCCTGCACTGAAGTCCACAAAGGGCTACAAACCAGGTTATGCTGGCTGTCTGCTCTCCCCATGTGGGGTGCTAAATATCACTGCGACTGCAGGAACTTCCTAGGGAAAAAAATCCTAAGCAGATCTTTGCTGAAGATTGATTCACTGTCCAATATGCACCGACAAACTAGAACGCGCTTTCTGCAACAAACAGATTAAATCCAAGTTTCATTGTCGTGTATATTCTATTGTGCAAAACGGACTATTTGTATACATTCACTAATCAAATTATTTTATTCTACTGGTAAATATGATTCACATACCAATTCTAAAGAAGCATGTACAATTACAGTATTACACGACACATTCAGCAGAACTGTGCTTACAATAAAATCTATCACTTTTTAACAAATTAATGCTTATAATACTAAGCCTACACAAAAATGGTCAAGATTCAGTCATGTTCCTTAAACTACCAATTTCTAGATTTTATACTATAATAAAATATTTCACTTTACGGTTCTAATACCTCACTGGAAGTGCAGGCATTCTTTACACAATAAATCCCTGAATTAATGAATACAGACTTTTCCAGTCTCAAGACCAAAGGAATTGGCCCTTCCCTCCAACCTCATTGTAAAAAAACGCTTTAAAAGTTTTTGAACATTTGCTCTTAGTGAAGAGCTGTTAGAAACGTGCTGCACTTTTGCATGTGGATTGTTATCCAGCTAAATTCTCACTTAATGCCCAACACCATTGTTTCCAAGCAGCTGGCATTTAACCAACCTTTGCAACTATTTTGGTGAACGGGCTTTGTGGTGAATAAATTTCTTTTACTTATTATAAAAGTTTGGTGACCTTTTCCTTGATTATCCTCCTGCACTTTAGGCATAGGGAGCAGCTCACCGGGCATCTTTGTCAAAAATCCCTCTACATTTGGATATGCAATAAAGCCAGCTGAAGAATTGCCATTTCAACGTTCTCAGTCAAATAACTAACATCACCATACAGCCTCCCTATGCTGAGGTTTGATGCTTCCGCAGCTCTTAGTGCTAACATGAAAGGGCCCGCTCTGTTCTTAGAAACCCCCCACAGGTTTCCCTTCCTCACACAACCCTCACGAGATACAACCGCTTGTACACTACCCTCACCACACATCCTCACAGGTGGGGGAACTCTTAAGTATTATTCCTCCTGCCACTAAAAACTGGCCCAAACCACGGGGGGACAATTAAATCAATTGGTAAAGCACACCTTGAGATAAGGACTGCGGTAGAAAAAATAAAAACATTTAAGCTGCTTTGTCTTGTTAAGGTCTCTGAGACCAAAAGAATTAGTGGTGGAGAAAGGGAAACAGAGGAGTTAAGTGTGAAGACTTTAAAAAGGATCGAGTGAGGAAAAATCCGGTCAGGTGTCCAACTGGCCGTGAGAGAAAAGGATAGAGACCATCTAAAGTGAATGGGACGGGAGGATCCTGCACTACCTAAGAAAAGAGCAAGAGAAACTGCAGGGTGTGATGCAAAATAAGTTACTTCCGTTTTTTGCTCATTGAATACTTTCGTTTGGTGTAGTCTGGATTTGCAATACTATTTCTTTTTTTCTCATAGCTGCAAATAAAGGAAGAGATGAACTTTGTATGTTACAAAGCTACATAAAACAGAGCTCCGAAAAATCATGGTTCAGATCGGGCTCCCCAAATCAGCTGATGTTTATGCTCACTGTTCCTCGACTCCAGCTGCATAAATGAGAATAAACACCATCACATCATTTCCCAGCAGAGACAGTGTGAGCGGAAGTTCATTGCGTTTGTGAAGTTCATACATACAGTTGTGACAAGTGTCACAGGCAAGTCCCTAAAGCAAATAATACTGCATAGTCCTAGCACAGTGTACAAAAACTAGGGCCATATACTGAATCATGCAGGGAAGCAGAAGTCTCACCAGCTGCTCCTGAAGCCAGCGCCACTCTTTCTGCGTACTGAAAGATGCAGAGATCTTAAAGAAAGAAATAGCGTGATCATGTAATTAGAGATGGCACGTATACACAGGAACCTAAAAAACCTGTACAAATTATCTTAATTTTGGTATTTCCTAACTCCTGACTGGCTTTGTCATGTCAGTTATGTTCTAGGCTTTCTGTATTTATAGAAACATAGATGAAATTGAGTTATCTTGGAAGGATCACACTTCTCTCCCTTGCAGACTTCATTAGTTGTAGTTGGACTTCACACAGTATGACAAGCTGTGCCCAGCAAATAAGACTGGTGTTATTTTTCTGGTAATAATAATAGCTTCACTTACTTCAAACAAAAAAGCCACTGTTATTAAAGTGATTTACAGGACAATAGATATGCTTGCATTGACTGTATCGGAACAAGATTATTGCTGCTGAGATTATAATTAAAGCTTTCAAAGTTGACATGGGAGAAAGAAAGATTCTAAGCAGTTGTCATTTTGGGAAAATAATGATAGGATTGTCATATTTAAATAAAACACTCTTAAATACAGGAGTGATTTCCGAGAACAGTGTGTTTGTGTGTTAGATTTTAAAGTATTGCCTGTAAGGATATCATGCGAAGTAGAAATAATCATGGCAAGAAAGGAAAACAAGTTGAAAACAAGCTCAGACATGCTCAAGTGGATTGCAGCTGGCCCAGAGGGAAGGCATTTTGGTGACGTGGCACGTGCTTTTCCAACATGTGCTGTCTGTGGCTGCAAAACTAACAAAGCAAGGGAACGTTGATACCTGACAGCAAGCTTGTTGCTCTTGACGTGCTTTGCAGAAAAGCAACTGCTTTTTAGAGGGAAAAAAGAGAGAGAGAGAATATACCACTGGAACAATTATATTTTGGACTTTTTGCCATTGGTGTTACTTGGAAGGACAGAAACAAAGGGATAAGGGGGAGGGTCGAGGAAACAGGGAAAAATGTATACTGTGGATTTATTAATGATGTGAAATGCTGCGTGAGGACAAATTCCAGGGGCACCATATAACAACACTCAGGTTAAAGTCTAGAGGAAAGGCTGTGGATATGGATATTCAGCAATAAGTGAAGAGACAAAAAGATGTGCTTTTCTTTTTTTAAACCTGCCATGACTCTTATGCCTTTTAAACTAAACATGGCATGCCTTTTAAACTAAATATATGCCTCCTATGAACTTTGTAAATCGTGTTCTCTTCCACCTCCTCCTCTCCATAATGCAATGTCCCACCCTTTTTAGACCACTACTGCTAGGCAGCTCCTTTACCATCTTCATCCTTTCAGCCACCCTTCTGTATTCTAAATTAATATTTATATTTTAAGAACTGAAATAATAACAAGCTGGAAAAAGACTATGAACCACTAAGACCATCAGGCAGTATGTTAGCCTGTATTATCTGTAACACACGACTGAAACCACATGCTTATAACTCTTCACATCTTCCCCACAACCATACAAGAAGGTTCTTGACAACATAAACAGCAATGTAAATCCTGCTTTGAGGTCAAAGGCCAAATATATTTGGAAGCATCACACCAGAAGCTGTCTCTGGAAGCAACAGAGGGGGAACAGAGGTGCTCTCATATTGTTGAACCTATTCTTCAAGTGAATAATGAGCTTCTGTATGAGAGTACTAGAAGTACATATTTCATTAAGTACAGCTTGAAAAAGTGTAAAACAGCTGCCAGCTTCCCCCGACATCCCACCAAATGCTCTATGGCTACCAGGTAATACTACTGAAAACAAGATCTCTTACAGAGCATTTCCATTTTTTTACAAAGTGCATTCTTGAAGTAGCTGTATAAGATTATGGTGTTTGTCTAACCCCCAAATTCTCTCTCTCTCTCTCCCTGCAACAATACACGCAGTATCAGCATCCTGAAGAATTTTTCTGTTGAAATACATAATTCCTGACGAGTGGCACCTTCACATATGAATTTATCTTTGATTCTTCTGCCAGTGAGATACGGTTTCTGTTTGTTCAGAACAGAACACCACACACTGCCTGGATACAAGCTGCTGCTTAAGATAAGCCGACTGTAATTTCAGTATACAGTGGTATATTTCTTGCCCTAGAATAACCTGACTTTATAGCAGCTGGATGTATGCCAGTTTCTAATTGTTTGTCTTTCGACTGCTGGCTTTCTTCTAATTATTCTCATCCTGGGATACTTGGCTCATCTACTCCTCATTTTGTGCTAAATATTCCTATAAAGTCTTTATAAGCTTTCTTGCCTTCTTGTATGACTACTATTTTCACTATGAAATAAAGTCTTTGATTATTCTAAGCCTGGCAGTCAAAACCTTTCCAGGTTTTAAAAGCCCATGCTATCTCATTTTCCTTCCTTTTAGCCAATAGGCATTTCAGTGACTTCTTGGCATTTGAAACCTGCAGCCCTCTCTCGTCTAACAAGTTAGTAGAACATTTTACAGCATGTTTACAAGGAATGTGGAAAGCCTTGTTCTTCCTGCAATATCTCTTGTCCACTTCGATGCTGCATTCTAGTAAATGAAGACATCTTCCTGGCACTTAGATTATAAATTGTCTTTCCATAAACACTGGTTTGTCTCTACCTTTCAAACCTGGTAGGGTAAAGTAATTTTCTTTCCATTCTTTTCTTTATAGGTGCAAAGCTCCATGTATAGAAAGGTCAGGGAACAATGGGCATTTACTGTTCATATACACCACTATTAAAGGAACTATATACAATCTGTGTATAATTTGCACTCTCGTCTTTCTGGGACAGGAACATCTTTTGTTCTATGTCTATGTTGTAATTAGTATAATAGCAGTCCTGATTTCCAGGCTGGGTCCTTAGGAGCTAACATACAATGAACATATACTATTATTAAGCCTGTGAAAAGAATCAAGCTTTTTTTAACCGCTATTAGTCTGTTGGCTTGTTGTGCTAGCTAATCATTTGTCACCACGTTCACCCTGTCCACTACACAAACAACAAAATAGACATCCCAAGAGGTCAATTATAGACAGAGCGATGGCTAGCTATATTGAAGGCTAGTATTCTTGAAGGAATCAAAGCTGCCTGGTATTCTAACTTATTAGACAACCTTTCTTCTTGATGACAACTGCAACCAGTATTTTATGCACTTTGAAATATAAAAACTTTGTATACAAATTTTAAACCATCTCTCTGGCTTCCACAGTAGGCACGTGTCTGCTAAAGAAATTAACAGTTTTTATTCATCTTTTAAACCCAAACTATTTATTAATTTATATATTAATTTATACTAAAAATAGCTCCTTAATATGCTTCATGCATAATAAGGGAGAGTCTCTCTCAAAAAGGTTACAATTTAATGAGTACATTTTTAAAAAACATGGGAGGGAAGTGAAACAATTATTCTGTCCTGGTATGTGGAGAAACTGAGACACAGAGGTTTAGATTTTGCCTAATTAGCAATCCTGCTGCTTTAGGCTCACTCCATCATCCATGGAGAAATTGGCACTTCTTCCACTGCTTCATTTCAGAACCTAAGTGAAATCTGAGTTCTTGGAACTTCTACTGACTGTGATTATAGTTTCACTATTGCTAAAACAGAGAAAATGAGGCAGGAAGAGGCAAAAAACTTTTCAATGTCAAAGACGGTCACTGGAAGACCTGAGACTTGACCTCATGTCTGGTAAGATTCAGTGCAGTTTTTAATCCTATTTTACATCTTGATTCAAAGCCTACTGAATTCAATGGTCAGACTCTTGTGAGCAACAAAGATGAAACCTTCTATTAAAAAACCAAAACCACGCAGTTACTCATTTCATACGATGAATCCAACTGTAAGAAAGAGTGCCTTTAAATATCTTAAGATTTAATGACAGTGCAGTAGTAATTAATAACAAGCCTTCAGAATTATCATTCTATGAATACAGTTACTTTTTAAAATATTTCTGCAAATTGAAAAAGTCTTAACTGAGGGGGAAAAAACCCACTTGAATATTTATAATATTTATAGCTCTCAAGGTACATATTTTTTTAAAATACAGCACTCTTTTTTTTTTTTTTAAACTAAACAAATGAAAGCACAGCATGGACAATAAAAGCCTCATTAGACTGTTGTACAGACTTAAATAAAGAGTCAAATGGCACTTCCTATACTGTATTTCACAGCAAAAACTCACACCAACACATAAAATTTCTGTATCATGATTATGAACTAAAACAGCGAAAGTATGTATTCATGTGAAAAATGAAGTAACTTCATCCCATATTTAAGCTTCTAAAAGTACTAAGAAAATCTAAAAGAACTAGGTTACTATAACTCCTGCATGTTTGTTAGAATCAACGAGGTAGATCAGAAGGTATGGCAAACTAAGGACTGCATTATCAAACCGATTTAGAAAAATTGTTGTAACTCACACAGTTCACACAAGCTTCAAGGGGTTTTCTAAGTTTTGTGGTTTGAAAATAAACTCAAAGCAATTTCTCTCAGAAATGTTAAAATGGAATTAAACACCATTACAGAGATTTTGACACTTTGCCCTCTAATGATCCAAATTACAGAAACAGGACAGTTTACATAATGATGTAATTACATGCAGTCATGAACAGTTTAATTACTGTATGCCTGAGCGAGCTTTTTTTTTTAAATTTGAGGGCACTGTTGGAATTTTCTTAATTCTATACCTGACTAATTTTAAGTATACCAATACTGTAGTCCTAGATTACAATGTCAGCATATAGAACTTAATTCCCTTCTGAAGCAGCACAACACAAACAAAAAACAAGTACACATTAAATGATAGTTAGCACGTCTTTTTTTTCTCAGAAAATATTGCCTGTGGTCAGAAAGTAGGTCTTCATTAGAAATTAATATGCATCAATGTAATTCTGAAGTTATTGTTGGATAATCAGCTGCATGTTTAGTGCCTAAACAATTCTTAAAGCCTATCTGCAGTTCTTACATTGTTTTATAGAAAAAGTGTGACACATCTGACGCACAAAGCGTGTTCCTCCGAGAACTGCACCGTACTGGAAAGAAGGCTTCCAAACCCCATTTTGGGATGCACTGGTGCAATGCTGCTCATTAAACAGCTAAACTCTAAAGTCACTTGCATTAAAGAAAAACGTGCATAATCGAATGGAGGGCTCCACACAGCCCTCTGTGGAGGTTCTGCTGGCAAGCTAGGGGTCATTTCAAGTGTACATTTGTAAAAGATTGTTAATTTGGATTCCACTGTTAGAGTCAGGCAACAACAGTTTTCCCTAGAATCTTCCTGCATTTCAGTAGTCACATTTGATCTATAAATGAACTTGACAATTTTTACAGTTTTTTTAAACATTTTCATAAAATCATAGAATCGTCTATGTAGGATGGGACCTTTAAGATCATCAAGTCCAACCATTGACCTGACACTGCCGAAACCACCACTAAACCATGTCCCTCAGCACCACATCTACCCGTCTTTTAAATCCCTCCAGGGATGGCAATTCCACCACTTCCCTGGGCAGCCTGTTCCAATGTTTGATAACCCTTTCAGTGAAGAAATTTTCCCTAATATCTTATGTAAACCTCCCCGGCATAACTTGAGGTCATTTCCTCTTGTCCTATTGCTTGTTACTTGCAAGAAGAGACTGACCCCACCTCTCTACAACCTCCTTTCACATAGTTGTAGAGAGCGACAAGGTCTCCCCTCAGCTTCCTTTTCTCCAGGCTAAACAACCCCAGTTCCCTCAGCCGCTCCTCACAGGACTTGTTCTCTAGACCCCTCACCAGCTTCATTGCCCTTCTCTGGACATGCTCCCGCACCTCAACGTCTTTCTTGTAGTGAAGGGCCCAAAACTGAACACAGTATTCAAGGTGGGGCCTCACCAGTGCTGAGTACAGGGGGACGATCACTTCCCTAGTCCTTCTTACCACACTATTCCTGATACAAGCCAGGATGCCCTTGGCCTTCTTGGCCACCTGGGCACACTGCTGGCTCATATTCAGCCGACTGTAAACCAACACTCCCAGGACCTTTTCTGTTGGGCAGCTTTCCAGCCACTCTTCCGCAAGCCTGTAGCACTGCATGGGGTTGTTGTGACCCAAGTGCAGGACCCGGCACTTGGCCTCTCATTAGTGCTTCCACTAGATTAGCCAAGCCTAGTGAGAAATACATTTCATAAAATTGCCTAATGTACATGAGACAGAAAGGAATGAACTGTGTGACATTGCGAAGCTGGGAGGAAGCACTAAACTGGTTGTCCTTCACTATGAGGAAGTGCCAGTAGGGTTTGTGGATGAGAAAGGGAAACCAAAAGCAGGTCTTCAATTTTCCATTAAAAAGAAAGCAGACACATGCATGCCTTATACATTTGTACTCACACTCCGCACTAAAAAGATATCATAAAAAGTCTTGTTTCTCCTAAATATTTTGCAACACTGCAAGCTACAATTAAATTAAGTCTCCAGTACACATAACTCATTAATTAATTAGAATTCACAATAATGTTTCATACACTAAAAATAAATCCTTGCTCATCCAACCATCCAAAAGTCTCACACAAACAAGTTAGGAATCTACAACTGTACTGGGGATCCCACATTTCTACCTACAAATGATTTTAAAATCTACTCCTTTAGGTGGTGAACTGTCCCACCAAACAGATAAACATTTGCATCCACATACAAGCTGCCTGTTACAAGAATTCTACAGACTTGACAGCAGCTATCCCATGTCTGCTGCCTGCCAGCGGCAGGACAACAAAACAAGGAGACGTGTTAGAGCAGAGATGGAAGGCAGGTAGAGGGCAATTTAAAATCTAACCCAATAAGAATCTTTTTTGTTTTATTCCAAGCTTGGCTTTGCCTCAAGCCAATTCTCATTATTAAATGAAATTGATTCATCATTCCATAAGTGGGAATGTGCATTGCCAAAAGGGAAAGCACCCAACTTTGCTGACCGGTAAAGCGCTCACGTACTTTTACAGAGGAACAATTTTTCTTGAAAACAACATTAATTTTCTGTTCTTGATTAAAACATAAAGAAACCTTATATAACCATTGCTAAAGCCATGCTTCTATTAAAATTAATACCAAAACTAAAATATCTTTGAGACAGAAAAGAAGGCAATGCTGATTGCTTTGAGAAGCACCTCAAAAATTTAAAATTCAGAAACATTCCTCAAGCTGGAATCACTTCAGACCTGCACAGTTAAGAGTGCTTTCTGTTCAACATGAAGTCCTTTTTCCTCCATATCATCAGTTCTTTACATTCCACTAATAATCCAAGCATTGCCCTGTCCAGTAGTTAGCTTTAAATGTAATTAAAAGTTCAGCAGCACCTTGAAAATACATCCTTGAGGGGAAAAGCATCTCAAAATTCAAACTATAATTTTAAGAGGAGGAGGCTGGCAGCAGCAAGGCAGATGATGGAATGAGCATTACCACCCCCACGTGCACTAGTGGCACAAGTTATGTCTCAGCGTTCCACTTGGTAGTTTCAGCCCATTCTCTGGAGTTACTGCAAGACATGTTGGAATAACTAGTGGTATATCACATGGAAATGCAGATGATAACTCATGTTAGCTCCACTGGGGCTTGCTTTTAGAACATACTTTAAGACAACACTAATTGCAGAGAAAAACCTATTTGCTTTAGATTTTTTTCCAAGGGTTCAGCTGTTTATCTCCCTGCAGATCCAAACATTTACTGTACTCTGAGAGTTCACTGTACTCTAGCAATTAAATTAATGGCTGCAGCAACAGCAAGAAATCCTTTAAACCCCTGTGGGCTTGTTCCTTTGATTAGACTAGATCAGTGAAGCTACAGCTATTTGCGGGCAGATTAGATAGGCTAGGTTTTTATTGCCATTTGCACTAGAGATTGAAAGGTCATGTTTGTTGACATCTTACCAAAACCCATCTGTGAAAGTTTACTTTAAAAGTTATTCTTCAGGAATATTTTTAATATTTAAAGAGTACCATATGGATCTAAGAATAAGAAATGACCTAACCATAGCAATACAAATCAGAGTACTCCACTTTTCCAGAGAGTAGCAGAACATATCTAACACCCGCACATATATTTTCTCTTCTCTAAAAGCAAAGTTTGAACAAATTACAAAATATAGGGCACTATTAATGTTAGGCTTTGGAGATGAATCATAAGGTAGTTCACGATCTGAATCTCTCTCTGATTTTGTTTCGACTGAAAGAATGGATTCAAGGAATGTTCTGATTTCCTGTTTAACTGTGCCACTCTATTTTTAACTGTATCATCTTTTTTTCCCAGAAATTAAGAATGCTTACGATGACAATGTTGTAGGTAGTAATGAGGCTCTCGGAACATCTCACAAGCATTATCATTCCTACGCTAATCGAGGTGTCAAATGACAAACATGCTGGTATTAGAAAATATCTGCACAGCCTTGTGAGAACAGCACTGCAATTCCTGATTTACTGAGACAAAGATAAAAGAACACAAAAGTTAGTGGTAGAGCTGGGAAGTGAATTCAGCCTTCTGAAGACCTGATCGCCTGCCTTAACAATGAGACAATCACTTTCTCAGATGATTTGCTTCTTTGCAGTAATACAACAGTTGTGCTTTGAAGGGTAATAATGCTTTAAGAACTTCCCCAACAAACAGCAAGATGACACCAGAAGCTAAACAAAAACCCATAAAAAGTGAGTTTCTCATATTTGTACTGCAGGGAAACAGCAGTAAGCTAATTGAGTTTTGATGAAAATGTCTTACATTCCACACAATCAACCAAAACACCACCTTTCCCCATACCTATTCACTCCATACGCAGTACAATTCACAGGCCCACTGAGCATTAAACGCTCAAACTACTGAACTGTTTGTTTGCTTTAATTTCAACACTAAAGTAATAATACTTAGCCAAAAAGACAAGGGCTAAAAAGAAAGTGCTGTGTTTTTTGATACCACAATATTTATATCACCAAAATATTTTATTTTCCTTATTTCAGCACTAAGTTCATATCTAAAGCAATTAATCAAAGTAAGTATTATAAAATATGAAATTTTCATTCCTCAAATGAGATATCCTTAACCTGGTTTTAAGAAATATGGTACATTTTGAGATCTTCCAAGTTCTCAATACTTGCTTGTTATTAAAGTCAAATTTGTTTAAACACCTAAAGAGAAAACCACACCAAATTATACTTTTTTAAAATGTAAAATCTTTTGCACTTTGTAAAATGCAAGTTTTACACCAACTTATTCTGCTCTTACTGTACTACCAGTACTGTCTCAAGAAAACAAAACCTTTAATTAAACTCCTATGAGAGAATTAAAAGCAATTAAAATTTACTTTTTCTTAGTGATATTAAAACAGGTCTCTTCGGCCACTGTATTATAACCCTGTAATCCCACTCACTGCTTGTGCTGCTAGAGTGAAGCTGACGACTTCAACTCTGCTTAAAAAGGCATTGCTCTCTGTAAGGAATTATGTCTTTTAAGGAGATAAAAGGTTTCTACATTTAATTTTGAAGCATGTGAATTTACCTGAAATTTAGAGATTTAAGACTACTTGCAAATAGTAGAAGTAGTCATGCCTCCATCCCAGTTGCAGTCCTGCAAATTCTAGTAATCTTCCCCCTCTTAATTCATAGCACATGGAATTATGTTAGAACCATAACAAAACCAAACAAAAGAAACCAAACCAAACTAAAAAAATATGCATGTTGCCATTTTCCAGTAGTTTGAAAATTCTCTTCCTTAGGATGTATCTTATTTTCTTTAAAAAATGTACAAAAATGTATCCAGAAACATCATCTCCGCTTTGGACAGTCAATTCTTCAAAAATTCCATTTTTGCTGACATAAATGTATTCTACTGGTTAAAAAACTTGGGGATGTGGGGGTGTCGGGGGTTAGAGAACTCCATTAAGACTGGAGACCAATGCCACACATCTTCCTAACAGTCACACAGATCAAAAAACTCTCTTGAATTATCTTTCAAAACCTCCAAAGTCAAGATTTCCAGACTGTTCCTTACACAGAGCCGTAACAGCCTGTTTTGTGAATGTGTGTCACCAGTGTAATCTGTGACAGTTATGGGAAAGACTACGGGAAATTAACATGAGAAGATATTAATGGCAATTCAATAGTTCTTCTTTGTATTTTTCATTTTAAAGAAAACGGAGTGCTTGAGGAAATGGCCTGGAAACAAGCTGGACATTGGATGTATCAGCTTCCTGAGACCAGGAATCAATCTGAGACCACAAGCTGTTTCTTATTATCTTGGCTCCCCAAATGAATAATGCGAATAGCCAGTGCCGAGCTTCAGGGACTAACGCTCAGACTGAGTCACAGTCACAGCTCACACACCCATACTTCCACGTGGACAGTAGGCAGTATAAGATTTTTGGGGAATATAATTCAGTTCATAATACAGATCGGCTGTTTTCGACTTTAGAAACTCAAACCCAAGTGCCCGTAGTTCATTATCTCTACTTGGTATTTTTCAAATATTTATATGGCACCACAGAAACGTGTTTTAAAGTAAAAAGCAGAACATAATAAAACTGATCTTAAATGATTTCCAATTTCAAAACCCACACGAAGTATTTTATTGTTTATATACCTGCAGTTTTTCAGTTCAATATCTGTGCGGGAATCCACCGAGAACGAGCAGGTAAGAAAACCACAAGGTAGCAAGAAATCTGGGTTGTGACTTGCCTCCTGATATCACCACTCCTTCATGTCTTCACACCCTGCAGCACAGCCTCTACTTGATCACACATTTGTTAAAGAGTCCTAGGAAAGGTGTTATTATTTTATATATACGGCAATATCTCCTAGACTTAATTTTTGTACTTCTCTGCATTCTAAAGGGGGAGAGAAAGCAAGAAACCTACTGGGTAAAGATTCTGGGTTGGTTTTCTAAAGAACAGCTGCCTCCTACCAGAGAATAAAAATCTTTGCATTCAAGTGGAACTCTCTAACTCTTCCCAAATATCTCCACTACAGCTGCAAAGGAAAAATTACTCAATTCTCTACCTAAACAATAGAGTTCACAGAAGACAAAAGAGGAAATACATCAACTCTATGGCATCTTTGGGTTTTTTTATTTGTATACTATCTTTATGACGTGCGCTGGTGATTAAACAGAGAAGTTAATCATTCAGTGAAGTGATATATATACAATAAACCACCGAACTTGAATACTCATCTTGGGTAACAGCAGTTTACTAGTTGCATGATCTGCACAGTTCTTCGGGGAGAATTAAATTATCAAACCCAGATTTTTCTCTGCCTTTCTCCTAGGCTCTATTCTCTCTCATTGTTGATTTTATACTAAAAATCAACACCAGCTACAGAACATGTTGATTCACTTTTTCTCATGCTTCACTGTCTTTAAAAGTCAGCCATATGTAACCCTCTTAACTCAGACTGACTAAAAAAACATGGACCAATAACTTTAGTTTATAAAGCATAAATACAATAGATACATGAAATAAATATGACATACAGAAGAGGGACAAAAATGTATTCTTGAAATCACTGCATGTGCTCCAGAAAACGGTGTTACATACCAGCCACAACTCATGGATGCATTCTGTAGGAATTTAACCCATTCCTTCCTCCGAGTTTCTATGTTAACCAAGTTTTACACCTTGCCAGCTATTCTTCCTTTCCTCAGTTTGGAGTGTAAGGCTTTATCCCAGGCTGGAAAGGAAGTTCTTAGACCTAGGAAACCCATTTGCTGTTGCTTTGCAGGGATACAGCTTCCTAGAAAATTTATCAAAAGTATGACACCTACCAGATGTTGCTTCTCTGTAGGAAGCCTCTCCAATTGCCTAGCAGATATGTTTCCCTTCCTCCCAGGGCTTTTTTTCCTAGGACTTTTTCCCCTGATTTTATCGCATCAAAAGATGCCTCAGTTATCTGCAAAAAGTAAAACCATGCATATTAAAATATTTTGGTACCCAGTTCACAAAAGTATTGAGGTCCGATGCTATCATTAGACTGGGAGGCAAATTTTTGTGATGGTTTCTGTCCCAGATTAGCCCTGATCAATTTTTCTAATGGTCTTCAGCCTAGAAGACCTTTTCAGGTTTTATTATCACCAATTAAGAGCTTTCTTTTCAGAGAAAACATGAATGGCATTTGAGTCCTGTAGTCTTCCTGCTTAAGGACACCAGAAAATTACAGCAAAGTTTCACACAATTGATATTTTAATATACTGGCAAATAGGCAGATGGGAATGAGGTAATACTCTGGAAAATTTGTAGTTAACTGCAATCAACAAATGGGTTATAAATTTAGGTTGCTAATTTGTCATGTTTGAACTTACTCAGTTTGTGAACTACTGCAGCATCATCTAGAGAAACATCTCTGTATGAGGATTTGGATGCACATGATTTCACTCTTACCTGATTAAAGTTTATTGTTTTAATCCATAATCTGGTTGTGCTGAATGAGGCTCATTTTCTAGATATTTAATTGTGATCAAACATCAACAGGCACAGGATCTAGGATAACAGTCTACGGACCTAGTCCGCAGTGAAAGCACTTCCTAGGGGAAATATTACCAACTGTATTAAATACTCCATTGCTTAACCCCAATGATTTTTGTTAGATAGGGAAAAAGACTGTATAAAAACAGATACATAAACCAGCATGTACTAAAGCTCTATCATGCAACTATGTTGAGGACGAAGTACAGCATATATGGTCCACAACAGCCCGGAGCACGGACTCCAGTCCCAACCACACACCACCTTGCTAAGTCTGTTACTGGCCATACTGCACAAATTTCCATTTCACCCAGTAGCTTTACAAATGCTTTGGAAGATGTCAGCAAGTCATACAGTATCGATCACAATGTGCACCCTAAAGAGTCTGTTTGTCTTGTGCTAACAGCGAGACTGAGGAGTGGGCAACAGATCTCATGGCAAACTACTACCAAAGAGAAGACTGGATCAATCACAGCGTAAGAACAGTTTTTCAGGAAGGATGTGAAATAGGATGCACCGAGCAGCCAGCAATAAGTAAGCTGTCCTGAGCACAAGTCACAGCTTGATAAAACTTCAGAACCAGCTAGAAGAGAGAGCATTTTTCACAGCTATTGTCACCGAACCAGACAGTGTAAGTGTGACCAGCATGCCCTCCTCCTGCCCCCCAACGTGGCCTCACAGGGCACAGCAGCTTACCCGGGAAAAGGCTGCAGACACTTCTCCAGTGCTGCTGAGAAACTATCAGGCCTTCTCTGCTTTACAGGGTATAGCAATGGGACGTCTGTAGGACACCCACAATGAAGAGGCATTTTAAAAAGCTGATTCTTGAAAATACAAAGACTAAAGTACAGCGCTACTGCTGACGGCATTTATTTCTAGTCCATGGATACCACTTTGGGAATACTCTTTTCCTATCATCTTTTATTTTCAATTTCAGTGAAGCAGCATTACCAACATGTTAAAGAGTTCATTCACTAGAATTAGAAACTTTCTTATAATAGTATAATAGTTTTTTTCTCGATAATAGCTTTTATAATCTATAACTGCATATTTGTGTACTTGTACATACATCCTCTCCATTTCAGATGCGTTATATTGAAGTTCAGCACATAGATATTTTTGTTCCAATATTGGCAATCCATGGATTTCCAGCGTGCTTAATTCTCCTTTACTGACAAGACTCTCCACAATAGTCATTTCACACAGAGAACTGTCATATTTCATGCACTCCTTCAAACATATTACAAAAATTTGGGATTTTTTAAAGCCTTTGTACATTTTGGATTAATAGAAAGTCCCAAACCCCCAAAAGACATTAGTGTTCAAATGAATAGGAATGGCTTTTTTGATCTTAAAATTGCAGCAATTATCATATCCCATAAATTGCAGGAAAATCAAGTGGCTTGAATAAACATTATTTGTTTCCCCAAAAAAAGTGGCATCTCACATCTGCCTTATAGAATGCTAAAGCATACAAGAGAAAAGGTTGCTTTCTTTCTTTCTTAATGTTATCTTATGTAGATCAAGTGTCATTAATAATAATATGTGCATATTATGAAAAAACTCAGTCAAGTCTTGATTTTTTAAGAAAGGTAGATAAATCAGGATTATTAAGTCTAATTTGTTACCATCAATAAGCCAAGTAAAAAATGCTGTGTAAAAGCAGAACACTTTTTAGAATTGAAGAGCTCAGGGATGAGGTCCCTCAGGCCTTAATTTCCCAGACGTCAAAGACTCTCAGGAATTTTAAAAATGCTGATTAAATCATCTAATAGAACCTCTCCACAAGCACAGAACTCTTCTCCTATTATGTAACAGTGGTGTTTTTAACCCTTAAATTCTGAACATACAAAGCATAACAGACTATGAAGACATTGATAGTACATCTTACTCTCAGAAACTTTTCTGATAGTTAAGATTTCTGCCGACTCTTTTTCTTCCTCCCCATTGTGTCTTATTATTAACCATCAGATTGCTTTTTATGACTTGATAAAACTTTATTTTGTATTTGAACATTCCATAGCAACCCATCACTGTCTTAAGCAGGGTGGTTGTAAGTTCTACCTCCCCTCAAATAACAACCTCATTGCCTTCTTTGATAGAGGCATTCACTTTGATGTCATCATGACAGTATTTATGACAACAAAGTGTCTGAAACAGAACAGCATTGTCCTCCATCATGACTGCTGAGGTGGAAAAAGTTACACACTGGAGATTAAGTTGAGTCAATATGCCAGGTATTCTCAAATCAGTACCAAATATAGATTGCTTTTGGCTTGATATCACTGCACTATGCAGTCCAAACCCATAATTACTTGATCAAATCACATGACAAGTTTGCTTATACACCATCTGTCATTACCTCTAGGTGGTCACCTTCTTCCACAACAGTATCTATGCCTGTATTCTTGCCTTCCCAGATGTTATGGTGATTTTTCCTACCTGTATCCTATCCATCAAAGCCATGTAACAACCTGCTGGAAGCATACGCAGCAATGTTGGACAAATTTACCGCAAAGCCTTTCGCTATCTGCCGGGAGGCAACAACAGATTTAGCACAATTCAGCTTAATGATTCTCAAACATGCTCCTCCAGCTGGAATGCTCAAAGACACACTCTGAGCATTATGAATTGTTTGGGAAGGCTGAAAACAACTTTCAGATTCTCATTCCTGGGATTCTGCTGTTCTGGAGATACGCTGTCCTTCCAATGTCTAGAAAATGCACCTCTCTTCCCTTAAAGGGCTTGAAGAAAGATAAGGGAAAATATGGCTACTGTGTGGGAAAACGAATCTCTTCTTTTCCTCACACTCCAAAAGGAGTGATGTATAAGTTTTGTCTCCTCTCCCACCCTGTTATTTACGGGAGTACATGGGGCAACGTTCTTACAGCCCCTCCAGAACAGATGCAACAGCAGTAAGACAGGTATTTATAGACACGAATGCTAAAAAGGAAGAGCACCAGAATATGGGAATAGAAATTCAACACAGATTACTAGCTTGAGAAATCTGTCAGCAAAGGAGAGAGGTGAACACCTTCCCTTGAAAAAGGAAAAGTTCAAGGAAAATTGGTTTGAAGCATTCCTTAAAAAGATATACTAAAATAGGTTTTATTAACAAAATATTTCTGAATCTTCAGAAATAAGTGTTTTAATAACTGCGTTTTTTAAATTTGAAATTATATTTGTGTTAATACTTTAAATATTCTTTTATGTTAAAAAACATAACAAACCTTTTTGATTGAATCAAAACAAAAACATTGGAAAATTTTCATTCTGTTCTCAACAAGGAAAAATACAAGAAGGAAAATGTTGTCTCTAGTCAGCTGTTTTAAGCAGAACACGTGGTTGCAGTTGCTAAGACCAACATCCAACATTACTTCCTAAAGTTTGACCATGATTTTTGCTAGTATTGTCTTAGTTCCTGAATTTTTCAGTCAGCAGATTTCTCTCTCTAGGTATTTTACTAGGTCTCTTTTCATGTCCAGCTTCTCCTGGCTTTTTAGTCTTAGCTTTTCAAACAGCTATACAGAGCATCAAAGGGCTCGGTGAATTAGCAAACATCAACAAGCCAGAGAAGACACCACCCTAGGTGACAGGCTTCCAAACACTTTTATGCTTATGTTTCCATAATTGCAATGAAACATATTGAAGAAAAAAGGTTAGCAAACAATTGCATATTTTCACTTTTCTGACACCAATCTGGTTTGTTGACAAGAAAGGGGTTTTTTTTAAGGCAAGCATCAATTTGGCAAAAATGTGATTTCTGTTCAGATAGTTAGCTGTGTTTTTTTTCTTTAAGATGGTATAAAGAACTAATCTAAATGAAAATTCAGTGTTTCTACTTGCAGAGTTCAACTTAAACAAAAGGATTAAACACGAGACTTTCTAATATCAGTTCAATATATCAAAGATAATTTGTATGGCAGGAAGCATTCTGACACATCAAAGAGGAATGAAAAGTTACAGTCGTCTTTTTTAATATTTATCAACTTCTCTATCTAATGTACTTGATACATGTGTATCTCTTGCACCATTTGGAGACCTTCAGAATCCATCCATTCCTTGATTAATATTCGTCAATGCAAAAAGGAGACTACATGGGATTCAGCATCCCAGTCTCACCAGCTTTAGATAAGTTACCCTGCACCATTCACGTGCTACTCCAAGACACACCCTTCAACATTGCTGCACTTAGTTCTCTGAGCATTAAAAGAAAGGAAGAGATCAAACCAAAACAGCTCTGAGAGCTGCATTTTCGACCAGTTATGAAGTGGCATAATCTAAACCTTTTTACTGGAGCTGGTACTCAACAGACATCCACCTCAGCCCTAGGAAAAATATATATATTGCACACAGTGCTTTTCTCAAGCCCCGACTAACCTTGTTGGGTTCAGTGGGACTTGTTTGTGCACTGTTTGTCAAGTGTGTGAATGTTTCTGTACAGGAAAGAGAAGCAAGAGAAAAGGTATAAAACAAACAATACAGCTGAGGGAAAAAGCCTGTAACACCAAACCAAGGTTTATTAGGCCAAGGCAGCCTTTTCTACATTCAGATATATGCAAAAGCTTGTGATGAGTTCCTCATATTTTCCTTTTTTCATTTGTATCACTGAGTACTGTAGATTCTCCAGATACAAACTCACAATTCTTGGTTGCTTAGCAGATTTTTTTTTTTTTTTTTTTTTTTTTTAATGTAAGGAATAATGAAATAAAGACATCAGGATTAGACTCATAAAAGACTCCAGTATCTAAGACATTCTGTAGATTAGAAATGAATACAAGAGATTAAAAGCTTTTTTCATGGGAAATACTGAGTTATGTTTAGGCTAGCGAGATTTTGAAAAGTCGCATGTCTCTAAAACTTGCGAGTCTTTTCCAAACAAGTAGTAAACAAAAAAATGCAGGTCCTTAAGAGAAGGTAATCTCAATGCTTCCTCATACACTACATAACACAATATTACACAGTTCTCAATAACAACTCATTAGGGACCTGAAAACTGAGCTACACACCACCTAAGTATACACATAACTGTGCCCAAGACTGGTGACTTGCTTTCGTGCTTCCATTTTCTTTGAATCAAAAATCCCTAAACTGTGGATTTCCAACTAATAACTCTCTACCTCTTGTCCCTCAAGCTACCTTGACTTTCTAGCACTTACCATTAAAAATTGTATGATATGGATGCCTGGCAGCAGTAAGAAGCGCACAACATTTGTACAAAAAGTCATGGAACCTCCACTACATCCATGTGTTTTATTCCACTTGATACCTCCATAGTCAAATTACACCAGTGACAATTGGGAAGACAAGGTTTCCGAAGTTTTGTTTCCACAGGTATACTCCATTGTTGTTATTCTGTTCAAATAATTTCTGTAAGTAATGAATTCCTGTAAAATTTTACTTGTTTTCTCATGCTTTCCCTAAAACATATCAACCTCTAAAAAGTAATACACAGGAGAAAATTCTAAAATGCTAGGGATTTATTGATAAATTTTCCTAATAAAGGGCCTGATGGGTTAACGTTTTAATTAATAAATATTATGTACAGAATGGAATCCCATATTTCAACGAGAAAAGGAAAGAGTGGAGGGAAGAAAGATTAATTAGCCAGTTAAAAACATTGTAACTGTGATTGTCAGGTCTGAGCATGTTTTTATGTCCAAGCTATAAGCCTTGGAAAAAAGGAGTTTGTGACACAAATGCTGACATAACACTATGGCCATTCCAAACACAACACTTATTATGTTTTTTGATTGCCAACTGGTTGAAAGAATTGCCATCCAGAACAAAATTGTAATTTCTAGCTAGAAACAGTCAATCAGAATTTCCGGATTATAGAAAACTCATACGAGACACTATTATCTATACAGCCACAGCCAGAAGATGTCAGGGAATCAATTCATATAACATGCCAGCTTAATAAAATCTGCATACAAAATTTATGAATACAGTAATATTCCTTTATATCTCAAGTTATTAATGGTCAATTTAATGAATATCTACAGCTGAAGTGCTTTGGTTCTGTATGATATTTTAATCATCTTTAGCCATGTATTTAAATGCATTGCATTTTATAGCCATCAGCTCCTTACAGATAAGACAGCCTTTACATTCGCATGGAGACATTTGAGGGAGCTACTAATTCTGTCTTTATGCTGTTATTGATTTCCTTAAAATTTACTACATCGGGAACAGAACTACATGTACCATTACAACAGTACTTGTTTTAAAGCCCAAACTAGACTAAAAAGGTGTTTATGAGAAGTACTACATGCATAATCATTCTAATATGTCTTTATGTTTACGATACACAGCCCTACATTGCTGGAAATTCAACATTCCCTTAGGAAGAAGAAAAAGGGTTGAATTCAAATACCAGTATCCTTAAGATGAAGCAGTGTTCTCCTTATTCCATATTTACATCAAAACAATGGACTTGTTAAAAGCTTATTTTTATTTTATTTTAATGAAGGTATTATTCAAAAATTCATTTTGCTGTTTCTGTAGAGAAACAAACAGTCATGAATATAAATTGCCTTGTAATAAGTATCTGAAACTTTTACTTGGATACACAGCAGGGCAGGAAGGCATACAAGTCCTAGGAGAACGGAGATTTTCTTTATTATACAGGAAAACAGTATCTTTTAGATCAAAGCTAATTATTGTTCAATGGAATTCACTATAAAAGACTTAAGTATCCCTACAGGACAGCAGAAAAGACTGAGACTTCAAGATGGACATATCAGCCATAGTTTTACAGAAGAATTCCACCTGCTGAAACGTGACAGCCTTAAGGACACAGGTTTTGTTCATGGTCATTGAATTCTCCATCTGAAAGTGACAACAAGACCTATATGGCTCTGTCATTCCTTTTTTAAACATACACATCTGTATTGTCTTTCTGTGACAAGAGCTCTTTTGAAATATGGTATCAATCTGAAAGAAAAAAATAATTGTGATATACGACAGATAAATGACAAATCTCATTCTAATCAAGCTGTTTTACTAACCTTAAAATGAGCGTGTCATCCATAAACAGATTTTCCTGAGAAGCTTACTTTCTAGGGGAAATTCATGTCCTACTCCTAAGCATATGTAACATTAAAAACATATTCTTTTCCATAGTTGTTAACAACTGAAGTACAAAGTACGTGCTGAACACATGGCCTGACTAACAATATCCACAAAAAATTGATGAGATGCAATTTTCATCCTACTGTTTTTTGAGGCAAGCACAAGTAATCATAAAATTAGGGCTATTCTTTTTGTTTGCTGTTTGTTTGGCATGTATAGCCAAAGGAAAAGAAGTTAAGAGACTCGGCAAAAAGAAATAAAGGACATCACGTAGGACACTTGGGCACGATTAGTCTTCTTTCAAGTAAAGTCTACAGCAAATGTATACTGCTATGGAAAACCTGAGTCACTTGTATACTGCTACGGAAAACCCGAGTCACTTGCACTTGAAAGGATAAAAGACTAAACCTAAATCTCATGCTTTTTTTCCATATCATTCAGTTTCTCTTATCATTCAATTTGAGCTAAATATAAATCTTTGCACCCTTATAGAATTTAGATCTGCTCCTATAGCTCTAATGGCTCACAAAGCTATTTCTACTCCAATATATGTTATGAATACAGGCAATTATAATTAATTAAAATTCTTTTCAATCCATTTCAGTTTCCTCCATCTCATCAAGCAAGATAACATATGCAAAAACTATTGGACTAAAGCAACAAACTAACCAGAGAATGGAATCAGCAAAATTAAGTGATATTGTACTGGTGCTGCAGATTCTCAAAAATAAAACATACCTGATAAACAATACCAGGAGTATCTGAATATATTAATTACATTCTCATACATGTATATTTTAAGCTATAGTGTAATTACAATATTATATACATATTATTATTTCAAAGACTTCAAGAGAAATATTATTCTTAAATAGAAAAACACTTTCTTCATTTCTATATCACTAATGATACTATAAACAAAGAGGTTTAAAACCTCACCCAAACTCAAACTGTTTTCCTGTGGATTTATGCCTCAGGGAATTGGGTTATTGTGATTTCTCTACTGCCTAATAAAAGGCAAGACCCTGTAAAATCTTCACTTTGGGTCACCATCAGTATCTCTCCTCCACTCTGTTGCCTACTTACATTTGACATATACTCTGCCCCTCTGCCAAATCTGGTTAAAATCGGGCAGGAACTCTTCCAGTCTGAAGATAAATGATAACATTTAAATGTTATCATGATACACACATGATAAATGCTTACTATTGTTCACATACCAAATCCTTTCTACAACTTTACTTGCAAATTTAGTCCAAACTGATAACCTCACTTAGGAAAGACAGTCGAATCTCTGAAACAGTAACATATTGACCCCGCATATACATCATTCCTTTTATTTAGAATAAGTTATAAACATGTAACCAAACACAGTAATACGTAATAAAGTCTTTTGGTTTTTATTATCATTTCATAAAACCTTAAAATGTTATTCTTTTTATATAAATACAGCATCTGCTCCTACAAAGTCTTACTCAAACTAGTTTTATTAAGTGATCTCATTTGAATCAGTAGGAAGAGCTTAAATTAATAAGGACTACTCACAGTAGTACATAGAAAGGTCAAATTAGCACCACCTTTCCCACTCTTTTGTGTTTGTTTTATTCTGTTCTGTAGGATAAGTGCAGTAAGATAACAGAACATGATTTTGAAAACAGCATAGGAATTTGTTTACTTTGTGTACATGACCAGGGTCACAGCCCTAGGCTCTGACCTGCAGTTTGCTGGCACAGGATTTTTTCTTCTGGAACTGCTTTGCAAGCCAGGGTCCTCTGTATTCACTGTGTATATGCGCAATCTAAGTTGCAAGTATCTGATAAACACTGTTAACATTCTGCTACAAAGCCATACCATTGCTGTAGGTGCAGCTCCCTGGGTATGTAAAGGATTGTCCACCCAGCTGCTGGAGGGACGAACAACTGGCAAACTCTGTCAAAGTTTTGGAATTGTATTCCAGTGTTTTAAAAGAAAAAAAAAAAAAAGATGGCAACAATAACATCTCTCTTCCCCATTGCCAGATTTTCATAATTGGTACAGGGTTATGTCTCATCATCTGCTGCATATTCAAGGATAGGCTACCTTTCCGCTCCCTGGTAATAACATACACTTCAAATCACACAACATGCACCATGTTTAAGGTTTCCATTTACTGCTTGAGCAGTCAGTTGACAACTTGTGAAGTGGGAATTCTGGTGAGATTGAAGACCTGTTGACTGAGGTAGAAGCCCAGAGCAGCAGGGAGCAAAAGAAGATTCAGAAGTTTTTAATACCCTGAAAATAAGTACTGGAAATCACCTAGCCTTCTGCCAGCCCATTCAAGGATATTTACATCGTACAGGAGAAAACATGCTTCCACATAAATTCTCAAGCTGCCAACTTCAGCCTGGTTTTAGGATTTACACATCGTGAACAAAAGGTAAATTAGATCATTAGGATTGTGACTTATGTTTAATATACAAATTAAGAAGCACTCCAAACTATTGTGAGTATATCTATAGTGAAGGAAAAAAGGAAGAAAAAAAAAAAAGAGCGACATTTCAGCTGAGGCTGTATAGAGCTCAACAGAAATTGCAAAATTCAACAGTGTAGTAAGACAAAAGCCAATCTTACTGAACTCCATGCTGTATGTGGTTAAAAGTGTCTATAGGAATTAGGAGGGTTGTTAGACTTAGCCATCTACTATGGTCCATGATGGCTTTTTTAAAGCTTTAAAGCGCAGAAGTAATTGTGCTAGGAAGTGAGTAGGGAAACCTATCCCTGGCTAAAGCTATGGACACCTATCATATAACCCAAAGCCAAGGCACAACCCCATCTCAACATAAAAATGGCATAAATGTGTGTGATCCTACAGCACGGCATGCAACTGCCACTGCATAGCTTTCCTGTTCACTGTTTGCTCTGCCTTGGCCACACCATGCTGCAGCCACCATCCTATCTATAGACCACCTCTTACGAATAAAAGCTAATTTGTATACCAAATATGCATTAGAGATCCCCCCAAATCCTATGGAAACTCCAGGACTTCTGAGCAAATTGGCTGCTATGTGTAGTCACTTCAATAATTTGCAGCTTCATCCTGTTTTCACTGTGAACATCGCAGCTGATCCTTCAACTACTTCTTAAGTGTGTCACCTCCTATTGAAGAGGACAATGCAGCAGTATCTGCAGGTCGGGACCTCAAAATTATTCTTGGCATGACTCAGATCCAGCCAAGAGCATGTCATAAAACATTATTACAGTTTTTGTCCTCATAGGCAAAATTCATTTTCACAGCTCATTCATGTTTCAGGTGTAAGATCTTAATTATCCAAATCAACACAGGTTACTCATCATTTATTTCTATAGGCCATAATTCAAAAAACTGCATAAGCGTGTGCTCAGCTTTAGGCATCTGGATGGTTTGTTTGAAAGTATATGGTACTTCCTGACCCAGGCCATCAGCTTCCTGTGGATTTAAGTGAAGGAAAAATACCTAGTTGTGATTTCAGTTTGAGTTCTACACAATGTCCCCTCAGAACAGAAGTCTGGACTCTGCATTTAGGCTTCTGAGAATAGAGGCTGAAATTGCAGTTGTATTGCAAACAGTCTGTATGTATTTTTTCTTTCTACTGATCAAAAATGTCACCCAGAAAACTGTGATTATTGAAATATTCTTATGCTGCAAAACCCTGTAATCTAAAGATGTTTTCAATATTTAGGAGAAGTAGAACAGAAGTTAAAACATTATCACTAGTAGTTACTCTTAGACACTTAATACATGACCTGACCTACTGAAAATACTTTTCTGATATTATTGACATTTGTTTAACCTATAACATTAATTCTTTGTAGCTCAATAAATCTGAGTATCTTCCCCCTGTATCATCAAGAGACTGGCACTGACAAAGAAAGTCAATCTGCGGCCCACACACAAATAATAGCTTTCCATTACATTTGCCATTTCACCTGAATAATTCCTGATAATCATGAATAATGATGTTATTTGACATTCTAATGATATCATGCTGTGCAACTTCAATCCATCAGTCACTGTCAGGAAGGTCAAATATTTGTATTCCATTACATTATGCAGAGTTCATTAAACAGTTAAATGACATTATACACCTTAATTATACTTCCAAATGAAACTAGCACATATCATTTAGATTTTAGAGTCTATGTGATGCATCTCCGTTTAAAAGAAGGATCACGATTTTGAATATTCATTCATGACAATGAAATATATTGAAACTTCAAACAATAGTTTCTCAGCTCTGTCAAATCCTGATGTAAAGATGAGTTTACTTGATACACCTAAACACAGTGTTCTTCACAGCATAATAGAGTTTATCATATTTTCAACTGTGTTACTATGGGTTACTTCTACTTCTTGGTGATACTAACAAAGGCTCAAATGCAGAGCCATAACTGGTATAGGAAACTGATTATTGACTAGAGCTATCTGTACGCAAGATGAGAATACAATATTTATGTAAGAAAACAGGGAGGGAAAAAGAAGAGAAACTTTGTTGTCAGCAATATTTTCTTCTTGAAAGCAATGATTTAAAGTATATCACAACACAACTGAAAAGCTGCTGTGGTGGATCAAAACCATCATAAGAAAAAAGAAAGCAGCATATTCAACTGCAGCATTAAAAGAGTGCTCTTTTATTAATACCTAATATTCAAAAACATTAAGCTCAGCCCAGGTTATCAGTGTAAATATTTACTACCAAACTACTATGGCAAGTAATCTAAAAGACTTGTTTTGTATGAATACAGCTTTTTTTCCCCCCTCCCAGCAAAACCATTTTCCTTGACAAGAAAAACAATAAGGGGTTCTAAGATGGCCATTAAGTAGCCATCAGAAACTATGTATTGATTTAAGTAGACTTTTTCATAGCTTTTGTGACTGTACTGAGCATCTCCACTCAACCACTATCTTCTAAATGAGACACACACAATACGCAGAGAAATGGAAAGATTAATGCAAGGAAAAATATGTTTAAAATCCACAAAAAGTACAAATAAGGACAAGACCTTTGTCAGATAAACGTAGTTTACCAGCTTACAAAAGGCTTATTAAAATGCAACGGCCTTCTTAGCTACAAATTGGCTGTTTCCTTAACGAGTCTTTGAGTCTAATATTAATACACCAAAACAGCCTTTTTATCAGATTCTCTTTAATTCATTACAGTGTTTTATGTACGGGAAAAGAAGTAAATTCATTAGATTACAGCAGACACTAGGTGTGTTCTTCAGTTCTTTATCTAGCTTGGACCACTGATGGGCAATGTGATTTTAAGCAATCAAAATCAACTCAGTCATGTATGAAACTGGAGAAAAACCCACCAGACACTACAGGAAAACAGGATTTCTGCTCCTCCCCCCAAAACTTGCCACAGTGCATTCACAAGGTAAGTCTGACGACTTCATAGGTGGAAATCAGATTTGAAAGGTCAGTTCAAAAAAGCAATTAATGCTTGCTTACACTTAAAAAATGATGATGTTTGAATCATTAGTTTAGTAAAATTTCAAGAATTGTGTTGAACAGGACCTGAGTAAATTATAGGGTTTCCTTCTCCGTATTAGCTTAGCTGCACTTACAGGGCAATGTATGTATGTTGACACCTCTAATGTACAGAAATATAGTTGAAGCAACCAAACCAATACAGTTTTGGAGAATAAATTCAGACATGTTAATTGGGTTAATAACTGCCATCATATAGACCTAGATAATCTAAGAGTTTATTTAAGTTTAATTATCTTTCTTTCACTAAGCTATCTATCTTTGCTTTCTGGGAAAAAATATTGCTTTCCTTCAGATTACCTGTTCTTTCACTTCTAAATCTCTCACAGCTGCCAAAAGGTATTGGCGGGAACTGGGAAATAAGCAATAACAGCCTTCCAGTTTTGGAGTTATTCCTTACTGTTTCTATGGCTTCAGTAAAAGACATTTTCAAGTTATTGGAAACTACTCCCAAAAGTCCATCATTTGGGGTATTTTTATATTCTGAAGTGAGCTGAGCTACGCTGTCATCTGCAGAGTCAAACCCAATTAATTACTTTTCTACTTCCTTTTGTCAGTGCCAAATGCACCATCACATCCTTATTACCCAATACTGCACAGTGGTGAAGGCCAGGCCTGGGGCATCAGTTTCTAACAGAAGAGATTCAAGGCACTAGAGCCTACAAATATCTCTAAAGAAAATGACACACAACGTTACATCCTCAGTACTCAGTGTGCCTAGCACAACTAATTCCAAAGGAGCATGACAGAAAGATGACGACTGCCTTTTTCTTTTCTATAGGGTGGATATTTTAAATTTAATTTTCAACTGAATCTGCATAGAAAGTTTTAGAGTTAAATTAAGCCTCAACAATATGAAAAGGAAAAAACATTTCAAGGCTAACATTTTTACATCAAGAGGCACAAAACAACTAATATTGTAAGATGAAACATGCCTCTGAAATCAATCTTAAAGTTTGCTAATTGGGCAAATTGAATTGCTTTCAGTACATGCAGCACACTTATGCTTCCCTTTACTTAACAAAATACAGACAATCCAGTAGTAACTAAAGGTAATGATATTTAATTACCTAGTGTGAATGGCAGTTTTTCAAGGTTTATCACTGTATTGCATATATTATATGTTTATATTAAAACTAATTTTGAAAGTTTTCCGTTTCATTATTATACTGAACAAAGTAGGTCTGTCATGAAATATAATTAGGAAGTCACAGAGGACCTTCTTAAACAGATATTCAGAATTCTGTGGCTCTGACAGCAGAGGCTTTGCAGAGTGCAGCAGCTCAACTGAGAACAGATAAAAATTAGATTCAAGACTTGGAATAACATTAGGTTTATATGAGTCTGCTGGCTGTCATTGCCCTCCAATACTATGGGACAAGGAACCCACGGGGAACCTCCTCAGCCCTGCACTAGCAGGACAGTGAAACGCCCGCTGTCCCTCATGAGAAAAAGACAAAACATTATTATACCTCAGATAGCTTCTCTTCCTTTTCTGTCCAGCATTTGTACCGGCATTTTTAGTTTTTAAATGAAGCACTTTTAAATACATGGTTTTAAAGGTCTCATGTTCCCAAATATCTGGATTCCAACTGGAAAATATTCTCAAATTCCTCAGGTTTAAGAGTATCTTACTGTTAAGCTATTTTCTACCCTTCTTTGTGGATAGAAATGGACAACAATCTGTGACTACTGACCAAGTGGTACAGCATAAAGAATAACAAGAATACACATCTTGCTTAAAGAAGGACAAATACTGATCTTCTTGAAGTTAAAGAAACTGCCCTTCCCCCGCCCACAAGTGGAAACAATTATCGCAGGAGTCACTCATCATAATCTCATCAATGGCTTCAAAAATCTAAGCCACCAAACATATACAGCTCAAAAAAAAAAAACCCTTAACCACCATTTTAAACAACCGCATGGATTAAAAACATCATTAGATTATATAAGTCATTCTTTTTCTCCTCAAACCTGCAGGGATAAGGAACATAGGTGGTCTCTACGACAGTTGAGAACAATAACATATCCTCACAAAATCATTGATTCCAAAGTAAGTTTGTATCCCTAAGTTGTGCAGTAAATAGGCACAACAAACACTTGAGATCTACAACAGTTGACAATTTTTCTTGCAAAGATTAGAAAGTTTCAAAAGGGAAGGGGAATTAATGAGATGGAAGATAGTTATTGCTGTTGAATCCTCTGACAGATCAGATGACAATCCTGATTCAACTTTCATTATTTAAAAAGACAAATAGAGCATCTCTCCGTGCCTTTTCAATCGTGACAAAACACAATCATCAAATCACATTATCTTCTTTGCTCTGATGTCTCGTAGGCAATCTAAAATGATCCCCTATGGACAACACTTTAGCTGAGGTACAAAGTTAAATTCATTCAGGCACAATCAAGGGGACAATTAAAGATCAAGGAGGATCTGAGAAAAATACTCAAAGCTGGACTGCACATCATTGCCTTTCCCCTGACACCTCCCCCCCCGCCAAATGTTGGGAAAAATGGAGGAACATCTCAAAAGCAGTAGTTTTTTGGAATATATAGGCACAACAGCAATCCAACCATTGCATAGAAGGGGCCCTTGCATTTTTACTGCTTGGTTAAAATATTAATTTTTTTCTCTTTCATTTAGCAGTGCCAGTATCCATTTCATATCAAAATACTCGTTATTGTGCATCCTGTTATTTAATTTAGGAGGATCAAACCCCATTACATTTCCAAATATATCCCACGTATAATTCTCCCAATTCTGAACTAAGGCAGCCACATAAACATCATCCATTTGATATGCACACAAAAAACCACCTACTTTTAGCAGTTAGTTTTACAGACTATCCTATACTCTGCAAGCACTGTAACATATATGAATGAGCAGATAAATCCATGGGCTTTTAAGAGACCAATGAATGTTGAAAAAAATATAGTCATCAACTAGAATAAAGAATCCACGCTACATATCAGCATTAGACTCAAACAAACAATGCTGCTGTGAATGCCATACAAATGGATCAGATTTTTCTTGTTCAAGGATGAATAAAGCCTGACCTGGACTCTCACTGGAGGTTTGGATTAAGTATACCATTCACGTATACAGAAAAAAAAAATATTTCATCTTGACATCTTGTGTCCATGTAGTTTAAAAATGGGTCAAACAAGTTTAAGATTTGTATATAAAGATGCAATAAATGTTATAAAAACAATCACCACAACGGAGAACTTTACATGCAGCTGAAGGAGCACAGCATAGAAATACCTGTCTGCACACTGTGCTAGAGCCCCTCGCTCCTTACACAAAACTCATTGTTTCCATGCAAGGCATCTTCAGAGGCTACCCAGAGCCTGATATGGTTTCTAACAAACACAGTCTAATTTGTTCGCTCGATGGTGCTCCAGTTTGAGTAAGATCTGCATCAACTCCAATATTGTTAATGCCTATAACCAAACTAAAGCATTTCCTCCAACTTCTAACTGTGTAAAAATCAAGAAAATTAAGCCATAGATGACTAGTTGATCTACATGATAAAAACGAAGCTAGATGTTATAAATATTAAGGAAAGCAGTTTGGTTTAGTTCAAAATTCTCTCCCATTTTTTTATTTCAACTGAATACGTAAATGCTATTGTAAGCTGTTTCTTGGTTTTTGCTTTCCATAAACATCTGTTTGCATCGGATCCTTTCAGCTGAAACATGTAAGAAGCATGTTTCTCCACATTTAAAAAAGATTATTCAATACCATGTGGTACTTATAAGCAAGTCATAATCGATATTAAATGCATTGCATTTTATTTTGTTAAGGAACTGGAGAGGAAAAGGGGATACTTTCACTGTTTGCTAAGCTAAAATGACCTCAGCAAAGTATTATGCTAAGTCAGCAGTGTTCCATTAATGTCGCTGTTTTCAGATTAAGATAAAAATAGAATTATACAGCTCCACAACATTTTTGTGATGAACTTTCTCCAGGTCGAATTCAAAATTTTTTTTTTTTGAAAGACAAGCAAGTATAACCTATTTTATTGATACTGATAGTGTCACAGTACGGAAACATTAGTTGAGCAGAGATGTCATCAGCATCCTTCCACATGACTGGATACTAGGTAGCTTTTTTTTTTTTTTTTTTTTTTTTTTTAAGTCTTCCTACTGCCTCAGAAGGGTGGCAATTCCATGCTTTACGTTCATTCAAAATGGCTGCAAAAAAACCCAACCAAAAAAATCCTTCTTGCAATACACTACTAGTTCCTCTGCAACTCAGTGTAAACAGCCATCTCTGAAGTCTCTCACTAAATTTTTTTAAGGAGAGTCATTTGAAAAATACATTGATCCTATTTCAAAGTGCTTATAAAGTTTCCACTCCCAACATAATTTCCCTCCACCACAATGGAGCTATGCAAAATGGAGTATATTAAAAAGTTTGTTTTAATTTTGTCTTTCATTTGCACTACCTGGAGCTAAAGTAAATGGGGGAGGGGGCAAGAAGACTTTCTGCCAAAATTTCAATAGAACATTGAGACACAAGGCATTCAGCTCTAACACTAAAAAGATTTAACAAGGTCAAAAGTAAGGCAGCAAATACAAACCTATTTCCCCTCTCCCCTTTCTCTACTTCTCCCTTCTTCCTCTTGCTCCCCAAATCACACATAATTTTGAATTCAATAGTATTCACAGAAATGTAATGTTTTCAAAATCGGGCTCTGGGTTTCTTCTCATCCAGGAATGCCATTTATTTACTGAATAATATTTTTTTCTCAACATTTTCCTTGAAGTATAAATGTAGCAAAGTGAACTACATACCAAATGAACTAGGTTCTATTCCCACTGAATCATCATTAACAAAACTGAGCCTAAGAAAGCGTTCCTGGAATGTGTGCTTATAGTCACTCAACTGCAATGCTCGAATTCTGGCAATGTTAATTTCTATGGCATAATATAAATATATATAACCTGTTTCATATATTCTTTTCCTCCAACCAGGCAAATTCTACCTGGGAGTGACAGCAAATACAGAGCCACACGATGACACATTTGTAAAAGACATTCATAGTTACATTTTCACATACACATCAGAGCATAACCTTGTATTCAGCTACCTGAAGTCCATCAAATGAGACTGCATAAAAAGTAGAATTTCCAAATTCACCTATGTAAACTCATACATGTTACACACAATTTCCAATTTCATGAAACAAGCAGCAATGAAGTCATCTCAATGCATTCCCATTTATTAACTGATAAAGATAACAAATCCTGAACTAAAACTAACTGCTCTTAGGCTGCTTCTGTAGACAGGTCGCTCATCTGAATGCAGTATGATGTTAAACTGAAGAGTATCAGTAGGGGAATTTTCAACTTTTGTTGTACAACATGAACATCTGCTCAAGAGAGCTCACTCTGAGAGGTGCTAAGGTTTATATATTTTGATCAGAAACAGTAGAAGTCAGCAAGTTACAAGGAACAGCAAAAAGTAAAGTACATTAGCAAATGAGTAGCAGACTACACACACTTGTGCAACCTTAGAAACCTAGATATGGTGTGAGTGATAAAGTGAAATACATCTGTATCAATGAATTAGGCACTCCATTTCCTACTCTAGCCTCATTTTACAACAAAGCCTCCATTGTCTGCTATGTTCATATCTAACTTTACATAAGACAACTTATTAAAACATAATTTACCCAATTACCTTGCTCAGAGAAGGTGCTTGACCTTCAGCTGAAGCTCTGCAAAGCAATTACAGGGCCATTTGGAATCACTGTCTTTGATAGTCTCACCTGCCAGTTCAAACCCATAGAAGAAGGCACTTCCTAAACAAACGAAGGAGCACAATTGAGCAGCTTTGAGCACACAGCAAAGAGGGAGAGACTGTAGGTGATACCTTCCTGAGCAGGCAGTGGAGGAAAGCACACCACTGGGCGTGAGTTAACTGTGCTACAGAGGTGGAGAAGAGGAAAAGGAGGAGGGAAGGACTTTGTACTACCTAAAAAACAACAGATGCCAGAAGGGGTGAAGCCCAACAGAGCTGGCGCCTTGCTTCTCAAAATTCAGTTATTTTGCATAGGTATCCAGAAGCCTAGTACTGCTTCAGAGTAAAGCAATTGTGTTCAAAATATTCCTTTTGTGAACAGTTTTCCTTAAGTTGCCTCTGAAGAAATCCATATTGGTGACTGGACTCTGCTCAAGACCTCTGTCTCCACACTCACTGAGGGAATACAGTAAATTGGATTTACCCTCAAAGGATTGACATCCACACCAGGTAGTCTGAAGAGATTAGGCAATGCCATTATTTACTGCTCTCTATGCCCTGGAAAAGGTGCTAGGATGACACACCACGGTGCACTATTTCTTCATTTCTGTATGTTTAGAGAGCATGCCTGCTTATTTTTCATGTACCCAACGTGCCCTTTTTCCCCTTCTTCACTGTCAGAGGTTGTACTGGTTTTGTCTGGGATAAAGTTAATTTTCTTCATAGTAGCCTGTATAGGGCTATGTTTTGGATTGGTACTGAAAATAGCGTTGATAATGCACTGATGTTTTAGTTATCACTGGGCAGTGCTTACACAGCGCCAAGGCCTTTCTGCTTCTCACACCGCCCTGCCAGCGAGTAGGCTGGGGGTGCACAAGAAGCTGGGAGGGGACACAGCCGGGACAGTTGACCCCAACTGACCAAAAGGATATCCCATACCATATGATGTCTTGCTCAGCAATAAAAGCTGGGGGAAAAAGACAAGGGGGGATGTTTGGAATTATGGCATTTGTCTTCCCAAGTAACCGTTGCGCATGATGGAGCCCCGCTTTCCCGGAGATGGCTAAACATCTGCCTACTGATGGGAAGTAGTGAATAAATTCATTTTGCTTTACTTGCGCGCACAGCTTTTGCTTTACCCGTTAAACTGTCTTTATCTCAATCTCGCTTTTAAAAACTTAAAAACTTACAAGTTTTCCTCACTTTTACCCTTCTGATTCTCTCCCCCATCCCACCAGGGGGAGTGAGCGAGCAGCTGCGTGGGGCTTAGCTGCTGATCGGGGTTAAACCACGACCGAGGTCCTGGAAATACAAGAAGTACAAGATGATTACTTGTGAAATTATGAAATATCTTCTTTAGATTATAATTATGGTACACCAAGGAATATTTATGTATGTTTCAACAGAAAAATACCATAAACTAGGCTCTCACAGCAAACATTCTAGATGCAGAAAGCAGAAGATATGACGGTTTATATCACTAGATCTCCTCTTAGGAGTTGCAACAGGAAATTCATGTCAGATACCTTTCAAAAATATGTATTTAAAGAAAACACATAGTTGTATTACACTGATAGCACAAAATATTCCAATATGCTAGAAACAATAAGCAATAAATGAAATTTCCAATTGACTTTCCAGCAAATCTATTTTCATTACAAATGGAGATTTTGCATGTATTGCATTACTTATGGTAATTGCGTGACATCTATTATGAATAACCATGTATTCCAATCATCTCTTTTAATTATATTCTGCCATAAGAGCAAGCCATGCAATACCTTGTCCAGACTCAGTTAACTGTGTGTGCGCTGCATATCACATTCTGATGGCTATGGTGAGGACGAAAGGTCCTAGACATGCACAAACTGTAACGGCAACAGCTTGTAACTGTCATCTCCTCCATTAGTTAGAAACTACTTAAAACAAAAGAATGAAAAAACCAGAATTTAAATCCAGTTATATGCTGAGAAAAAAACCCCAACTTTTTATTCCTTTCTTTTATAAAGTTCATAGTAATTGGCACCTGAATGCAAAGCACCTGGATATCTGGTATTGATGCAGGTACTTATATTTTCTGTAGTGGCAAAATTGCAATGGCAGCAAAGACCCCCTTTGTATTTGTTATCTACTGTCCATTTATGGCTGTTGAGTTTGTTTGGGTTTACTGATATGATAAAAAGGATAAAATTACAGGTTTGTTCAATAACCACACCAATTACAAATTTGATGTCTACTAGACTAGAAAATAACTGCTGGACTAAAAGCATTCATTATTTAGGAACAGGACTTCAAGGTTTTTTTAAACAAGAATGCCAATTGTGTTAAAACTCAAAGGAAACACACTCATTTTACCTTTTCTGAATCCCATCTCAATTTCTCTGCCACTTTTCATACAAGAGTTTGCTACCTCTTAATTTTACTTCCTTCTACATAGCTTTGTTTCTCTGTCTTTTAAACTCGATTTCTTCCAGCTCCTTAGGATGAGGTTTTTCCTCACTAAACATTTAGCCAGGTTCTTGCTATGCTAAAATACGAATGGGTAAACTCCTTTTTCCAGATGATGTCTGCCACCCCAATGACAGGAACCTCAAAGTAAATTCACTTAAGTTACTATAAAACCATAGCTGTAAGTTGATGTGAAAATGCTAATATGCATATGATGATAAACACGACAAAATGGAAGACTGTAACTAACATAACACATGGTGCAATAATTTTAAATATGAATTTAAGTTTAATTAAGTATTTTCAACCTTCAAAAAATAAGATTTCATATAAAACAGGGTCTCTACAATTGTATCATAAAAATAAAAATCACAACATTGAGAAGACAGTAGGCAGCCTTTATGAAATTTCATCTTCCAATGAAATCATCAGTCAATTGATCTAAAATGCAAATGTTTTACATTTTTTCCTGATGACAAGAATGGGCTTTCCAAATTGTTCTTTACTGTATGGGCATAGTGTAAGCATGCATAAATAGGTACCACGATGGTGGGACTCAGACGAGGTTTCAAAAATTCTTTTGCATGTCCCTGGAGCTTGTAAGGACAAGCAGGTCCACTTTTAGAGGACATACATGAGTAACACACCTTCAAAACTGTACTCTGAGTGCCCCTGAAATACACAAAGCAGTGGAGAGGTTCATGCACAATGTGGTGGTCTTAAAGTCATTTATAAGTTCCAAACAATGATGATGATGAACAAGTGAATAAAAGGGATTAGATGAAAATGGAAATGGAATTTTTTAGCCCGATTTCAGCATATGTTAGCAATGTAGCCAAGAAATTTAATTGCACAGATCCAACCTGTTATGACACACAGCTTAAAAGCCCATTTTTCAGAGATCTCATTACTCTCTATACAGCAAGGTTTGAAGGTCAGTTGAACATATCACTAATAAGAGACTGCCCATCCCTCCATGGCATTTGGTAAAATGCATCAGGGTCCAACCTAGGAGCTACTGCCTCTCCCAGATGTGGCCTTAAAACAGCTTTTTTAATGTCTCTTCCAGATTGTTCTACAACCTAAGAAATTCTTATCGCTCATTTTCTGAATGCAGGTAAATGAGTAATTTAGTTGGTAACTTAATCCATTTGCAAATCAGCAAAAAACACTTGATTTCATTACTTTCATTTTCTTTCTATTCGAAATACTGGCACAAAGCATTTAGAATGGGATTTTCCTCAACACTATTATATTAATGCAGCTATAACAATGCAAACAGAATAGCTAAATCCTTATGGTGAAGTACATTCTCCTTCAACAGTGAGCACCTTTCAAGCAAGACAGGATTTGAAGAGAGAGAAAGTATTTTTATCAGACCAAATGATACAGTTGAACTCCAGCCCCCCAAAATAAGACAGACAGAGGAGCTTTCTGCACAGAGCCCTGGAATCTATTGTCTTCAAAGCAGTCTTTCCTAATGTGAGTCAAACACCATCCCCTTTGTTTGTAGACTGCAAACAAAATGACTCCAGCGCTGAGATAATTAACTGGCCTCTCTATCACCACTAAATTCGAGTGGTTTGCATACAAAGAGCGGAGCACTCATGTTTTGGACTGTTTGACGAGAACCTTTTTCCTTTTCCCAAGAAGGTAGCTTGAGAATGCAGTGAAGCCGATCTACTGGCTTGCTGCTGCCAAGGGCGCAGTCCCACTCCTTACCCTCTGCGCAACATAGTTCAATTTAGCTAAAAATTATGAAGCATAGGAACTGTTTTTCTTACTCTCTTTTGTGCAAGTCAACATTATGGCATTAATAAGTCCTACTTGAGGGATCAGGACTGCCCATATAAGGAAGAGTCATGGAACAACTTTATTTGGGATCTGAGGGAAAAAATAAAAACAACTTGGGACTTCCCACTGATGCTCCACAGCTTCAGTATGGTATCTCAAAAAGAATTTATCTAATACTGACAATACTCAAAAGTAAGTCTGAATCTCTACTGCATTCCTGCTGAAGAAATATTCTCTGTACTTCCCCCACATTTTCACACAAGATCCAATATTTATATCTGTTCTTCCTGTTTAGGAGGTCTTTTCTACACCAGCAAAGGTACTTCATCCTCTTCCTAGCACTCTCTTCTTCTAGAATTACGAGACGTTTTGAGAAATTCATATAAGTAGTTCACTCCTTATTGTGCCAAACAACATTTTCTGTCTCCATGTGATTCCCTTGCTATCCCCAGGATCATATTTAGGTTACAAAGTCTTTACAAAAACCCCTTATTTTTAGCTCTGTGCTAAAGAGCTAAAAGGAGCATGACTGCTCCTTAGCATCGTGCTAAAGGAAAATAATAAGAGTAATGCATACGAAGCTTCTATAACAAGCACTAAAGAGTACATTCCCACAGGGTTCAATATGTATAATGTGCAGTTGTAACAGAGCAGTATATATTATTGCAATATGTAAATGCAAATTTATATATTCTGCAATATAACTGAATTTTATTTTCAAAATCTTAGTTTTATGGCAAATACTAGGCTAAAACCCATAAAATTCGTAATTATGTAGCATAAATACAGATGTGATAAATGTGCAATGTATAAACTAACTAAATCACAATAAACAGCAGCTCTGTAACTTTATGAAGAATTAAAATTTCATATACATGCTAAACACCATGGTTTTCAACCAAACTTGTGAGAGAATACTACTGGTCTTTCCAGAGCCAGTGTGCTATCTTCAGTGGAAATTCTGTCAGGGCGGTAACTAAATTAAAAATTACTTTTAAACTACATTAACAAATAAAATAATCAAAAGGATTGCTCCTTTCTAACTGCAAATCTTTTAAGAAAAACAGCAATCATGTGTGACAACAGAGAATATGTCAGTCTCAAGTCATATGGCAATTCTGACTGCATATGACCGGGAAGCTCACAAACAGACAAACCGTACAGGGAAGCAGACGCTATTCTTATATTGCATGACCCTGGATCTCATCCCACCTATGCCACAGACCCAGAACAATTACACTGCAGCTTAGGGTGTTATCAAGTCTTTGAAGGAGCATCTGGTTCAACTAATGTTTTCTCTACTCATTAATAAAAGGAGCAAGCTGCAGTAACTCACAGTACAGCACACTGTCTCGGCAACAAATAATGGCCATTAACTTCATATAGTGAGGAAGTTGCCAGAAAATATCACGTGCTTTGGGTTTTTATATATGGTCTGTTCTCCACAATCAGAATACTTTCTGGTGGAAAACACTAGATCTCTATGGAAATAGCAGTACCAAATAGTCCAGCAAAATTCAGTATAACAGTTAAACAGTGTCTTTTTTTTGTCTTTTTTTTTTTTTTAATGGAAACAACCTTTTCGTAGTCAAACCCAGATGAAAAGTTATTGTAGAGTGTTTGTTCTGATTTATTACATACATATGCACTTACTGAAGGAGCCACACTGTCCACCACAAATTTCTATAAAATTGCTTGGTCCTCATAACCCTCAGCTCTTTATTCCCAGCTGGAAAGCCTTTTCTTTTTAATAACCAATTCAATAAACTGTTGAAAAATGCTTTGTGTAATATAGTATTGCCATAGATCTGATGTTTGTCTCTGTCATTACATATTGCATTCAATCAATTTACAAATGTTGCTGTGTTCCTTTTATGCTAGTTCTTCTTATGGCATCCTGAACACAAATCCAAAGATCAATACCTTGTCTGCTGAAAAAAAATTGGACATAACAAATGAATAATTTTATTTATAATAAAAGTCCTAGTCCCCAAATGGATTCTACTAATGTTCAAATTCATTTTTCATGTTTAACACATTGCACAATGCAATGAGAAAGGCAGTGATAAAAAACCCCAGTTCATATTTATTGAAAATGTGAGCAAACCCATGTAAAGCTATGCCGTATGGCTAGGAAAATATCAATAAAATGGTAGGTCATTCACAAAATATTTGTTACCATATTAAAGAGTAAAAAGTCCCTGTCAAATGCAGATGGATTTTCTTTAAAAAGACACTACAGTTCTGCTCTGAACTATGGAAGCACCAAGGCTCCCAATGAAACAACTTAAGACAAGTAGAAGCTTAGCTCATGCTGGTCGCGTGAGTTTGTCTTGTGCCTTTTGTGTGACAGAAACAACGCATTTGCTGACTACAGACACATCCCTGCACTATTCCAGCTAAGTAGTTGTCCAAGGGAGCCACAAATGACTACTCTCACAATCACTCTTTGCAGAGCAGCAATCTGAGGAAACAGGGACTCTACTTTTCGTAGAAAAAGTATTGGTACCTGTAGAAGCGTACAAACCCCAGCAAGCTTAGACAATAAGCACCTCCCCACCCCAAGCTAACTGCTAAGATGTGCACTGCGTACAGTGTTCCCACCTAGACTCTTGGCTCCGTAACAATTTACAGGCATTAGCAAAACAAAATCATACCATTTCTGTACAAAAGAGAAAACCGACACAAAAACACACCCCAAAAAACAATATCTCATTAATCAAGACTGTCCTAAATACCCTGTGCCTGGCTGCTTTGAAGTAAGGCAGACAAGTAGAAGGGGCAGGGAAGCCCCATCTTCCTCTTTGAACTATATGCAAGAACAGAGGAGGTACGTACTCCTCAGGTACTTTGTCACAGGAGTTCAGTGACTTGATATTGTCAGACAGGCCGTGGTCAGACACCTCTGAGCCTTAAACCATTTTTCTATTAGGTGACAGGCAAGGAACTGGCTGTCCTGAGGGGAACACGCTCTAATCCTGCACACTGACCATGTGTAGCTCTCCCTCTCCATCTGGTTTTGCCAAAAGAGGTGAATGACTCTGCTACTACTTTCAAACACGTGCGTATTTTAGCTTACACAGTAGACTCCAGTTGAATGCCAGACATCTCTTACTCAATAGTAAGATCCCAGCTACTTCCTATTCAAGAATCCGCAATAATCACATCTTCACTCAAAGGGATCCTATTACGAACAGGTTTCTGAGTCCATGAACTAACGTGCACCCATTAGACAGAAGTCTAATGCTGGGGCAATTGAGGCAGCTTTCTCCAGGAAGAGGAGAACTCTTTCCTTACCATGAATACTATGTTCCTGCTATTCCTACTCTCGGTTACTATTAGCACAGTTTGACTTTCAAGTGTCAAACTGAATTCACAGAACTGGCAGCTGGAAATAAACAAAATGAAACTTCATAATGTGTTAACTGCACAAGCATGCTTTGGCATTGCTCAGATCATGAACACTGACTCCACGAGACCATTTTGACTGAATTTTTTCCACAGTATAGCTTTATTTTAAAACTATTACAGCAAATTCACAACTCCAATCCTACATTCTTTTTCAAGACGGAATTTCAACCTTACTAGTTAATTAAAGCCACCACCTGGAGTGAGCTGGCTTTCAAACTGATTTCCTTTGTCTCTCTAATTCATACACATTAATATTTTATTTTCTACTGAAAAAAAAAATGAAAAGGAATGTCACAAGTGTGCCAAAGACAAGGCAGATAAAATTATTGCAATAAAACAAAGAAAATACACTTGTTACTGCCAGGTCTCAAGATGAATGCTGCATTATACAGACATTTTAAAGGCTTACAACTGCAAATTGCTCTATTTTACATACTGTATTCTAGCCTTTGCATCAAGATCTTTCCTAATTTTTTCTTACTGTAATGAGAAAGGGAAAGGGTTGGATTTTTTTACCTGAACATTTATTCAATGGAGAAACAAAGACTACATTATATATTACAACACATGAGCTATTAAAACAATGTGATACTATAAAATATGCTGCAATACTCATTATGGGATAACAAAGCTAAACCTGAGCAAATAAATGTATCTGCCAAACAGTCCACAAGAACTATACAACTAGAGTTTCTGTTCTTTAATTATTTAAGAAGGAAAGAAGCTTGTAATAATTAAGTTTTATAGGCTGCTTGAATTGTCATTACTAGGCGTTCACAAAACTTTAAAACAAGTATCTTTCATCTGAAATAACTCTTTATTTTTAACAACAGATGCGATTGTTCACTTAACTGATTAATTGAAAAAAATCATTAACTATTGTTTTTAAAACTTCCACGCACAGTACCAATAACATTTTATTTACTATCTGATCTGGACAACGTATATACCAACATACTGCTCAGGTGTTTACAGGCTCTGCATCTCACAGTGACTGGTGTGATACTGTCTTTAGATAGCTTTGAAAATGCTTTATGAAAATGAAATAGCTTTTTTAATGACAAATCTGTAAATAACATCGATTTACATCAGACACTTCGGAAACTGGAAGTTGAGAAAAACTGTTCATTTCATTCATTAAAATATATTGGTGAGACCGTAACACCTTTAAAGTATCTGTAAAGTCTATGCATCTTTGCCATGCATTTATAACCAAATGATCTGACTTCTGGTACAAACAGACACCATTCAAAGCAGGTGCAGAGAGAAGTTCTATATTGAACAATTATAATCTACAGAAGTGAGAGGAGGAGAGGAAGGTTCCATATTTCAGAAGAAACACATTTATGGGTTTAAAAAAATATATTAAAGGTTACCAAATTTTAAATTATATATTCAATTATGAAAGAAACAACATAAAACTACAGAAGAAAGCTTTCAATAATCTCTGGACAACTTTCTTCTTTTCCCAAAACACATTCAGCCATTGCCTAACTGAATTCCTACTAAAATTTTACCATGGACCTCTACGGAAATGATCAGTCTTGAGTATTTCTGAAAAGTTCCACTTCCAGCCACTGAAATCAGCACGTTACACAGTAGCAGAATTTTGACTGGAAAATAATATGCCACACTACAAAAATACGCTAAATGGGTACATTTAGCATCTTGCAGAATCAACATACAGTTTCTAAACTTACAACACGGGGCTTCCTTTTTCCCTCAGGAAATGTGTGTGCTCTACAGATGGTTTATTTAATCCATTCCTACCTAAACTAATCAAAGCAATCTGTCCCCCAAAAAATAAGAGTCTTCATACAGGATTCTGCTGCCATTTGACAAATTGTGTACATTTAGCTAGAGGAAGTTGAAAATCCTTCATAAAGAAGTTACCACATCTAAAAATAAGTGACATTATTAAAAGGGAAGCAGGATGTGTTATTTAGCGTAATATGAAATTTAAACACTACCACCTCAGATACACTTTAAAATGCTTTTAGTAGCACCTGGTTGTTTATACATCTTATGTGGTGAAAAGGTCAATAGAAATTCACCTCTAAGGTCACAGTTGCTAAGCAACTGTTTTCGGCAGTTCTGCAACACTGATCAAGCGTATTATGTTCCACTGCCTGGTTTCAGAATAAACCTGTGTAGCATCCTACCTGGCCTTCGAAGCGCACCAAGCTCCTCCTGCTTTTCCCAAGAGCACAAGTGCTCATCGTTGAGGCAGTGCTCGAAAGGATACGCCCTGGGACCACCGGCTTCCGGTTCACGAGAGCAAAGGAGAGTTCAGTCTTCAGGAAGACCACGGAGGGCTTGATGAGGTGCTGCCCAAATCTCAGCATGATAAATGTTAATCTTCAGGGTCTGAAAGAGACAATAGTTAAGACATTTAAGGGACTGACTTTGCCTTTCCAAACAACAGGAACAAGACAACCAAATTGTCCAGGCAGTTTCTGAAAGAAAGTGCCTCCTGGACTCATCAAGGCATTGGATGTTTTGGAAAGGTTAGTAAGGCTTTCCTAAAAGTATGACTTTGAAGGGGTGGTAGAAGGGCCTTCTTTCCAAAGCAGAAATTTTACACATAATTTCTCAAACCCTTTTCTCATCATCTTGGCAGGGCTACAGAATTCTAGACAGACAATGTCATTTCTCTCTCCCATTTTCATTTGTTCAGCTTTGTATACATCTGAGTCATATGTGCTTGGAGAAGCACAAATAGTATTTCATACGCCCTTTGCACAATACAAATCAATACACATAGGACTTACGAAATAAAGAAACCACATTTTCTAAATAAATCTCTCCACTAAATACCTCAACTAAAGCAATACTGACAAATTAAGGAAAGCATATTTAGTCATTTTCCATCCATGCTTTCTAGTTTGAGCAACTGAAACGTGAAGCCGATCAACAGTTGTGTGCAATTTTCTCTTATGCAAAGAAAGCCAAAGATTTCCACTTTCATTCACTAAAATTTTCTCACCTCCTAGTGAGGATGAAAATCCTTCTTAAATAACTAAGGTACAATTCTAACAGTGTTTACTTTAGGTCTTTAAGCCCTAGAGTAATTCATTCAATCAGAAATATCCAAGGTGCTGCAGGGTAAACTACGAAGTAATGAAGAATTTCATGTGACACAATACTTCAGACACATCGGAAGCATTACACTAACATTACCTTGCTTGAACTAAGTGAGTTGTCAGAAAATTCGGTTTTATAAGTTGCTTCAGATGGGGAAAGATACTGTTAGAATCATGTAGGGGTCTTTTGCTGCAGTTCTTTTCTTGCAAGCCTACTGTGTTTAGTAAGACCCAAACTTGGTTCTTAATCTAAAAGATTTATTCTCATTTAAGGTTCCACTCCTTGAATCTGCTCCAACAAAAAGTAGATATAACAACCTCCTCTAAGTGTACACACTTTGAAAGTGTCTTTGAGAAGTGCTTGTTCTTTGGAAGGAAGTTCTGGCTTTTTCAGCTATCTGATTCCACAAATGAACTTAACTAAATTAAATTAAGGATAGCAGATGCATCAAATCAGGCCTTACACCAGAAAAAGCATGTATAAAACTAGTATAAGACACAGTAACCAATCAGACGACTACACATTCAAGTAATAAACATTCTCTAAGCAGGCACCGTGTCTTGTGTTATTTTTGAATACTAGAGAGTAAAGGAAATGCTTGAGCAGACCATGGAAGTGTGGAGATTTTAACCATCCCTGTTTCAAAGATCTGAAAGGGTTCTATAATTATTTTTTTTCCCCTAAAGTCAACAGAAGATTAAGTGTCTGAGAAGATGTGTCCCTTACTGTATATTAAACCTGAAACTTGACAGCATAGAAAAATCAAGTCTCTTTAGCTACTAGAAGAATCGCTTACCAGAGGAAACACCTGCTGTCTTGTGCTGATGTCTGAAAAAAATAATTATTAGGAACTTCAACCAATCTAAATCATTACTCTTAAGCAGTCCATCAACAACCCCCCTGTGGGGGTTTCTCATTCTGATTAAAACATGCAAGAATATTTTTACATGATATGATAAAGAGACATGGCTCTCCTTGCAATGAAAGAAATGTTTCTGATAAAGGAGCAAAACACATTAAATAGCCAGTATTACCATCCAGTGATGAAACTGTAAGCTAGTATCTCCAGTATCTGGAAAATCAAATGTACCACCACAGCTGCCATTGCATCTAGCAATACTATGGACAGAAATGAAAAGTACTACCGATCATTTCTTATTTTGTCTTCCAGACTACTGATAAGTAAAAGCACTGTCCAGGGACATGGAATAGACATACACACAGAACCAAGGCTTTAAAATAACAGATGCTGATTTTAAAATCTGATGCTTTGAAATTTGATTTAAGGAGGCAGAGAACCTGAGATTTTTGTAATCACCAGAAGATGCCCTCTGGCTGTTTGCTGCCATAAGCAAAATAAAATAAACAATAGCAGGATAAGGTTGAGGACATTGGAAATAAGGCCTGGATCCCATGCTTCAACAACTGAGACTCCAGGAAAGCTGGAAATGGATGACCTGGTGCTTTTCTATTCTAATTACCTACCTAAAATAACTAGGGGGGTCCTGTGGGGCTTGCCCGTCCAATGGTGACTCAAACTCACTGTTAAAAATAACCAAATCCCACTCTGAAGTGTACATTGTGAAATTCTTCAAGTTACAGAATGGAATAAATATTGATAATTACAAGAACCAAGGTTAAATCTGCGTTAAGGGCTTAATGTTAAGGGCAAGGGCATCCCCCAAGGTAAAAGTTTTGCTAAGTCAAAGCATCACTGCAATTAGTGATTTTTGGGACAGACAAGGACCGTATTGGAGAGTTGATAAGCAATAAAAAACATTTTTATTTGAACAAGAAATCCAATATGAAAATATTTTCTTCTAGCTTAAATATCTAAATATCCCAAATATTCTACTACATATCTAAATATCCTACTATCCTACCCAATATCTTACTGTCCATACAATAAAATGTATTTCTCTTTCCTCCTTTGACTCTGAGGATTTGGAATCCTATTTAGAATTAACAGCAGACTACTAATGTGGCCTTAAGGCCTCCATTTAACATCTGCATACAAGAGATGTTAAATTCATGAGAAATCCTGAGTGTTCAATATCTCAAAATGGGAAGAGATAGTACCGCAAAGCAGTTGGTAGAGTGTACCAGAATGATGGAATGGAGCCCAAATTCCAAAACTGACATTTGGGTTTACCTGAAGTTGAACAGAGCGCTGTAGCCAGCAGCTACTGCTCCAGCAGGTAACCTGTGCAGGCAGGGAAGCGGCAGAATTCCCTGGGCCCAAGAAGCTCATTCACAACTGGAAACTAAGGCCATGACTCTACAAATCTCTACATCATCATAGGCATAGGTTCCAATGAACCTATGGAGAATACATCTGCAATACACAGTAACATATAAAGGAGTAGGGTCTCTTCAGGATATTCGCCATCATCTGAACCCTGCCAGTTATTGACCATAATTTCATCACTGGAATGTTTTTATTCAAATTAAACCTAAGCTGTATTGGGAAAAATATGTATCTGATGGGCCTATCAGAACAATGCCATACATCCTTCTTCATACTTCAAGAGAGATTTTCAAAAAAGACTTTGTGAGTTGAGTTGACAGCCTATATAAATACACTCAAATTTGCCAAAATAAACCTATGCAACATTATTAGCCACAGAGTTTGGGTCACCATTGCTCTCTAATACTAATGAGTATTTTCAATGCTTTAAAAACAATTAAAAATGCTAAATGGATCCACACATAGATTCTGTGGACCACAGAATTTAGGTTGACTATACCATGTATTTATAATACACCTACCACAAGCATCTTTACTTATTTCACCACCATCTTGTTAAAAGAAGTCCAGAAAGGATCAGGACAGTAAAAGCACTGGCCTCACACATTCCTAAGCAATAGTTTGAAGACTCAGATTACAGCCCAACTGGGTTGATGCAGAAGTATTAGAACATTTTTAAATCTCATGCATGGAATTAATGCATGTATTAAAACCTTTTCTATTTGCTTACTATACAATAATATATCTGAACAATGTATTTCTATACCTTCATTCAGACTAAATTAATACAGCATGTGATTCAAACAAGTTTGTCAGTTGTACTGGTTGTGCTACGTAATACTGCAGACTTCCCATTGCTGTTCTCTCCAGTTCTGAAAGGGGATTATGGGAATTTTTTTTCTTAAACAATTATTCATTATTTATTATATATTACTTAAGCTGTGTTCTGCCTTAGTGATCCTCTATGTTTTTCTGTAAAGCATGATCGCCTGTACTCAGAACCAATACAAATGCTAAAAAACACATTGGGAAATGAGCACTGGGTACAACTGAAAAAATCCGTGGCTGCGCAGCAATACACTGCAGCAAGGCCGGAATATTCCAGGGTGAATATTCCAGGAATATTCCAGGTATTTCCAGGCAGGAAACAGCTACGAGCAGAGCAAGCTTTCAGTCATCTGAATTCTACCTGCTTACTGCTTGAATGGCCTGCAAACAAGCAGGAATCAATACAATACAGGTGCATGCACGCAGGTCATGAGATCTAAATAGTGTGTGCACAAGGTTTGCCAGCTGATTGGAATCACCTCACTAAGTCTGTTCCTCCAGGGATTTCCATTTTTCACATAATGAGGAGGTCATTGCCAGCTAAACCAGAAACTAAATATAATTGGTGAAAGATGTTTCCTCTTTAATGATAGTAGTCTTTCTAATCCCAGTAATAAGGAGGACAATTACATAGTAATGTTAGAAAATGAAAGAAATCCATTTCTGATAAAAGAAAATTTCAGCCCAGTTTAACACGGTTTCTATTCCGACTATTCAGATGAAAAGTGTATTTACTCTTCTTCATATTGCACGTATACATTACATTGCCTATTTCATCTGCCTCATTTTCCTAATTAAATTTCCTTCAAGCTGTGTTCCTGCAGTTGTAGGTGGGAATATAGTAATAAAGGCTAACATAGCATGTAGACTAATTTTACAGCCACAACACATCTCAAATATGTATAATTTGTATTAGGAAAAAAAAAAAATTATACTGGTGTTCTGCATTGCACCCTGAAAAATAGGAGTGCTAAAATTAAGAAAAATGTTGAGATACGCTGAAATATTTTTAAATATTATTACTGTTTTGTAAAATTTCAAGAATAGGAACATTGCATTTGCCCTGCCTGTATAAATACTACTCATACATTTAACGTATTTTTGAGAGGAAATCTAAACACACATCTCAATTCTTCAAGTTTATTTGGTTTGGGGGGTTAGGGGTTTTCGTTTGTGTTTCATTTTTAAAGAGCAGAAGCTGTAGAATCGTTGGTGTCAAATACACAGCGAGAACTCTGAACAGAAGATAAGGTTCACCGGAAGACAGGTCCCTAGGACATCAAGATAGGTTTCTGCTTGTTACATGTCATCTCTAGAGACAGAGAGCATTAGCCTGGAACACTGCTGGAAATTACTTTCTCTGTACTGACTATAAGAAGTGGTGGCGCTAGTCCTTTAAGGTTGTCTTCCTGCCTCTGGTCACAGACCTCTCCATTGGATGCTTCATTGAGATGGTGCTGGTACTCCAAAATGCCCTTTCATTTTATCATACAATTACTTGCCCTCAATGACAAGGTGTTGAGATCACCACCTGCTGGGAACCGAGCTCAAGGCCTTTGCTCAGCTATCACATGAGCACTGTTCTAGGAAAGCTACAAATCTGGTTCCAACGGGTGAACACAAGATAATACATAAGGGGCTGCTAACTTAAAAGCTGTACATTAAAGAAAACCAATTACAATACCATTATCTCTCTGTGCTAATATAAATGAATATTTTCAGAAACAATCCAAGGAGTATTGTTAAAGTTTGTCATTTTACCATAGTAGTATCACCCTGTTAATTAATTTTGACACTCCTGATTCTGCTACTCAATTTCACTGTAAAAACAATGTAAATTTACATGGCAAAATGAAAACAACTTAGTTAGTTTTTGGTTTTTTTAAGATCTTACAAAAAAATCATGTTTTTTTTTAATTCAGCAAGATAAGACAAATTGTGTCACACAGTGTAGTGTGTAGAAAATAAAGTAACTCTCTGGTAAATGTTGTTTATGGCTAACTTCAGATTTTTCCATTGCATTTTCTAAGCTGCTCTTCATCCTAAAAAACTATATCCTTAAATGCATATTTGGCACTTTTCCCTCCAAAAGGTTTGATAATGTGGAAAGCAATATTCCTACTTGGACATCAGAATTCTGCATCATGTTCAAGAAGTGATGTGCAATGAAGAACCGCCCTGCAGTTCTCCTCTCTTCATGCTTTATTATTTTTTACTCATTCCCTCCCCTCACTACCACTTCATGAGGATAAAATTCACACAATTTAGAATATTACTTATTTAACCCAAGCACATAGCAATGAATATTGTTGTTTCTAGCAGCCAGGATTTGCCATTTTGATAAAAGAATACTTAAAAACACTAACAAAAAGAAATAATTTTATTCTAAAATCACTCAGTTATTCTACTAGTCCTTTGTCCTTACAGCAGGTTTATCTCTCAGCATCCTCCTTTTCCACCCTTGTACAACATTTAACTACATATTTTGAGTTCTTCCAGTTTCAGAAAACAGCCTCTAATTAAAAAAAAAAACAAAACAAAACAAAACAAAACACCAAACCCTCTCCCCCTCAGTGTGCCAAAATAAAGCATGCTACTGCTATTTCTGTTCTGAGAAAGCCAAGAATTACAGAACTAGAAAAGGTGCTCAAGTATCTTTGACAGCCAGAGCCTAGATTCTCTCCATGTGGATGGTATTTAATGCTCTATATGGGGTTAAAGGGAAAAGCTTGTGTGGATTATTTTCCATTTTCATCACCCACAGAAGCTACTGAACAGAAAGCCCATTAAATGTGATGCGTGCAACCAATCCTGGCGGTGTTGACAAGGACCGATTTCTCACGTCATACACAGATTATGATGGACTTGAATCCACTACACGTGGCTTCCCCTGCTTAATCTAGCAGCGAAGAAAACATCAAAATTATTACTGTTTAAATATATTGCCATTTTCTTAGCATGGTCAATCAAGCTAAATTATCTACACTTAAAATTAAAATAGACTGTGGTATGTTGCATAGTAGCTAAGCACCATAATGTGTATGATGCTAAGGCCCATCCATTTGCGATCCCATAGCCTGCCTTCCCCTTGCAGCCCTGTTCCCTTTCATCCAAGCTGCAGCAGCGTCTCCCAGCCCCTCTGGGACAGAATTTTTCCATTCTGCTCTGACAGCGTTGATCTCACAGTCTTGCACCTGGAAGCCCTGGTATTGCTGTTAACAGCAGATTCTCCCAGGGCATGACTAGGACCCCCATGAGAATTGTCCCTTCCTCTGCCCCCTTCTCCTCCTGCCTGTTTGTAGCTTTTGGATTACACCAGTGGGCCCAGCAACATGGCCACACAAAGCTTACTGACCAGCAGCACCCAACCCTGAGCACAGCATGCTCCAGTTAACATTAATAGCATCATTGAGCAGGAACCTGAGGAAGGCCTGATGAGCAGGGCCTGATGAAAACTAGATAGTTCCCAGTTGTACTGGGTCTGGCTGGGATGGGCTTAACTTTCTTCACAGTAGCCTGTATGGTACTGTTTTGGATTTGTGACTAAAACAGTGCTGATAACACACGAGTGTTTTGGCTATTGCTGAACAAGGCTTTCTCTTTTTCCCCACTCTGCCCACCACCAAGTTGATGTACGTCTTCACTTGTGGCTCCTGATAGTACAGCTGCATGACTCTAAACCTGTCTCAACACCCTTTGCACAACCAGCCTAGTCCTCAACATAATATATTTAAAAAGGAAGATGCATAAAATTCAAACAAAACATTGTTAGCCTATTTAAAAGCTATAGGTCTAATACAATGGTAGCATACACTACTTGTATTGGGATCTGAACTCACAGCCCCCAGAATAAAGCAAAACTCAGATCCGTTCTAAACACCAGTATAGACAAGTTAAGTTTTAAGGGGAGCCTTACATGCTACTGAAACATCTTCCTGCTGCCTCCTTTAGGTCTTCATCTGTTTTGGTTCTTTTTCCCTTTTATTTATTTATTTTTGAAGTAAACTTCATACATTTTTTCAAAATTGTTCCTCTTCAGGCATTAAACAGCTTGTCTACTGCACCTGATAAGCTAATGGGTGGGTACACACAGGCACGCGCATGTAAGTCTCTCCTCAGTTTCCTCTCTCCTCAGTTTCCTCTCTCCTAGTTGTCTGGTCCATCATTACCATGACTTTTACAGTCTTAATTTAAAAAACAAAACAAAACCCAAAAAACAGACAAAATAACAACAGGGGGAAAAAAACAAAACAAAACAAAACAAAAAAACCCAAAACAAAACAAAAAAAAACCCCAGCCTAAACCCTGCAAAAAAACAACCAACTCCACAACCCCCAAAAAAACAATTCAAACCTGCAGACACCCAAATCTTTGTTGACCAAGAAGAATACAGACACCTAAAAGGAAGCAAACAGCTCTGTAAAGCAATCACAACATTGACAAGTTAATCAACAAATGCAGAACCAAGCTAGATATCAAAAGCGATATACCATCCATAATACATGTAGAGGGCATAAATATTTTTAAATGATGTAGAAGTAGTTGTCAAATTCATTTCTATAGCAAACATTTTGGAATACAAATTAGGCCAACTTGTTTGTTTCCTATAATTTGGGTAAAGAGTGTGAAGTTACACACATTAAATGAAAAGGTTTGTAGTGGCAAAAGAACTGTAAAATCCATTAAACTTAAAGAAAAATGAAGGCTTAGAAGAGTCATGAAAGCAGTAAATGCGCACTACATCCTTCAACTGTCCATATGTATACCGTGTTCGTGAGAAGATGACTCATACAGCATTTAACCGTACTGAGAAAATAATTCTGGCAGCAGCAGCTTATTGTTTGCCTCTGAGCTCAGGTAACAGCTCAGCTTTTCCATATATTAGGACTTGTTTCCAAATATCACATTAAATTTTTTTTTGCTATTTTTCCACACGCTAGCTATACCTGTGACTTCACTTTTTTCAAAAAACTTTTATGACTAACATGAAATAAAATTCCTGTCTTGCATTATACTGTAGTTGGTTTATGTCCATTTTATGCCAGAATACACAAGCATGAACTTATCTTCTGCAATAATGCGGTGTGTTATCTTTCAAAGAGAATACCAGTTCCAAGACTTGATCTAGAGCTTCACAATCTTCTCTGCTAGACATCTGTGCCCACTTTTCCTCATACTAGCACAGATGATCCCAGATTATGATTCCTCCTTCCATTATCATCCAAGAAGATGACATGAATCCAAAGAAAAATCTGATAACTAAGAACTCTTCAAAATCCAGGTACTAGATCAGTGATTTTAAGGAAGATGTTTTATGAAATGGGATACAATCAACAGGTTCACCACCTCGTTGACTTCTACTGAAAGAGCAAGATACATACAAGCATACATGTGCAATAACGTAAATGATGTTCACAAATCTTTCCCTAGTGTTCATTTCCTAGAAAATAAAAAAAAAAACCAACAAAAAACCAACCAAACACACATTATATTTTAAGCATTGTTTAATAACTTGTATCCACCGTAGCTATTATCTTGATGCATGGAGAAATCAGGGTTTGGGGTTTGCCTCTGCAAGTCATTCTGATGAACGAGACCTTTAGTGCTGCAATAACTGTTGTGAGTAATGGAACAACCAATGGCTTTTATTAAGAAGAAACACTGAATAATGTATTACCAACGCTAAGATCAAGGGAAAATACACTTTTATAAAGGAAAATATATTAATATCAACATGCCATTTTTTAACGCAGAAAGGTGAAAGCCAGAAAAGGAAAAATTTAAGAAAATGCTACACAGTATGCAGTAAATGGCAGAAATTATACTGTGAAAATGTTTTTTTCTAGAGTGGCTACCTAGGGCTACATTACATGCTAGAGGAACTATAAAAGATTGTGACATTTCTTGAGATATGTAAGTGTAAGGAAAACTCTACCCTGGTGAAGGTAGAGATGGGGGAGGAAGGTTGCTATAAGACTAGCACACTGCACATTGAAACACTTGAGCTTAAGCTCTTTTCTTTTGAGGCTACAAAGAGAGCTGACAGGATGGAACAAGTAGGAATGTCCTTTTGCTATACCTTACAGTGGAAAAAGGTGGCTTTAAAAATGCAGAGAAAAGAAAAAGCTGTCATGTTTTAGCATTCTTATTTATTAGTTACACAGCACTACATCAAGTCACTTTATAGGCTTTAGAAATACACACCAAGACCAAGCCTTCCCCTGAAGTGGCTTACTATTTCCTTTGAGTGAATGCAATTTGGCCATCTGTAGTATTGGACAGAAGAGATGGGGCAAGTAGAGTTGCAGAAGAAAAGCTGCAGGCAGCTAAGTGAAAAGATTCAAGGAGTAAGTCCATGAGGAGAAGAAAGAAATGGCTCTTCCCAAAACTCTATGATGGTATAAACCAAAGCACAATCGGAAAGAGAGAGAACACAGAGTCTGCTATGGCAAAAGGATGGTCCACACAACTCAGGGCCAGCACAGGATTACAAAAGTCCAGTCAAAAATAAATGTGCGATGAGCAAGAGATGTTGCATGGTGAGTTCCCAGACACGGTCCAGAACGTTTTAAGTTATGTCACTGAGAAACCAGTTATGTCACTTCAAAAAACCCTATTGATTCTGTATATACTTTTAAAGATTGTCTGTAATTTGTTCTTTTGTCCTTTAAACTTTTTGATATTTAGCCTTCTTCAGATTAAACTACTTTAGTTAAAGGCCCACAGAGTTCAAGTAAATCCACCCCTACTAAAAAGAAAATTATCAACAGAAAGATTAAGGCAGTTGAGACTTCTGAAAACTCACAAAGAAAAGAAAAAAGCTACACGTATACAGTGACTTCTGACCATACTTTCTGCCCATGTAAAGAAAAATAAGACACAAACAGTAAGAACAAGTCTGGGATTAGTGTTATCATACTTAATTTCATTCTGAATGCAATGTATTAATATTAGACCACGGTTTTGCCTCTGTAATACTACAGATTTGTTATATTTGGAGCAATTCCTGCCATACCCAAGTGTCTCCGCAAGCATTTTATCTTGCTGAATTAATAAATGTAACACAAACATTTAGAGGAAAATGCAGACACTGTACTTTACCTAACAATTCCTGAGGCATATAGATTAAAAGAGTCATTTAATGAAAATTTATTGTCAGATTTACATTTATATATACCTAATAATACTAGATAGTGGGTTCTTTACATTTATGTACAGTGCATTTATGTCTAATGCTAGATGTGGGAATCTTTAAGACATGCCGTTAGCTTTCATTTTACCACCTCCTATATGTACATGCTTTCCAAAGTAAAGCCATTTAAATCATGTTGTTCCATGGGCACTGGAATTAATGAAGCTTCATTTCAAAGGATTTATGTCCCCATTTGTCGCACACCTCTTTTTGTTCCCCCCACAAGAATGAGAGCCGTCCCCCATGGCCCTTGGAGTGTCCCAGCCACGTGAGTTACAGCAGTGCTGTGCTTAATTGAGGCTTCTGCATGTGATGTCCAGAGGTGCACGCTGGCTGCTGCCAAGCAACATCTCTAACAGTTGGGAAGAAAAAGGCTCTCCCATCATGATAAGCAGGTCAAGGCCAATGCCCAAAACAAGACTGTCATAACTGTACAGTCTAACTATATAACCACCACCGTACACGTACATATCTAATTTTATACTACACAAGTCAAAGTGCTGTTATAATGCTGAAATGTGTTGAATTTGTTCGCTTTTTTTAAAAAAAAAAATATTTGTACAATAGTCACTGGCAAAATACAAGCGTGCGTGACTTTTTCGTACTATTTCTGGTTCATTTAGACCAGGAGGACTGCAAACTGCATGCAAACAATGGTGCAAAGAAAACTGAGAGAATAGCTGTAAATGCACAAAATGGTTTGCAGATCTTTCAAAAAAAATACAGACTTAGCAAACTATTTGAAGAAAGGTGGTCATGAGTAAAGGAATCTGTCTGAGAAAAAGAGCTTGTACACTTTTGTAGGCTTAACTTTCCCTCTCTGCACATACTTCCTCTCCGATTTTCCACAAATGCTCTCTGTATACTTGATCATATGTTCAGAAAATGGCAAATAACATTCCTGCTTTCTGGCCACTTCCCTGTCTTCCGCAAAGATACCTGTGGCAGGAATCAGAGCTTTCTGCATTTTTGAACAGTGCACTATGAGGTACTCAGTCAACAAGGTAATGTTGAGTGATAACAGGGTTGCAAGTCAACTGAAATAACAAGCTAACTTTGGAAAGGGAAACAAAGTCTTTCTCACTGTCAAACCAGCATTAAAGCATGACGGGAACCTACTTACAGTTTACCGTGGTTGCTTAGATAATTCTGAACACAATGAATTAACTACATGTAGGCAGAACCAGGCCAGTCTTATGTGATTATATTTCAGGAGGTCTTGCATATCTGGTAGCAGAAAATCGACCTTACTAGGGTTATATCAAAATACACCTATTTACTGAATATGACTCCTTTTCATAAGATATTTTCTGCTGAGAAAAAGTGGCTTGCAGTTCCTGTTATTTAATACACACATGCATTAGATTTAGTCCAGTAAAATACTAACCCTAGCAGGTTTGGTTTTAGATTTTAGCAGTAAGACCTGACTACTTTCCCTCTCCTTCACCACCAAAAGAGCCAAATTTACTTTTCTAAAGCCAACATGAGATTTGTCAGAGCCTTTACTGGACATTGACCTCAAAACATAAGTGACAGATGCTTATGAAAAAAGGGTCAATGAAGTGTTTGTCCGTTTCAGCCTAAATTTTGTTTGGAACATGGCCACAGACACAATCATGCTGGGGGAATTTGGTTTTCATGTTTTCTAGAAAACGATGTTACAGCAAGAGATCTCTCTGAGTGAATCCATCTCTCTGTCTTCAACTGCCTCAGCTTTGGAGAACAGGCTGTAGTGTGGTGTCCTGACACAACAGTAGCGAAACTTAGGCTCTCAAAGTGGAGTAACAGAGGATAATAATTTCTGTGCAATGTCGTAATGGTACAGTAAGCCTCATCTAGAGTAGGGGAATGACTACTATGCTGCCTGCTGAAATAGCAATCAGTGTTGCATGCATCTCCCAAGCGCATTTTATATTTAAAGACATTCACCCTAAACTGCTTTCTTTCTGAGTCTTTTTCCACTGTAGACATGACCTCTTAGCAAATTAACCACTAAGACGTATCACAGATTCCTAGCTTCAGTGGGTTACTTACAGAATCAGGACTTAACACAACTCCAGCATTTTATCCTTTGATTAATTTACACAAGCAACAGAAGTCAAAGATATTCTTGCCAACATTCTTAAAGTCAAATTTCAAAAATATAGACGTAATAAGGTATTTCCTCCACTGTAATACTTGCAGCAGAAATGCAGAGAAGTCAAAACCAGAGAGGAAGATACTGGGGCGAAGAGCCTAACCTGCATTTTCAAAAAGCGGGCCTGCATCTTCTTTGGTAAAAGATTAAGGACTGCTTAAAACGTTTCTTTAAACATAGGAAAATTTTTAAGTGCAGATAATTTCTACAAGTGTGTTATTTTTTTGGTCCTATGTCATAAGTATATTGTAGCATGTATGAATTATAACATTTAACTGTATATGCACACCACTCTCCAGCTTGCTTTTTACTTTATGGTTTTCAAATATCCTGAAAAATCTATCTGTAACTACCCTAAGGTTCCTGATATTTTTTCCTTTTAGGCAATAGTCTATATGATTATTTTTTTGCCTAGTCCAAACATACAGAATCCCATGAATTGCATAATCAAGCCATAAACCAAGCAAATAATTTTGTATGTTTTTGCTGTATTCCTGGCTTCCCTTCCAACTTTGCATCACTTCAGGCATCAACAAAAAAATGTTTTAGTGTTGCTCCTTTTAACTTTCCAAGATTAAAAAAAAAAACATTTATGGTCACATGGTGAATTGCAATAACTGAGACAGTATTATGTTCTCATTTGTCAGTAAACCTGATAACATTTTAAACAAGAATTGGGTGCCAGATGACTGTTCTGCAACTAATTCTGGAACAAATTTCTGCATAATCTACTGAAACTGCTTTGGAGTTCCTTGCCAGCAAGGCTTTCTAATAAGATATTCATGAGTAATTAGAAATCTATAGACATGATTAAATCTTAATCTGCAATGTGCAGGATGAATGTTTAGGCTGAAGCACGGCAAACTGGCAGAGAACTCAACTGGAGATCCCTCTGTAGGTTCAAGAATTTGGCTGCCATTTGTCAAAGCTGAAGCTCTGATTTATTTGTGAATTCCTGACCGCACTGGTTTCCAGTGGACAGGTAACTCTTAAAATAGACTGCTAGCTCAGTTCCACAGCCCTCCACTTACAGCCCTGACTGCTTGAGTACCAGTATCAAATATTTTACAGAAGGTAGGCATAAATTAGTTATTTCTAATGAAAACTTTGGACTATCATTGCACCTCTTAAATAACAGATATCATTTGCCTGGTATCTATTATTTAAAAGGTCATTTACATGATACATATGTACTACACAAGCTACCCAGTAAGTAATTATACTCAGTCAAGCAAAGTTCTTGCTATTGAGGAAAAAAAGAAAGTTAGTGAGAAGTTGTGCTGTAATGTCACAGCAATAACATAAAACTCTGGGAATAGTTGGTTCTAGGCAGCCTGGAAACAGTTGCAACTGTAAACATAAGAGACCTTAACTGAAACTACTGAAAATTTCATTTTCTCTTGTTGTTATAAGAGATTTATTGGCTTACGCAAGTGCACTTCATAGTCAGGACAAAAACTCCTGACTCTCTACACATAGAGTAACCTTCCAGTTCCATATAAGCTATGCACTTGGCACAATATGAGGAATGTAGTCTAACAACAAGCTAAACTTGGGTAACACTAAGAAGGTGTTTAAAGAAACTGCTGCTTTAACTAGCTAGGCAATTACAACATACATAGCCACTGTTCTGATCGGCAGAGCCAAGCTGAACACAAGAAACATTTCAATTCTCTAATCATTGTCAGCTAAAGATTTCAGAGAGCTTTGGAAAAAATACATAGACGTATCCATCTTATGCATAAGTAAACAAAGCACAGATAGACTTAGGAGACCACAAATTGCCAGAAAAGGATACTGTAAAATCTTTTTTCCTTGGTCAATCTAATAAAATTAAAATTCTCCAAAATTAACAGAAAGACTCACAAATACTTAGCCTTGGTGCAAATCCATAGTGCTGGTTTTAAAGGACTATGAAGAACCAAGGTGTTATCTTGAATTGCCTATGCTACTCTTTTAGCAGCCAGCAAGCCTAAAAGAAGAACTGGCATAAAGTAAACTCCCAATGGAGAAAAGAGAAGTAAAATCAGGTACATGTAAACCTAGTTGCTATACAAACATGGACATAACACATACAAATCACCAGTTAAAGTTATCCTAAACAGAGCAATACTATTTTGCTAGACTCATTCATGAATCTTCTGGTATTTAGAATGTCTTCGTAGAAGAAAGAAATCTGAACATACTATGAAAATAAATGAAAGTACATTTGGAAAGATCCTCTTAATATTTATAATAGAAAAGATAGTACTACCTTTTAGGGAATATGGTTTCTCAATTAATATTCATTCCCCAAATTAACTGGATCATGGATTTCAATATTCCAAATTAATCTTTCTTCATTGCAAAAATCAAACAATCAAATTGTCAAGGATGAGAATTCAGATGGCTTGTGTAATCCCAATTTATGTGCATGCATTAAGAAACAGTCTTTAATAATAAAATCATGTATTAGAGTTTTCAACAGGACCCACTGCCTCTTCTCTGCAGGTGATTCACTGAAGTTTTGCCTCTTTCAGAGAAAGCTCAGAGTTCCTGTGTGATACTACACAAGGTATCAAACGCAAACTTTTCCTTAGCGATCAATAGTGCCATGCAAATGTTCAGTTTACGCTCTTCAGATGCTGGGTAAGATACCTAGACACAAGAAAAACACACCTGAAGCTCAAGTAGCAAGCGCTGTTTTCTGAACACAGTACATACTATATGATCTGAAGGCTTTAAAAATCCAATCTTATGTCTTAAAATGTGCATCCAAATTTGGTGAATTTTTCTGACCTTAATCTCTGTCAGTTCCCCATCTGTAAAATAGAGATAATACCCCATCCCTCACTGGGGTTTTGTGAAGATAAATTTAATTTAAAACCTGTGAAGCACTTGGATACTGTAGTGATGAGCAGCACAGAAAAGCCTATGAGGAAATTAATAATTCTGACTTCTGAGCAGTGTCTGAATGATGCTCTGTAAATAAGGCCTAGGGCCACATATCATACACTAAGGATAAAACAACATCTTGAATAGCTGCTCATTAATCGAGTACTGTCCATCTTGTGTATTACGCCAGAAGTCTTCCAGAAAGTATTATGTGTTCTTATGGTTAAAGACTTCATCATAATGCATATGTATAAGAGAAGCTGAATTTAGGTTGCAATGCCAGCCTTAATGTTAACACCCTCTTCTCTTGACTGCTCGCTTTTGCATTCTTAATAATGTTCTCTCCATGCAGTTTGTATGTGTAATATTTATATACAAAGAACGAATTATGATCTCCTTGTGAATCTCCGATTTCCATGCACAAGTGGTAATGAACAAAGCTTGGTTAAAAAACATCTATTAGAAAAATAAAATACCAAGCTTGCCTAGGCTTGGTAAATTCAGCAGGGCTTCTACTGAATTTTCTTTTCAATTGCTCGAAATGGTCCAAGTGCTACTTCTGTTAACACTTACTATGTATTACCATAAGAGACTTGGGAAGGGAAAATATATCAGGGGACCATCCTTTCAATTTTTATCAAAGGCATTCAATTTTAATTCTCAACAATAACAGCAGCTGACATGTTCCCTTTGCTAGTTCCTGTGAAAATAAATCAGGCAGAAATTAAGCCAGAAGTGCATACGGGAACCAAGGAGTAACAGGATCTCCCCAACGTGCTCTCCAGTGCCTTCCTCCTCTTCCAAAAAAGGCCCCTCCGCACCTCATTGGAGCGGGGTGATGGCTGACCTTGTGAGGGTTTACATGCAAGTCCTTTTCCAGTGACAACCGTCTCCTTCCCCAGACTGCACATACGTGCTCTCAAGGCAACGGACAGCACAGCTCTTACAGAAACAGCCCTAAACAAACAGTCCTGCCATCTGACCCAAGACAGTAGACTCTAGGAAGTGGGACAATTTCCAGTCCTGACTTCATTTAGATGACATGTAAGCTGCTCGTTAAAAGCAAGAAGAGTTACACCTAGTAACAGAAGATCAGAACCAGATCCTGCAAGTTTCAGCTCAAGGAGTTTCCTAGAACTCAAGTACTAAAATAGCATAATGTATTCAAGTTCAAAAGAGATTTGAATATTAAATCATTTGAAAGTGACCACGTATTTACTGATCATTTGAAAAAATACAGTAGATTTTCCAGAGACTAATTGTACAAAACCTTAAGAAAATAATACTCTTTTTTAACTAATTTTATCTGTGTAAAATTATCAATGGTCTTAAATATCACCAAAATAAGTGAAATCTATTATATTCCAGCTAAACCATCTGTCTTCAGAGAGTACTTAGAAGACATTATTTGTTCAAATTGACAGTATTCACTATACTTTGTCAACAGATCTTACATATTTATAACAATCTTTATCGTAATACGAAGCCAGAAGACATTGTACCTAGAATATTCCATCTTTTCAAAAGGGTAACAGAAAACCAACATCTTTTAAATATTTAATTAGGACTAAAATCAAATTTACATAGTAATATGCTACATTTTCAGCTAGTGATGAAGACAAACATCTCTGCATATTATCAGTACTTGAAAGGGTAGTCATTTCTATGTCTCCAGAGATTTTCACACTATTGTGCATCATTTCAGATGCTTCTCTTAGTGTTTTATTTAACTAGTTCATTGTTGATATGAGTTCGGACATTACATTTTCAACAGTAAAATATTTGGTACTTAATCAAAGTTTTGAGATATGCCCTAAAATAATTGTATTTGCCTGTAGCAAACATTGTATTTGAGTTCTGAACAAAACTGCAGATGGAAGCTGATGAAAATTACTCCAGCCTGAAATGCACTGACAGATGTGCTATATAGCAAGGGATTTCCCTGGAAATTTTCTAATTTTCTTTCAATAATTTAGAAAAGGTTTATTTAAAATCTGTTAGAATGTACTGAAGTACAGGGTCACATAATATCTGGTCATGTGAAGAAAGGGAAAATGTAGCTGAGGAACCTAAGCTCTGGCATCTTGAAATGGTAAAAATTTATCCAGAAACCAGAAGTCTTTTAAATGATCTAACATTTTCTACCAAAAAAACCCACCCCCCCACCAAAAAAAACAACAAACCACCACCCCCAAAAACCACAACCCACCTACAATTTAATAATCTTTAACCTAAAATAAATTAAATTAAGAATTGATAAAATGTACATGTATCTTTTATCTTATGAGCTTTTGGAAAAAAAGGAAAAAAAATCCATAGAAAGCTTTCTCATTTTTCCTCTCTCTTGAAGAAGTACTTAATTGCCAAGAAACCAAATTTCAGTAAATAGCAACAAATACACAAGCACACAAACACTGCATAAAGAAGCACTATGGAGATCTTAACACGTTTCAAGTTTATGACTTGTAGAATCTTTAGAAGTTCCCACACCTACCAGGAAATCTGCCTTTTGCAAAGTCAAACAGGTATGAAATCAAAGAATTTAATCATTGCAAAGTCAAACAGGTATGAAATCAAAGAATTTAATCATTAATCATAAAAACAAAAATGACAGCATGGCCAAAACAAACAAACAAAACCCTTACCTTCAACTGTCAGCTAATAATTTTCTTTTTCCAACAGCAATACAATCAGATAAACTGCGCATTTGCCTCTCCCCCCCAGCACTAGAAGATCAGCAAGTCAAAGGTGCAGAGAGAAGCAGTAGCTATTTTTATTAGAACTCCCATGCAATCTAGAAATGTTGGCTGGAAGGGATCTCTGCAAGAGACACCTCCAACCTTGGGAAAAAAGTATAACTATCACAAACACTAGATCATTTCAACCATGACTTTGGCCAGCTGAATCTCCAAGGATGGACATTCCATAACGAATCCCAGAAACTTGTTCTTCGATATGGGAAAAAAGTTAGATTATGAACAAGCACTGAAGAAAAAAATCATTAGGTTTCCACCAGAAACATTACAAGCCTTATGGGGCAGCAGGCTCTTATGTTAGATAAGTATTATTCCCTCAACTTGTTAGATGGCATCTTGCCACAGACTGACTTCCTAATAATCATTAGAAACATGGAAGGCTGAGTTTTTCCCATCCTCTTCCAATCTCTTTCCACTGATCCCTTGCATGATTAGCACAAGCAAAATATCCACATCCCCTTCACTGAAAGTACTTACAAGGGCACTGAAGAAAGCTCCTTTTGCATTGTTGTAATCAAGTTCTCCCAACAGGCTTCTTACAATGATACTGGAAAAACCTTTCCCTGCAGTAGAAATAGGCAAACTAGCTCCTATTTTGCTATTTGATCAAACAAGATGTTTGTACACGTGTATGTATCAACACATGAACTTCCAGACATATATCACTCTGTCTCCTTTATCAGTTAAATCTTCAAAAATTTAAAACTTCACAAATTAATGCAGTTTAATAGGTGATCACCCTCCAAGGGAAGATTTTCTTTGACAGCAAGATTTAACAACTAATTCTTATTCTTGTGCTCTCTGATGTAATTGCATTAACAATCTAACCTGAGTTAATATAGCTTATTTAGTATTAATCTTGATCATTGATTCTTATTTTAATATATTCTCATTAACTTGGTATTGCAAAATTGAGTGAAGCTTCTGCGCTCTAGCAATCCAACACGCTCTCTACGCGCTCCCCTTCAGCCTGTTCAAGAGCCCTCACAGGAGTTCACTTCCCAGTATGACACTGCTACAGCGTTAAAGCGCAGAAACCCACATCCGCAAAACTGAACATTTCCTGAATACAATGTTTCAGGGGATTAAAAAACTTGGAGATTCTCTTTTGCTGTTTTGTTTGCATGTAATACACTCTTAATGCACTTAGCTAAACGGAAAGTGAAACTCAACTGCTACATAGCAACATGCACCAAAATATTCCAGTTCTGTATGCAGCACGTATGTTCCAAGCTGTGACTGACCCATGTGCTAACTTTAAAGAACGTAATTTTGGCCCTTACTCTTTAAGCTGTAGGACTAATATTTAGTAATTCATTGTTTTAATTGAAGAAGGTATACAGGTTCCTATAGCAATAGCTAATCTGTACTCCTTCAGCTGAATACTGTACTCAAAATTATTACCTTTACAAAGTACTTTAATATACATCTCTTCAAAACGTACAGCACAGGATACCACATCTCTAGATTTGCTCAGATGCAGCTTCTCAGTTTGTGCCTGTGCCCTGGACATTTGCACTATTAAAGCAGACAAGTACACTTCTGGGAATCTTTGCATTACCAGTAAAGAAGCTACTCTGCAGAATTCGCAATTTGGGATGTATAATCTTGGATGAAAGAGTTGCGTAATCCCACCAGTCGTCCCTGAGGCAATTGCATCTCTTGAAATGTGATTTCAAACTCAAAAGCGGTGTGCGGAGCAGCCACATTCCCCCGTGGTGAACGCCTGTAGTTCTGTGCATGGGGGCAAACAGAACGCAATGACCCCATTTTGCAGGAGATTGACCTTCTGAAAGGCACAACTGAGGGAACCATGCACGTGCCTACTCTACTCAGGTGGATAGTGAGGTTATTTACTGGGCAGGGTAATTTATTTTTCTCCAATTTCTACATTGTCCATAGAGAAAAGCTGGCTAAATTTGTAAAACAGCTTTTTATTCAAAGAAGAAATATGTGTATGATGAATTATTTGGAATATCGTACTTCATGGGAGAATTCTGAAAACATATCAGAGCATATTATTAGTATGTCATTTATTTGACTAACATTTGGTGCACATGTATGTATGCCTATACCCACTCAACAATACGAGGAAAAAAGGCAGTTCTATTGCGCACATTTTGTCATTATTTCTATGTTGGGGAAAAACCTCAGTAAAGCATGTTTCTCCAGCTAGTTACAATCCCCTTTTTCTTTCCCATACGCTGGTATTCCCTGTCCCTACTGAACGCAAACATACACAGTCAAACATTTACTGGGTACATAGGAAACAAGCCAAGGCACCAGGAGCCAGAGCTATTACTTTCTCAAGTTCAGAACGTAGAATTTGCCCACCCTGGTGCAGGGTGTTCAGGGAAAAGACAGAGAAGAGCAGGATGATAGATGAATCTATACTGAGCAATCCTTTATTCGGCAAATAGATCTTGCTAATACAGTAGCATATGAACGACCAGCTCTTCCCCAGAGGCAACCCGGTCCCATAACAAAGGTATGGAATCTGACGTGACAAATATTGATTTCCCCAGAGGTATTTGTTTTCCAAACACAAGTGAAGTATTATCTCAAATCAGCAATCAAACCTCAGCAGCAGTTTGCATTTAAAGGCATTTAAAACTATTATACTGTAGTGCATATAATGTGTAAATAGCCAGGTAAGCCTCAGCGCAGTATGTATTTACATACACTTCTTGAATGCATTAAAGATAAGTGTTGCCATACTTAATTATATCTGAATCAACACTGTTTTAAATTATTTTCTCGGTTTATTTTCATTTAATTTACTAAAGGCACAATCCAAAGCCTTTTCACAGGAAGGAAGAATTCCCATCACACTAATTGACAAGATAGGTTCTCAGGAATCCTACTTATCACATCAATATTGTAGATCTAGTCTTCTCTGCTATCATTTAGTGCCACTTCACTTACATAAAGTTAGACCAGGTAAATTTTCCATAATTTATTCTACTCTTTGAAAGAATTTATGGCCTATTTGCCTATTTCATCAGTCAATGGTATGGATCTCCCAGATGTGAGATTAGTATTTGACTCAGATTTAACTGATTTTAATAACGTGAAGTTTCCCAAACTTGAAAAGGAATAAAAAGTAGATGATAAATGGATATACCTATTCCATTCAAGAATACATACTCAAGATTCATCGCATTCCTTCAGCATAGTTATATCAAAACAATAATACGAAATAACATGGAAACTAGAAAATTTAATTGTTAAGTGGTATATACAGCTCTCTGACATTCCTCTGATGAATGAAGGGCTACTACTAATCCCCTTCTAATTTATTCTATTAACTCATTGGCTATTTGCACGATTTGAACTGCCTATTCAGCTCAAAGAGCTATTTCTGCAATCAAAAGTAACCCTAAGATGATACCAGTTAATTTTTTAAGTCATCTGCTTAATTGTCAGCAGTATGTATACTCTTTCCCTGTTACAGTTAACACATTTTACATTAGTTTTATAGCAGAAAAATGTTCATATGCAAGAGCAGCAAGACCAAACCAAAGCAGAACTTTTGCATTTGTAAGTATCAGTCAGAAAAAACAAAAATAAAACTGCTCTAAAACAAAAACTTATTATCCTCAAATGTCCTTTTGTACCAAGATGAACCAGGAACAGGTTTTTTTCAGGCAATTATTCAAGTGAGGAAGAAGAATTGTACTACGACTGTGCTTATCAAGCTTACACTCCAATTCACAATTTATGGATAGTATTGTTTCAGTATCAATCTGTCAACTTCTACCTCAGAATCTCTATACCAAATCAGAGTACTTGAATACTTTATCTAACAGACATGTCTTCTCAAAATTTCTAGATTTATTTATAGTGTCAAAAATACTCAGGACAAATTATTAATATTTTCCTTAACCTATAAACGTGCAAACCAAACTCCATTCATTTATCAAAATCAAATGCATACTTAACAGCAGAAACAAACTAGGCTATACCAGACTGATGTCTTTGGTCAATAAAATCTGCTTTTTTCTATGGAATATACTCAAATATTTTCTCTAAGCACTGGAAGGTCTGTCCGCAAGGACAAGCGTTAGAGGAATTTTATTATGATTGTTTCTAAACTATGAACAGGAAACTGAGCCTTTCAGCATCCACACCAGCTCCACTGAACATATACTGTTTCCACTCTATGAGATGATCCATGGGATTCTATGATTTTCTAGCACCTGGTAATACCAACATCTCAGATGCAGACCAGCTTTAATGAGTACTTTTCATTTGCATATATTTGCTCACGTTTCTGTTCAAAAAGTTACTAAGCAATGGAAACAAACATGACAAGCTACAGTCAAAGAAATAGACTGATGTACAAGTCCTAGACTGAAAAAAAGAAAGAATATGATGGCACAGTTCTTGGAAGACCATTTAGAAAACGTCACCATCTTGCCTTTGATTGCCCATTCCCCAAAATTGTAAGTAAAGATTCAGATGTACAAAACTACCCACAATGCAAGAGAACAAAAAAAAAGTGACAGTAAACTAAGTAAACATTCGATAAGCTAAGCAATTATGGAAACCTGAATAATAAAATTGTGAATTGTTCATTATAAAATTCAGTTGAGAACAAGTGGTTTGGGGTGTATAAATTTGGGCATGGTTTAAGAGCATGTTGCAAGCTCGCAGAAAGTCATAACTCAAATAGAAATTAATTCAGATTGATTAAAAAAATGAAAAACTAACTTGGTTTAGATGAGTAGTGAAAGATACATAACGAATAGAAGAATGTAAAGCCATTCCCAGCAGTACATATGAATCAGGGCTTAGAAATTGCATAATTGACCAGGGAAAAATTAAAAATGTACAAAAATGAATGGCCAGAAGAGTTTAGGACACTAAGAAAGATTTCATTAAGAACACAGAATTTATAAGTGAGCTGTATACCTGCATGGTTTGTGACAGAAGTATTAAGAGAAATAATAATCCAGAAAAAAACAGAAGTATTTGCTGAGTATTAGCCTTCAGGAAAAAGCTAGATGATGCAGTTGCAGGGTGGGGTGCTTTCTACAACAATAATTAGGGAGAGAAAATTAAATAACAGTTGCTGAAATTAAATAGATCTGGATAACTTGCATCCCAGAATTCTGAGAGAGGCTAGCCAAGCAGCACCAAGAGTGTCAGAAAAAGATTACATCGCTAAGCTTTAAAAAACAAGAAAACAAAACCAAAACCCACAAATTGGGCAAGTCAGGTAATTATATTCTTGTTAGCCTGAAATCAGCTAATGGCAAAATACTGGAATGGTTGATATACAACTTTGCTAATAAGCAATTAAAATAAAGAAAAACTAATGTTATTTGAGATGGATTTATGGGAAATAAAGTTAGCTATCTGGAATATAACTTTTTTTTTTTTAATGTGTTTGAAAGCTTGACTGATAAAAAAGGCTGCATCTTCAAAATGATAGACGTTTCCACAAAACAACTTAGCAGCCCACAGCATTTTCATTAAAAAAATGGAATTATGTAAAGTCAACATGAAATACATAAAATGTAAAAAAATAATTAATACACGTGAATAAATAACTGCAAATAAGAATAATCTGCTTTTAGTTGAACACTGCAGAATTTGTCATTTAACCCCATTTACTAGTATTTAAAAGGAAACAAATCATTACAGATAAGGCTTGTGCATAACAGACTGAAGAACGCTCTAAAATACAGTAGGACACCAATGCTAAGTAAGAAAGCTGTCTGGGAAAGCTGAGCAAAGAAGAGTAGAGGCTGTGCTAAACGTCGAGTTTAACAAAAAGTATGTTGTCGTACTGGCATATCAAGAAACCACACTGAGAATCAGCAGTTCAGAAGAGACCTAGAGTCGTCAGAATTAACCTCACGTACCTTGCGGCAAAGCTTTAGCATCATCACTGGACATGCACACAGGGAAATCCCCAAGCACACCAATGGATGTTAAACTACTTTCTGTATTTGGCACTGGTACAGCCACAGCTGGAAAAGAGTCTCGCTCAAGGATATGTAATTTTTTAAATCAGGTGGATATATTGAAGAATATTTGAGTGAGACAAACACAACAAATCAGTTAGAAAACATACGTTGCAAAAGGGCACCGAACTCCATCTATCTCGCTTATTGAAGGGAAGCTTGAGGAGTGTCTCGAGTGCAAAAGCAGCTACAAGCCACACAGATCTTCACAATCTAGAAACACAAAGTTATAAAAGCTTCTATTGATGGAAAAGGGTAACTATTTAGAAAGATTGGACTAGAAATTAAATGCATGCTTTTTTCGGCATATTTCTCTTAAGCATAATTTATTATTTGAATAAATTACCAAAAGCAGTGATTTTCTATCAAGAGTAATTTTTAACAAATCTTCTGAAAGATCTAATTCAACTATGAATTTATTTGGGGAAGTTGTATGGCTTTCTCCAGTGACTGTGGAAGCCAGACTAAGGTGACCACACTGGGACCTGCCTCTCTAAACTAGGGAAGCATTCCTTTAAGCAATCTTTCTGCTGTACATAGCAAGTTCACCAATATTTTGGTACTTTTAGTGTCACGATAACGATCACTGAGCAGACAGGTGTGGTAGGGGACTGAGTAAATGAGGTAATTTGTAATTAAAATTAAATGCAAGTTTAATTTCTGTTACACCTTTGATTCTGTTATGAATGCTAGTCCAGTACTTACATAATAACCCACATTAATCAACATTATCTTTGCACCTTTTTAAAAACTTGGTATGCAGCCTCTTTTCTCAGTGCCAAAAAAGTCTGCCAGCACAAGCAGAAAAATAACGATTTATTTTTACTTTCAAAATATAACTTAGAGAGTTTAGGATGTGTGTTAGAAGGCTGGTTGTCACTAATCATACATATGTCTTTATTTGCAATCAGGTATAAAACTAAATTTAAAAAGCTGATTACAGTGTAAACAATACTTAAAACTAAGTACAATATTTTCTTTTGTAAATAAGTAAACACATATTTGGCTTTTTCTCTCTTCAGTCTCTTCTTCCAAAATCATTTAGTTTGAACTGGGCAAAGCTCATTCAAGTGAAAACAAACAAGGCAGATGGTTAAACGTCTGTATTGTCTGGAATTCCGTCAATTTACCAGCTACCAAACTACCACTAGGTACAATCGCTCATCACCAGTACCAGAAAAATTAATTAATCCTTAGAGAGTTGTATAAACCAGCACATGGAGTAGTGGCCTTTCATCTCCAGTGGTTTTTTTCAAGATTAGATTCCCAACAAAATTCATACAACATAGTTCTAAGTTTTCAGAAAGATTCAGCTGCCACTGCCACCACCATATGTCACAGTGTCTCTCTAGGCAGAAGAAAGCTATGTTTCTGGAGTTTGGAGACTGATTCAGAAATGCACTTATGCAATTTTTTCCTAAAAAAAAAAAAAAAAAAAAAGCCATTCTTATTCCAGACAACAATCAAACATCTGTTGAATTTCAATGCCATCTAAAATATAAGCACTATTCTAAACAGAAAACATTTGAAAATTTTAGGGAAGGACATGCCAACTCAGAATCAACAGAAAAGCACAGCATTTTTTGGATCTTTAATATAGATCAAAGCATGCTCCCTTATATTCCGTTACAGCAATGGCTGTATGATTCTGGGGAATAAAGAAAAACAGGAAAAGTGTGTTTCTGCCAGCTTCTGAAATGCATATCCACATCCCATAGGGCTGGTGCAAGGCCTATCAAAAGTCTAATACAAGTCTCCAGGAATCTCAAGGGAAAGTTACTCCAGAAAAAGCCTTACTACAAGGATAGGCTAGCACATACTAACTACATCCTACCTCTGGTTAGGATGAAAGGTGGATGCAATTCTTACAGACCTGTGTAACCCAATGCATTCCATGATAAGTCTAAAAAGTATGAAAAAAAAAAATATTCAAGTTTCATGTAAGAAAACTAGCCTACATACAGAGCCCAGTAACGTTTCACCTGATAGGAACTCTTACAACAAGAAAGGCATATTTAAACAGAGACTATTGCCTCCAAATAACCCAACTCTCTTGACAAACTAGAAACCAAATTTACAGGTTATTTACATAGGAATAATTTCTTTGATTCTAGAAATGTAGCCATCTTTGGAATAAGACACAGCAGTTAGACCACCAATCCAGAAAACCGTCAGTATCTTCAGGTAGCAGTGATTAGCAATAACACATAAGCTTATGGGCTCCAAGACCCTTAAAGGGGAATCAGAAATGCCATTACTAAATATCTTGCAAGAAACCAGCTCTTAGCTGACTACAGGTTTTCTTACTATCTACATGTCTCTATTGTCACCTACCCACTCACATCCAGCCTTACGTTTTTGAGGGAAAATTAAACATTCCTCTGGTCCAGAGAGCCATTTCCAGCAGAACACTATGTGGATCCTGCTTTCTTTATGCTCCTTTCATTACGATGAAAAAAAAGTCCTTTCTCACTGTTACAGCAAAACTAAGATCCTAGCCACATCCGGAATGCTAGACAGCAGCTCCAGCATAAACACTGGAAAGAAAAAGAATTTGCCATCTAATTGAACACGCTGAAGAGATGGATTCATAAACAGAGGCCTAAGAGTGAGAGATGATTTGGCCAATGCCAAATACCACTTCAATGAAAACTAAGAGTGAGGCAGGTCTCCCAAGATCCAGAGAAACGAATTGCCCACATTTAGCAGGCAAAATAGCAGACTAGTGACTCCTAATACACACACAAACCCCACACTCCTTCAGAATTTAAAATTGAACTTTATTAGCTTCCCACTCTAATGATTCCAGAGTTTTGAATAGGAAAAGAGCTTATTTAAAATGTCTCACTTTGCCTGAAGAGAACCATTATAATGATTACACTGTTGTATAAATACCTCTGCTCAGGGCAGGTCTTCATTTGTTTAAAAACAGAAGTCTTGCTAAAATGCAGCTTACTTTTTACTACAGGATAGAGTATAAAAAGAACTGTCTTAGCAGGAGGCCCTGTACTCTTTAGGGATTGAAAAGCAAAGAAAAGAACCCAGAAACCTATCAGCCTTACAGTCGGTATTCTGGCCTCTTGGAAACAGGTATAGAGATCAAGAGCAAACAGATTAGCAGCCCTTTAGGCAAGGCTTAAATCTTGATCTTATCTATCACAAAGCAAGAAGAAAAAACAGTAAGAAAAGCTAAAGAGTGCTCTCTGTTTAATTTACATTTCCACATTACTAAAAACTAGAAAGGTACAACGTTCCTTAAGGGAGAGGATAAATTTCTAATTATTCAAATTTTTAAATTTAAGCATATCAGATCTGAGCTCTGGATCCAGAACTGCATTTGAGGCTAATCTTCAAATGTATCCATTCCCTTTTCATGATATCATTTATGCAGATACTTATCTTTCAGTCCATGTTTATATGTTTTACGTCATGCGCAAATTAATTTTCTATAATAAAGGAAATAGTTATAAAAATAGACATAATTCATATCGATTTTTCTGTATTTCAAGATTTTTTTGAGAAGTACCAGGGAAATTGTTATTCTCTATATTCATCCCAATACGTAGGGAACACAGACCAACTACAGCAGCACTCAAAATACATGGCTTTTTTAATTTTTTATTTTCAAATATAATTCTGTGGATAGGGGAATGACGTGCACTAACCACAAGTCATAGAAAATACTCTCTGGAGACTGGCAACAGCTGATGCCTAAAGATTTAGACCTAGTAGTTTTCACACAATTACCAGTTCAGTGACACTCAAACACAATTTCTCTGCAAACCATCCCTTTGCATCTAAAGGACTGAGAAGGATTGCTCCCACTGTATGGAGGAGTCTGACACAAGATTTTTACTGGTTTACTTCTTTCCCTTATATTATGAAACAATGACAATGAATGCAGAACAAGAAGTCATCAACATACATGAGATTAACATATGAAACTAAAAAACAAAACAAACCAAACACACACAGAGAAAAGCTTAGGGAAACTCAATATGCCCCGTGAAGGAGGGAGTTCGCCCTGACACAAATTGGTTAAGGGCAAAGAGACAAATTGTGCTGGTGGGGCTACTCAGTTCCCACAATTTATTCTTTAATACCTTCTGCTGTAATATTTTTGGGGCACATCAAAGAACAATACAGGCTGATGTTGGTAATCCCTCTCACATATAAAAACTTTCATTACAGAGTGTTAAAGGCATCATTCTGTCTGAGAAATGGGAATTGATAGGGGTTGGCTTTTCTCTTTCCTGGGGAAATATCTAAGGCTCTTTCTCATGGTGACGCTGAGTACTCTTGCCAGAATTTGTTCTGAAGGCTGCAGATGTGCAATATGATGAAAAATCTCTTTGATAAATGGGAAAAGGAGAAAAAAAAGAGTTCAGCAGACCACTTTTCTGTGTCAGACCTAGAAACTGCTTTCCATTCTAATTAGTTTTAAAATGTTTCTTGTAAACACTTTTCTATTTCTTCCTGCAAAGTTGTCAGTACTAATTTTTACAGAGATGCTTGTACTCAACATCTTCTCTTACAGAAGCACAGTGAAACAAGTTTTATTTTTCATCCATGAGAACTGCAGAGTTCCTTTCTCTATTGTAGTTACAGTAGTCAGATAGCCTGAGCTGGCTAAGGTGAACCCTCATAATTTCCATTTCAATTCAGTGTGAAATTCTTGCTTGTTTCCCAAGCTAAACTGCTGCACTCTGCGGCTGTCTTAATTATGCAGTTGCCAAAGTCTACATCAGGTAGGATCGCTTCTTGGAAACGCAGCAGCACTACTTATGCATTTAGTACACAACATAAACTTCAGAGGTTTGAAAGGATGGCACTGCATTTCCTAGCCTCATGCAAAATCAAGCACTTATTTTTAATACACTCGTACAGAATTGCAAAATGAGAATATGTAATAAAACCAAGAGACTAAATTATCCTCTCACTCCTTAAACAAGTAAATTGAATTAGAGCCTTATCTGATTTACAGAAATAAATTTACATAGAATTTGACCCAAAATTCATATCGAAGATAACCAGTGCCCTAGAGCTAGCCAGAAAAAGCTGCCAACAGTGCATCAAGAGTTTTAAACAGAGGTCATTACCTACTGCTGATTTCTTTTGCAACATAGGAAAAGAAACTGCTTACCAGATGCTGAAACCTTCAGCAGAAGAGAATCTATCATTCTCATTACTGTGGTGTACATGAAAAGTACCTTCCTTGACTTCAGTGCAGTTAGATGACTACAGACTAGAAAGTGGAGAAACAGTCCCTATGTTTTATTAAACACTTGAAAAATTGATACAAAGAGGGCTCCAGTAACAAGAGCTGACAGCTTTGATTAACATAGCCACATATCCTTCCTATCCCTATATCATATCCATTGTAACTTAAAAAATAAATAAAACCTCATTCTACTTCACAAAGTACAATTCTAAAAAACACCTATTTGTAAATTCAAAGCAAACAGAAAATAAACCTAAACCTTTACTCCCCACACCTCATGGCATACATAAAGTGTCTCTACCTAGGAAGAAGCCCCTGCCGGTATTGTGTGATTAAACATTATTACATTACTCAAACATGTTCCTAGAGTTACTACATTACACTCAGACAGAAAAAGCGGCATGATCTCTGCCCCAGACCGTCTCCAATCTGAACAGATACAACAGAGAGACAAGGGGAACACACACAGACAAGTGGAAGGAAACACAAAACGTCAGTCAACACAATTGTTTATTTTCCCTAAAAGGCTACAGACAGAAAGAGCATTCCCAATAGTCCCATGTGACATGAAACAAGGTTTCTCATGTGGTAACAGTATCACCTTGCCTTAAGATCATTCAGGCCTATTTTAGTCATATTTTCTGTTGCTATTTTTCTTTTTTATTAAAGCAGGCAAGAGCAAACAGCTTTAAAATCATATTACATTGTCTCGACCAATTGTCTGCCAATGTAACAATATAGTGTTGTAGTGTATATTAAAGCTCAAAAGTTAGACTTCAAAGCAAAACCTATTGAGAAGAATTATTTATAACCTATAAATTAACCTACAAGAAAAGCAGTGGTAAGGGTTTCTGGTTAACTGTTGGGGCCATGGGGCACAAAAGGAGAAGGGATCATTTAAATCGTTTTAAGTTTATATTTTAACTTTTAAAATGTTTGTGTTTAAGACACAAATAAAATTACTGCTTTCATGTATGTATAAATACTGGCTGTGACAGGACTAGTTGTTGAATCCAATTGCTAGGGCATGTGCATATGCTTCCAGCACCGGAAATGTTCTGCTTTTGAGGACAGGTATTTCCTCTCTCAGTTAGTGACAACTATTAGTAGTGAAATTCATTTCAGTAGGATTACTTCCAGGCTTACCAACATACCAACTGTGTGCACAAAATCAGACCTTTGTCTACTGGCTATAGCATCTTGGCCTTACCAGAACACAACAAAGATTTGATTTTCCTGTGCTCTTCAGGAAGCAATTTGGGAGAGAATTATTAACAATGAAAACTACCACAGAAAAGACCATAAAACCTTATGCAAAACCTGAAAAGCCTAAGGGAGACCTTATAAACTGCATTTTTTTCATTTTCTGCCCAAACTGACTTGGAGTTATGGTATTCTTTTAATTTATGCTTCTGTCTTTGATGTAGCTATCAACTGAATGTGCCACTGACCTTGGCTGGATGACAGAGGTAATCGTTTCCCAAGGATGAATTGCTCTTGAACAGTTATTTATTATCAGGCAGGCCTGAGATTTCTTTTAAACACTAGCCATGACTCTGTCTATTCTTCTGTTTTGTTTATTTTGATAAAGCAAGTGTATCTCACTACTAAAGAACATGCTAAAACTCTATTTTATTTCCAGCTTGCTGTATTCCAGAGTGCATGTTATCTTCCAGTCTTCCATGTTTTCTTGAAAGACACCTGTATAAACATTAATGAGAATTACTGGACACTGAATATTTCTGAAAATTACATTCAGGTCATAGGAGCATTTTTCTTCTTCCCGTCTTCTACACAAACTAGAGAAATATACATGTAGCTCCTTGGTCTCTTTTAGCAACTTATGTCTCAGGATTTGACACATCTAGACCCTTACTCTGATAGAACTTCTTTCCTGTCCATCAACCAATGTGCTATTTTTCAGTATCACTGTAAATGGTGAAGTTTCTGAAATCCAGACCTGTTACTGCATTGCATGCATTTCCCCCCCCATTCTGTATATTGAATACTGCCATGTTGGTTGACATAATCTGCATTTTACAAATCTATGTAACTGCAATGTAGAAAACCCCTTTCCTGCATGTTAGCACAAATCAATTCTGCTACTCTATGCAGTGTGACCTCACATACATCAGATATCCCTTCTACCAAGGGACAGAATGACGCTAGTTCTTTTGCGTACCTGAGGTTAAAAACGTCAGCCAAAATTTGGAAAAAACATATATTTAGTTATTATCGCTGAGGTGCCATCCACCAGGCCTCTGAGAAGAATATTAGTCTTATAGGACAGCTTTCTAATCTGGGCAAAGCACATCCCATGTACAAGCCCCCAGTACATCCCCTCTGAAGTCAAGATAACAGGTTTCCAAAGAGAGATCTGGACTTTTATGAAGTTATTTATTTATTCACTCCTCTTCAGATTTTCACTCCACAGGCTTACTGGCCTCCTTTAACATACAATGAAAAATAATTTTTAAGGAGCACAATTGTTCTAATTTATCTATTGACACCCCTCTTACTTATAAGTGAATCTGCTTTTTCCTATCTCTATGATTTTACTCTTTTTTTTCCCCGTTATTCAGTAATATCAAGGCAGGGGAAGGAATACCTTACATTAGTCTTCTAAATTCTAGTATGCAGGTTGCTCAATATTGTGTGCAAATACTTTATAATATATTGATATACTCCCTTTAAAGCTCCCTAGTCTCAAAGGGGCTGAGACAAAGAGTTCTTTAAAAGCAATTACTGATGCCAAGTATTTCTAGTTCTCAGTATTCAAATTAAAACACTATAAAGCTGAAAGATTTTTACTAATGATCATTTTACTGAACGATCTTTACCCAAAAAGCCCTCAATGGGCTCATCACTTATTTCAAAGCAGAGCTCCATGCATTCAGACCCCTCCTCTCCGTAGGATGCACTCCCCCCACCCCCTCTTCCCAGTCTGTTCATCCTGTATCTATACATCTCAGTACTCAAGCCAGGAGACCACCCCACTACATCTCTGTTCTACCAACGAGACCAAACTCCTGCAATTCTGTGCAAACTTCCAGTTCTTTTGTTTTGATTCCTTTGTTGCATGTATCACTAGTTAGAAAGAAGCAAGTCAAATCAGAATTCTTTTGTCATGGACAGCTGCTTTAAAGCATGCAGCTGCTCAGACATCCACATCAAACTTACTGAGCTGAAAAAGTTACTTATTTTAAAACTGGAAGATTCTTATTCTATAACCTTGTGGGGCTGCGGTCAATTGATGACTATTGTAGAACATTCCCTGAGAGTATGTATTTTATAAGACAACACCTGAGACACAAATAGATTGATGCTGCCTAATGCAAGAAGCCATAATCAAGAACACGAATAGTCAATTTATTTTTAAATTGCCATTACTTACACAGTAAACACAGCTCTCTTGTACATAATAACTTGCAAGCACAACTGCTTATTTTGGACAGTAATTTTAGCAAGCTACTTGATATAATTTGCCTGTCTTTTAATGAAATCCAACTGCCGGAAATAAGGAGGTGCAAGTTGACTCAAGGTTGCCACAAAACCCAAGCCCATGCTCTTCTGACTGTGGACCAAAGTTCAAAATCAGCTGGTCAGAGATACGTGGTTTCCACTGAGGTAGCTAAAGGAGGTTCCAAGGAAAGGGAGAGAATTGACTCCTTCGCAGTGATTCATTCTCAGACTTGAGATTCTCTAGAAGAATCAGAATGTACCTACATGACAAAGAGTTTCTGTTATTCTAAACTCCTGAACCAGGAGGCTATCTATCTTGATTATAAGCTTACTGTTTGGGAAGAAAAACAAAACAAATACTACTACCCCATCTTTAGAAACAGGTGAAAGGGAGACAAGATACACAGTTTGTTCAAAATTCTATCAACATCAAGTACCAAATCAAAGACTAGCAGGAATTCCTTGCCATACTTCTGAAATATTCTGATCAAATTTCATTTTTTTTTAAACAAGTCAAATTATTCAGGTTGAGGATCCTATATTAAAAAGGTTACCAGTATTTTGTAACTTGGGCTACAAATTTTGCCATAAATAAAGTGGATTTCTTCAACTTCCCTTGCTTTTCTGAGAACATGAATTAAAAATACAGTCACTACTTAAAGTACACTATTAACTAAATTTTGTAAACAATACTTAACAGAGAGAACAGATGCTTAGCACTTCAGAAAATGCTTTATTAAAATGGATTAAATGCTTTTGCTTCTAATGTAGTTTAGGGTTATGACTCCACTCAGCCCTGTTAACAGAACTGGATCACCTACTGCATCATCCAGTTTCTTGTTTTCAGAAATATAATAGTCCTACCAATGTGACTAGGCTTCAGTACCACAAAAATCTTGGCCATGCCACGCACAGTGAAATGCAGAAGTGACATTAATGCAAAGATAAATTATCAGTTGAGTGCAGGGAGCGAGGGCACAAACATCAACAATATCAACAAATGGGAATGTTAGAACAAGAATATTAACCTGTCTGTATTTCACAAATTCTGCATACTTTTCAGATCTAAAAAATAAAAATAAATAAATAAATAACCCCCAAAAAAACCAAACACCAAAAAAACCCACAGCAACAGAATTCTCTATTGATATTTTCAGAGGACTTTATGGATGCTACATTTCAACCTCTAGGGTAAGCTTAGGAAAATTAAGAGCAAGTTAAAAGAGTAAAAAGAAATCTAGAGCATTTACTTTTAGTGCTTACCTTCATCCAGACTATGATGTCAAATCTGTTCTCTGGAACTGAAGTTAAATCTCACAGATTTACTGAGCAGCCCAAGCACAACTATCATACTATTTCGATGTTGGAATACTTCAGTTAATAAATGTTTAATATTAATAATTTCTGATGTGTCCATTTTAAACTTCTATTTCAAAGACTCATTTCTTAAGGATGGCCTACTGCAGGCCAGCATTGAAGAAACTCAAAAAGCTCTTACTTTCTAAGTGGTCATCTCTATTTCCAGGCTAAATCCTCAAAAAATAAATTAGGTAAAATTGCCTTTGATGTCTGCTGAAGGAAAAGCAAGTTTTGTTTGATTAATTAGCACAGGGCCAACAACAGGGACTCTGAAAGGAGTCAGTCCTCAGAAAAAGCAGTTTCTAAGCTCTCCAGAGGACAGAACTGCCGTACTAGGAATCTTTCAACATTAACCTTCATATTCCCCAGGAAATCAAGTGCAAAAAAACCTTACAACGTTAATGAAATGCTAAGATAGAATACCAAGTAGTCAGATGTAGCTAATATTAATCTTTCTTCTCTGTCAACTGTGGTCCTGTTCTTCCAAGACAGTACTTACTGAGTCTTTTTTCTTACATACAAACACTCCTGTCTCTCTTGCAAAGTAAAAAATCAATATTGGACAAGCACCCCAGGCCTAAGCAGTTAAAACTTATGTTGTTGCAACCTTGGGCTAAAAATATACCAACCTCACATCTCACCCCAAACCTTATTCACAAAGTGGGATGGTGTAGATATTTTATCATTCATTCATGGAAGCCACCAGAAAGCATGGATGAAATTTTTGCCCTCCACTACAATCTGTCTGGAAATTAGGAAAATGATGCAACATAAGGAGATATACACTTCTGGAAACAGGGAAAAAAACCAAACCAAACAATAAAATAACAGCAAAGTCTGACACAATTTTATCCAGCCTTCCAGAGCAGCAGTGATGTCCCAGCTGGGGAGGAAAGTCAAGACCAAGTGAACACAATGCTAGAAGGGAACAAGTGTGATAAGCAAAAAGGGTAAAAGCTCTTGTCTTATTTGTTCTTAAATAAATCCCAATATCCAGATCCACTACAGGCTCATTACTCTGTCTTGCTCATGACAGGAACTTCTCCTTCAAGAGAAACCCTTCACCACAAAATGCTAATACTACTGGTAGTTTTAAAACAAAACACAGGCAGACCAGGAAAAAAAGCCACAGTAAATAAGGCAAAGGAATTACACGATACAATCAAATCTTACCTGAAGGCAACAGAAGAAAATTATGACTCTTGGCAAACCTACTGGGATTCCCCTCTACCAGCTTCCTTCTTTGAATGGTCAGAGCAATATACTATTATTTCATAGATGTATTTGCAGGCATATATATACACTTATACATATATATGTATATTTGGATCAAGTGGAAGATACAAAATGGAGAACTGAAGGCAAGATGCTAGTTCTGCTAAAAGAAAGATATGAAGACACATGTAGTAACATTAAAAAAAAAAATCCAGATTAAACCAGTAAAATGAAAACAGACTATTTACTTGGTTCATGTATGTACTTTATGAGTCTATAGCCACAGCTGATAAAAAGAAATTGCAGTGACTGTTTCCAAATAAGCTGACATGAAGCCTAATAAGCCTAACCATGAGACTGAATTGGATAAACTTTCTATTGACCAGCCAGTACCCTTTCTCCGATTCCCCTGGCTGACTTTTCAAATCTTATCAAAAAGATTTGCGAGTTCATGTGGCTTAACAGAAAGTGCACATATTTCAACAGCAACAATCTTCATTCTGCTTATTAGTGTAGAAAAAACAGGGTGGAAAAACAAAGCAATTTCAGTCAAGTGAACTAAATTCTGAGTCAAGTGAAGTACAACTTCAGCACAATTACATGTTAGATTCAGTAAGAATCAAGAGCAAAGCAGGGGCACAGTTTTCAGCATCTTGTTCACCTCACCCTCAAATACATATTTCTCATGAAGAAAATCTCCAGTCTGCTGCAACTCTTCTCTAAGATCACAAACAAGGAGCAAAATTATTAGTAAATGATCAAGGAACAAGAAGACAGACAAAGAATTAAAATATCTGGTGTCGTTGCTTGCTAACTCCATCGAGAGGGAGCTAATGCCAGAAGCAAACTGATGACGGATGCTAGGGAAAGGGCTATTAAGACTATGGGTCCTTACCTATGCTGCTGCATATTCTTCTCGATACAAGATGTAAGGCATTATGGACATGGACAGTACACATATTACGACTCCAAACAATACATGAATACAAGCATGCAGCTAATAGCTTGCAGCAGTTTAAGGCATAATATTTCAGGTAATTGTTTGATTATCTTTGAAATCTCCAATCAAAAACACAGCTTGGTACACAGTAAAGGAAAGGAGAAGCCCTAGATCAGAAGAGAAGTGATGGTATTTCAGAATAGTTAAAGCACAGGGAACAGTAGCCAAGGTAAGCTGGACTTGTCCCTTGAGTTGAAGTTGATGCACACTGACTTGTTATCTACAAGTTTGTTCTCTTCTTATTTCCACTAACAGGTTACGTTGGGTTTTTTTATAATCTTTTTTTTCTACCTATCAAAAGAGAACTGCAGTGAGCAATACCCCATCAGAGCTGCTAAGCAATCATGGTTTATATCAAAATTCCTGTATCCCTAGGAGCAGCCGTAACACAAGAATCAAATGATACCTCCTCAAGGCCAGGATAGGTGGAGACTGAAAGTCTAACAGGCTGCTACTGCACAATCCAGAGACAACAGGAATGACAGAAATACAGGTAGCCCAGATATACACCATCTAACTTCAGGCATCTAGTATTCAGTTATCAATAAAGAGACAGTCATGCAAGCAGCTAGATAATTTAGGTGCTCAGCTTCTTCTAAGTAAACAGTTATGTGGGTTAGCAGGTCATTGTCAACACAATGTAGTTTTAAAACAGTAAGATACTGAATGACTTAAAGGTAAAAAATAAAAAGGAAACTTCCTTGTTGCCTCTCAGCCTTACTGGAGTTTACCAAAGATGATGATCAACAGAGAATGCCAGCAAGTTTAATAAAAACAAGACAACAATGGGAATGTTGAGGTTACAGTGAAAGCAATGTCTCCTCAAAGGCAGACAAACACACATTCAAAGAGATGATTTACCATTTATTTTTCAAGAGACAGTCAACACATCTGAACTTCAGACTTAAAACTTCAATATTTTTTTCCTATAGTTAGCAATAAATTTTTCCTTGTCCACATAGGAGACCTAACAGTGGCACTTTTCCCTAACAAGATAACATCTGGTAATAACAATTATATTGATTATTTGATTCAAGCTACCTTTGCAGAACAAAGCCTTGGCCATGAATGAGTAATTCTCACCTCTAGTATCGTTTATTATATACTAAGACAATGACTGAACTAGGGAAGGGAGATTTCTGTTGCATATTTCAGGCATATTTAACTACCACCTAGCTTCTTTTCCTAATAAACGCACAGCGACTGGATAATTAAGCCTTATGCTATGTTTGCTGACTGCTTGGGTTTTCAGGGCTCATTTCCATTTTGCTCCTCCCACAAAAGCAGGCATAAAAACCAGCCTACATGAGTAAACTGCTGAATTGCCACACTGTCAGAAACTGTGTGCCTCTATGACAGCAAAATTCTTCTCAAAAGAGACATGACAGAAGTGAGCTTTGATAAATCACTGTTTTCAGAGCTAATCTGTTTTATGGCTTGAAAGTGGATGAAACAATGCTTCTAGCACATCAGAAAGGCAACCTCCCATTGTGTCTCTTCCATCTTCTTTTCTCTACTTACACATTAAAAATAACAAAATCCAAAACCACTCAAAAACCCAGAACACCTTCACCACCAGTTTTGTGCAGGATTCACTTTTTTCAGTGGTGCCCAGTGATGGGACAAGAGGTAACGGGCACGAACTTGAACACAGGGAGTTCCAGCTAAACATGAGGAGGAACTTCTTTACTCTGAGGGTGGCAGAGCACTGGAACAGGCTGCCCAGAGAGGTGGTGGAGTCTCCGACTGTGGAGACATTCAAAAACCAGCCTGGATGCCATCCTGTGCAACCTGCTCTAGGTGACCCCGCTCTGGCAGGGGGGGTGGACTAGATGATCTCCAGAGGTCCCTCCCAACCCCTGTGATTCTGTGATTCTGAAAAGAAAGATATCTGGCCCAAAATCTAAACAGTTTGACGCTAGCCTCCTAGCATGTCCCACTATGAGAAATTCTCCATAGAAGAATTATAACCAATGTCAACAAATAAATACAGCAGCAACATAGGGTAATATGCAAATGATGGTTGTAATTAACCACTTGTTCTGAAAATACTAATACCATTCCATTTTGTAGAGTCATTAATAGCAAATTAAACAGATTATTTTTATTGCTGTACCATAGTTTGGGCTGTGTGCATTATGCAGCTAAATAGCATTGATAAAACTACTACACTGTTATATAGAAATGCAGAATGTAATTAGTATTCCACTTTGCATATGCAATTGCTGCTATACTATAATAACAAATTAACTGATAAACAAGATTCAGGATATGACCATTTGCCCTCTTTCCAATCATTATATTATGTAATTAAATGGCATTGCTCAATTTAGCTTCTAAATATCTTAACAGAGAATAATGAACTTGAGATGTTCTGGAAAGGCGGCCAGGGAATGCTGTGTTGATAACAGCACTGTGTTCCCATGACAAGAATGAACTGGTAAAGTCTAGGAGGTAAAAAAAAGTTCACTGTGTGATGAGGATATCATTGTGCTTATGCTATATTAAGTTTGTTCATTCTCCTTTCTGTGCATGTGTGTTTTACTTCCAATGCATCATAGTTGAGTATTTGTGTTTTACTTAATTATTCCACAAAGTCGTACAATGGGGAAAAACAAGCCCTAACTGTACTGAGAAAAAAATCATTTCTGAGTTCCTGCTTTCTTTTAATTGATTCTAATAAAGTTTGCCTGTGGGCATTGAACACAAGTACAAATATCGTGAAACACTCAAGCTTGCAGAAGCTTGGTAGTTCACCACAATTTTATTTTCATAACAAAAGAGAACAGTACAAATTAGGAGGCACAGCTCTGCAGATGTCCATAGCCGCATATACCTGGTATTTGAGTATGCCTTGTTTGAAAAACAAGTTACAGTACTGAGACTGGCAGCAAGAAGTATAAAACAGAAAAGTTTACTCAAAGGATACCCTATACAAAACTGCACCACATGAATTCCACTGTCTTAAAAAAAAAATAATATTTTTTAAAATAGTCACTACATCAATACACATACTTTGATTCTATTTCTACCACTTCAGGAGTCACTAAAGTACTATGTCAAACTCCCTTCCTGCTGCAGCCAAAGATGTCATTTTATAGTGGCTATGTCTTTTCTTTTTATCTGTTTTCTGTTAATGCTTGAGAAAATATTTTACAGAAGTATGCTACTTCTTGAGGTCTATTCACCTTAGCAAGTGACACACTTTAAATGTTTTTATATTTTATGCTTCTATTTCACTCTCCTCTAGAAGTCATCTAAACAATGTGTATGGGGGAAAAGACAAGTCACTGAAGAAAAGTACTTGAATGGTTCAAAGACTTCAAATGCACACAGAATTTTGCTACCTTACCTCAACCCACAGTCCTCAATTGTCACAGTCTTGATCTATATCAGGATCTACAAAAGTACTGAACAAACATTTCAATATTTTCTTCATGGTATCTAACCATATTTATTCAGATGTTGCTGTTAAATTGGAAATAACAGCCATGGATAAGTGCTATCCACCCATTCTCTTAACTTCATAAGAGGTAAGGGAATCTTTGGCAGCATGCTGGCCAACTTGCTGAGGTGGTCTTTAAATTGAAGGACTTGGGGGGTAGGGTCCAAGATGGCAATGCTCATGCCAACTTATCCAACTGGGGAATAAGCCAGGCCAACCAGAGCAGTGACAAATATTCCTTAGCTGACTCCCAAGATGAGAACCAGAAGGCCAACCACCTCAAGGGTGTGCATTGCTGTGGTGGATCCTCTTGCTCCCCTCCAGGGAAACGTGCATGCTCACTTGCCTCTGAAATGCCTGTACACCAACGCACACAGCATGGGGAATAAAGAGTAGGAACCAGAGATCTGTGTGCAGTCGCAGGGCCATGATCTCATTGCAATTACAGAGACATGGTGGGATAGCTCGCATTACTGGAATGCTGTCATGGAAGGCTATGTACTTTTTAGGAAAGACAGGCCAGCAGGGCGAGGCGGTAGAGTTGCTCCCTACCTGAGAGAGCAACTAGAATGTATCGAGCTCTGCCTAGGGGTGGATGAAGAACGTGTGGAGAGCTTATGGGTAAGAATTAAGGGGCAGGCTAATATGGGTAACACTGTTGTGGGTGTTTACTTCAGACCACCAGATCAGGAAGGGGAAGTCGATGAGGCCTTCTACAGACAGCTGGAAATAGCCTCACAATCACAGGCCCTGGTTCTCATGGGGGACTTCAAACACCCTGATGTTTGCTGGAAAGGCAACACAGCCAAGCACACACAGTCCAGGAGGTTTCTGCAGAGCGTTGATGATAACTTTTTGACACAGGTGGTGGAGGAACCAATGAGGAGAGGTGCGCCGCTGGACCTCGTGGTGACAAACAAAGAACGACTAGTTGGAGATGTGAAGGTTGGGTGTAGCCTTGGCTGCAGTGACCATGAGATGGTGGAGTTCAGGATCCTGTGTGGAGGAAGCAGGGCAAAAAGTAGTATTACAACCCTAGACTTCAGGAGAGCTAACTTTGGGTGTCTTCAAAGACCTAGTTGGAAGAATCCCATGGGCTAAGGCTCTAGAAGGGGGTTACAAGAGAGCTGGTTAATATTCAGGCATCACTTCCTCCAAGCTCAAGATTGGTGCATCCCTAGGAGCAAGAAATCAGGCAAAGGAGGCAGGAAACCTGCATGGATGAGCAAGGAGCTTCTAGAAAAACTCAGATGGAAGAAAGAAGTTTACAGAATGTGGAAAAAGGGACTGGCCACTTGGGAGGAGTATAGGAATGTTGTCAGAGTATGCAGGGACGCAATGAGGAAGGCTAAGGCCCACTTGGAATTAAATCTGAGAAGGGATGTCAAGGACAACAAGAAGGGCTTCTTCAAGTACATCAGTGGTAAAAGGATGACTAGGGAAAATGCGGGTCTGCTACTGAATGAGGTAGGTGCCCTGGTGATGGAGGATGCAGAGAAGGTGGAGTTACTGAACGCCTTCTTTGGTTCAGTCTTTACTGCTAAGGCCAACCCTCAGGAATCCCAGACCCTAGAGGTAAGAGAGCGAGCCTGGAGAAAGGAAGACTCTCCCTTGATCGAGGAGGATCGAGTTAGAGATCATTTAGGCAAACTTGACACTCACAAATCTATGGACCCTGATGGGACGCACTCATGAGTGCTGAGGGAGCTGGCAGATGTTATTGCAAAGCCGCTGTCCATCATCTTTGAAAGATCATGGAGAACAGGAGAGGTGCCTGAAGACTGGAGGAAAGCTAATGCCACGCCAGTATTCAAAAAAGGCAAGGACGAGAACCCAGGAAACTACAGACCAGTCAGCCTCACCTCCATCTCCAGAAAGGTGATGGAACAGCTCATTCTGGATGTCATCTCTAAGCATGTAGAGGAAAAGAAGGTTATTGAGAGTGGTCAATATGGATTCACCAAGGGGAAATCATGCTTGACCAATCTGATAGCCTTCTATGATGGCATGACTAGCTGGGTGGATGAGGGGAGAGCAGTGGATGTTGTCTACCTTGACTTCAGCAAGGCTTTTGACACTGTCTCCCATAACATCCTCATAGGTAAGCTTAGTAAGTATGGGTTAGATCAGTGGACTGTGAGGTGGATTGGGAACTGGCTGAATGGCAGAGCTCAGAGGGTTGTGATCAGTGGCATAGAGTCCAGTTGGAGGTCTGTGACAAGTGGTGTTCCCCAGGAGTCAGTACTGGGTCCAGTCCTGTTCAACATATTCATCAACAACCTAGATGAGGGGACAGAGTGTCAGCAAGTTTGCCGATGACACAAAACTGGGAGGAGTGGCTGACACACCAGAAGGCTGTACCTGGACAGGCTAGAGTGTTGCGTGGAGAAGAACCTAATGATGTTCAACTAGGGCAAGTGTAGGGTCTTGCACCTAAGGAGGAATAACCCCATGCACCAGTACAGGTTAGGGGTCAACCTGCTGGAAAGCAGCTCTGCAGAGAGGGACCTGGGAGTCCTGGTGGACAAGTTGACCATGAGCCAGCAATGTGCCCTTGTGGCCAAGAGGGCAAGGGTATCCTGGGGTCCATTAAAAATAGCATGGCCAGCAGGTTGAGGGAGGTTATTCTCTCCCTCTACTCTGCCCTGGTGAGGCCACATCTGGAGTACTGTGTCCAGTTCTGGGCTCCGCAGTTCAAGAAAGACAGGGAACTACTGGAGAGGGTACAGCAGAGGGCTACAAAGATGATCACGGGAATGGAGCACCTCTGTTGTGAGGGAAGGCTGAGAGACCTGGGTCTGTTTAGCCTGGAGAAGAGAAGACACAGAGGGGATCTCATAAATATCTAAACGGTGGGTGTCAAGAGGATGGGGCCAGACTCTTTTCAGTGGTGCCCAGCGATAGGACAAGGGGTAACAGGCACAAACTGGAACACAGGAAGTTCCATCTGAACATGAGGAGGAACTTCTTTGCTTTGAGGGTAACAGAGCACAGGAACAGGCTGCCCAGAGAGGTTGTGGAGTCTCCTTCTCTGGAGATATTCAAAACCTGCCTGGATGCGGGTCCAACCTGCTCTAGGTGAACCTGCTTTGGCAGGAGGGTTGGACTAGATGATCTCCGAAGGTCCCTTCCAACCCCTGCCATTCTGTGATTCATGGGTAAAGCATTTCTCTAAACTATAAACATATCCATGAAAGAAAGGACACTCCCATTTCCAGAATATACCACTTGGCATTAAAAGCAAAAGCTGATATCACTGCTTAAGAAGGAAACAGAATGGCAGAAACAAAAGCAAGCTAGGGAGCAACTACCTTCAGCTACATTTCAAATTCCCTTATTTCCTCCTTAAACAAACTAAAACCCTGCATGATTAATTAAGCCAAGATTTTCCAACTTGAATAACTCCACATAAAGATTACCTTCTCAAAATCTTTAACCTATCACTAAAAAAGAGCATTACAAAAAAAAAAAAGGAGCAGTCACTAATTCACTGCGATATGGCAAGAGATCATCCTCTGCTCTTGTGGTAGGAGCACTTTTTAAATAGGGCTCATTAAATCTCCCAAAGCACAGTCGTTCCACAAGTCTTCCATGCAGGACACAGATTTGAGGATGTTCCATCCCAAAAGATCAAAGTTGTTTTCAGAACTGAAGTTTACCAGTAATGTATTTAGAAAAGCAATGCCACCACACTATAAGTTTTTGTCATCTTGAAAACACTTTACAATATTAAGCTGGCATCATTATCCCTTTTTTACTGAACAAGGCACAAAAGGATAAATAACATGGCAAAAGTCTTAACAGTGACAAAGCTGGAGACAGAATTTAGATACGACACCCTTTTCCTTATCCTACTTCCAAGTCTACGCAGCTTCACACTGATCCTATTATTTACATGAAAATATAAAGCCTACTAGCATTAGGGTATCTTTGTGCCAAAGGAAAGTTAAAATGTATTAAAAATACTGTGACAGCAGTCTGCAAAACCTTCACTGAACAGGTTCTAGTACATGCCAGTGGGAATGTCTCAAGCTGGCCTGTAAAATTAATTCCTTGTTCTTTTTAGATGAACTTATCTGGAACCAGACCTAGCATTAATGCATTTGAAAAGAAGAATTGCAATGTCCTACTTCATACTTCATCTGACATCAAATCCGTGCTGGATATAAACCTCAAATATTGACTAGCTCCCAGCATAAAAGTTTGTAACATCTAAATTCTAACTGCTTCTAAAACATATCAGAAGGAAAATAGCTGTATCTTCCAAGAAAAGTGGAATAGCAATTGTTTTTCCTAGCAGTTTCATTTTACATCAAGACAGATTAATCTCTAGAGTAATTTCACTCATTAAAATGGGTTTGGCTGATTACATTTCACCTAAGCTCTACTATTACCACACTAGCACTTGTTGACTTCCCAATTAAAAATGCAGGTCCATCAAGCTAGTCAGAAAATGAAAAACCTCCTCAGAAATGGTAGTCTCTATAGCTGCTAATTTTTGCATGCCTAAAGCCAGTTTAGTACACAGGAGAGCAAACTGTAAAAGATAATTTTTTTCTTTATGCAAGAGCAATGAACAATGAGTAATAAAAGCTATCAATTATTCACATTGCTTCCCAGCAGTTTAGAATTTCAAGAGCTACAAAAACAAAAAGAAAAAAAGAAAAGATAAGAATTTATACTGCTTTTGAGTAAAGAGTAGAAGTTATTTGGTGAAATGCAGATATCTCTGAACAGACAATTTGGATAAATACATTACTGTTAATTTGGAATCAAGAAAAAAATACCCAAATTGGGTTTTTTCTCATTTCCTTAATAATATGGATTCTTTGCCAAAGTATAGTTTCCAGAATTGAAAACTAAGATCAGAGAAGCCATTGAACAGCTCATACTTAGTGTTACCAAGCCAAAAATTATTGCCTTGCAAGAGCTGATGCTTCTGGGATTGTTCAGAAACCACAGTTGGCCCTTTGCCTCCTTGGCCTGAATCAGATGTACTTACACACCAACAGCTGAATATTTGAAAAAAAGTTGCTTCTGCCAACATGGGGTTTGTCTCCGACTTGCTGATGTTGGAAACATGACGTATATTGGACAAAGTCAGCTCCCCTTGGGTTTGGGGGGGGCAGGTGTGTGTGTGTTGGTTTTGTTTGTTTGTTTTTAAAGAAAGAGGTAAGGAACAGTAATGAAAGGAACATGAAAATTGGAAGTTTCAAAAATGTTTCCAAATGTTTATTAATACTCATGAGCTAGTGAGTATCATCTACCAATGAAATAAACCTTTGCAGAGGAATGCAGATGACACATTCAATGCTTAACAAGTTTTTATCTTGGTGTCCCCAAAGGGAATAATTAAATTGAACATTTCTTCCTGCCATTTTTTTGCTATTTCAGTATTCACCCATTCCCTCTCACTTATCCACACTGAGAAAGCATTCATTTAGATTTGGTGGCCATACTTTAACTCCACTGCATTATTTATTATCTGAAAGAGCAGGAAGCACCCTGGAAGTAAGCAGAGAGCACAGACCAATAAAACCAATTCACAGAGGACTAATCAGCAGAAAAGTTGTATGTTGCCATTGAGAAGACACAGCATCAAAAGAAGAACTGGAAAGACTGAAGGTGTGCTAGAATTTGCAGAGATAATTTTTAAAATATTAGAAATTGCTTTAATTATTTAAAGGATCAGAGCTAGATCTGCTAGGCAAAGATCAAAGATGACTACTGCGGGTGCTAGGAGGACAAGGATGGACTACAGATAGGGACCAGGTGCTCTCCCTAAACAGCATCTCGAATTACTGCGGTCAGACAGAATGCTGCCCTAGACGTACCACTGCTGTCATGGAGGAGGATATTTCATAATCTAAGCCAAATGAATTGAAACAGAAATGTTGAATACGACAACAAAGTAAGGACTAACAAAAGTGAGGGCACAGAGAGGGAAAACACTGAACTGGAAAGTGAGCAGAATTCTGTGTGAATACAATGATACAGAATCACTCCTACAAATCTCTAGGCAACAGTTGATGGCAGGAAACATGGACAGACTTAGCTGCGTCCAGCTCAAAATATTGAAAATACAGTTTTCATAGAACACATTTTAGAATTAGGTTTAGTATTAAACAAGTTAATGAAAGAAGTCAAAGAATAAAAACAATGGTAGCTCTGTATTGTATTCAAGCAGCTGCCATACCCATGGTAACAGCATTACACAGTTAGCAAGAGCTACAAAGGAAAGGCATATTAGCTTTCTAAGCCTTAAAAAGGTAACCACCCTATCCATCAGGCATTTGATGAATTTGTCCATTTTAGCTCTTCTTAACAGAAGGGAGTCAACGAAAGACTGACTTGTGTTTTCTTCCTTCCCCAAAGTCCTTAAACTATTACATTACAGTGGTTTAGAATACTGATATAACCATGCATCTTTCTAAATAATAAAATATGAAGAAAAGAAAGGGCTAGCTTCCCTTTACGGTATTTTCTTAATGAATTCAAGAGGGGGAAAAAGGATATCAAGAGTTTATGAACTGTTTAAACATAAAGCTGAAGAATTATAGATAAAGTTCCAAACCATTAATCCATTATATACTGTGAATTGGACAACCCCAGTGAGATATCATTTCCAGAAATGAATCGAGCAAAGCCATCAGCAAATAGTTAACACTCTGAACCTCTGAAACACTCTTTGATTCAATTCAAGCTGCAAACCTCTATGTTTAGAAGCTAATTTACACTGGAATCTGGAATTTAATCATCTCTTCTCATGCATTTGAAAAAAGATGACTTTACTTCACTTAGTTTAAATTAACTTTGAAATTTTGCTACACATAGTAATATAATATCTAGTCAGATATGCTGATCTTACCTTGAAAGAAATTAATTGCTTGATTCCTCCTCTTAATATTATCCTGATGCTGATAAAATTTCCCTAGGCAGCACTATGAGATGCTCTGGACATTGCTCAAATAGGGTAGGATATATATAAAACCACATGAAGATAGTCAGCGACGGGGAAAGAAAAACTTTTTAGATAGGAGGAAAGAAGAGATGGAAGGGAAATATTTTTTTTGCTTGATCCAAAGTTCACTGATTTCAAAATAAATCAACCAAAGGCCATTGAAATAAATAAGAAAAAAATTGTATTTGCAAAGTGAGTATAATGTTGAATTTTTCTTTTTTTTGTTTTGTTACTTTTAAATCAATAAAACTTCTACCTGTGCCATTATTTGCATCACGCTTACTGCAAGAACACTACCAAAGTGATTAGCTATGGATTTCCAAAAGTGTTCTGCAGAATCCTCTGGAATGGGAAATTCTGAGAAGTCTAGATGTTCATGCAGTAAATAAAAGGGAAAGTTTATAATTTTCTCTTCCTCAAGAAATAAATTCTGCAATCAGTAAAAAGGAAGAAAAGAACCATAATGAATATGAAGAGAGTCTTCCTATGCTTCAGACTGTATGAAGGCAGATGTACTTTCTGATAAGAGTCCTCTAGCTCAGGAAGACAAATGTCAAGTATTAGCATGATCTAGTGGGTTTATTCTTGTTCAACATTTGAAGAGGACTACAAGTTCTTTGATACTTCTAAGCCAAAGTCCTGACCTTCACAGAATGACAATGCAGTCAGGCCCTCTCCTAATGAAGTAAAATAGTGTGATACTAGAATAAGTTATTATTAGTTAACATACTAAACATTTAAATTGGTTTATTATCACCATGCCAGGCTCTACCGATCCACAGGAGTTCATACCGACAATCCTTCCACAGAATAGATTCTGAAAGCAACCATTTTTAAGGAGACTAAGAAATTCTCCAAGAGGAAATTCTATAGATGGATATTTAAAAAAGAAATTGCTGTAAGGGGATGAGAGTTGTCAATTTAATTTTTTGTGACTCTAAAGCAATATATTTTCCATGCAGTAGAATTACACTAAAGGGGAAAGCAGCTTTCCGTATTTTTGGCAAACTGGAATAACCAAGTTGCAGTATCTCCATAAAGCATACTGGTCCACAGATTGAAGCAAAGCTTTGCTATTTCTACAGGATGTTGGCTTTTTCATTAAAGAGTAAGGAAATGCAATGAACTCCGAATTTGTTTACAGCATATTCATATTAATATTATCAATTATTCTCCCCAAATTAGTAATTAAAATGTTGAGGTCTGATACTGGATTCTAAAACAATACATTCCACAAATCACAGCTATGCATTCTTATTATTTCCGTATAACTTTAACCGATTTTAAACAAAATAACATTTGCACTTTTCACCTTTCACAAAAAGTTTATGTTTCTGTTTATAGTTCTATAATATTTCTTATTCTTAGTAACACAGAGTACATTAGGCATAACATGCCTTTAGTTACATGGAATACAAAACGGTAGCTAAGTTTATCAAGTCCTTTGTGGTCATCTGTACATAAAGAAAAATGCCTAATATTGTAATCTCTACAACACAAATTAATGATTGTCCACTACACAATGATGCTAATCCACTCCACACTGGAGGGTATTATATACATCTTATTCTTTTTTTCTTTAAATTGCCAAAATAAAATGTCATTGCTTACCTATAAAATCACTCCTCTTCTGTTTAGTAAACTTATAGTCAGCAGCCGATTGTAATACAGCTTGAAAAGAGTGTATTGGGATTTTTCACAAGAAATTAAGGTCAATTAATGCTCAATACATTACTTTCCATTTGATAGCTTACACTATAGCAGATATTTAACTCATAACCACTTATTAAATTTCCTTCTTACTAAGCTAGGCTGAAGGCTGCCAACATCCGTTTTTTTTCTTGTTGGATTTTTATTTTTAAAGCTATATGAAAAACTGAAATGTAAACATTTATTCTAACATACATAAGCTTTTATTCAAAAATGAGTTTCTCTTTTTTTGGTCCTGAATATAGGCAAACTGCAAGGTATCAACTTCTCCACTTGGAGAGGAGTCAATGGCTCTGCAGACAGCCTCAGTACACATCCACCCTGAGTTCCAACACAGAGACAAATACCAAGGTTCAATCCATGACAGGAGCAATGCTCCAAGGTGACAACCAACGTTGTGCTGAAACTCTACTCCTCACTCAAAACATCATATTGCATCAGCGTTATTCCGTTAACATGGAAATTGCAATCCACTTGCTTATGAGCCACAGCCAGCAGTTAACCAGGCAGACAAATAACTGAACAGTAAGTCAGGTTAACCTTTAACAGCAGCATGTAGGAGGAATCCAGAGCGCTTGGTCCCAGCCAATAATGAATGCATTTAAGATCACCCTGCACCTTTCTTAAGAACAGCAAAGTTGTATTTAATTAGCTTTAACATTACTCAATACAACAGAATCTATAACTTTCATGCCATTGACAAACTGACCTCTGTGGCTTTGTTGTTATTATTTATAATACAGTAATGATAGTAAATTATAAGTTTTCATGCATGCAGCTCCTTTTAGTGATTAACTAAGTAATGTCTAATTTCATCTGAGAACAAATACATTTCTTTCTTCAGGAAAAAGCCTGAGAACTAATTCAATTAAGCAGATATATGTCTATCTGGTTTACAGTTTAAGAAAACAAAGAAAAGCTTTTAAGGTAATTTTCCAGGAAAAATGTGCAACCAGAAAACTGAAAAAACTTTGAAGGAAAAAAGATTTTAAAAATAGAAGGAATATAAATTGTGGTAAATCTTTATGACAACACACGGTCTCTAAACAAATGGTATAGGTAACAGATGCAGCACACAAATATATGTGAACAATTTTGACTTGGTATTCTTTTTAATTTGCATTTGGCAACTCACAGAAAGTGAAAGGCTAATCTGAAAGAGCTATTTCCAAAATGGATTCCTACCCCCAGTCTTTCCTGTATGCAGAAATTAAGCTTTATAGGTATAACAACAAAAACAATTAATGAGCCTTGACATTAGAATTTAAAATGCCCTTCATACAAATACACTGGTTCCTTGATTCTTTAGTGATACAATAGCAAGCAGGTATTAGAATTGGCGGGGGGGGGAAGGCAAAAAGAAACGCATGGAAATTGAGAGGAGTATGAAATGAGTACAAGATAACACTGATAGAGGAGTCTAGCAAGCCTTTTCCCCCTCAAACTATCCATTCACTTAGATTACCCTCATTGCAAAAAGAAAAAGGATTTAAAAGAAAAAAAAAAATCAAATTACATTATTTAATCTGCTCAGCAACAGCTTATATAGCAGGAAACAATGATTAATTTTAGCGAGAAAATGAGAGGCTTCTTCTGGGATAGTGTCAAATCAAATTCACCCACAACTTACATACAATCACATTAGCTTTTTGAAAAACTGAGCAACAGAATTTCCATATTTTAAAAAACTATAAATTAATATTTAATCTAAGAAGTCCTTTGCCTTTCAGTACTTCTCGCACAAACACGGCTGCATTCCATCGCTATGTGAACATCTAAAGAGTGAAGTTACAAAGGATGGCTGCACCAGCTCAGAGTTTGCCTCTGAAAGGGAAATCCTTCTCTCCCCCTGGAATTTCCCTTCCATGTCCCCTGTCCTTCCAGATACGCTCCCTCTGCTCAGCTCTGGCACCCAACGTGTCCTTCAGAAAGCACACTCAAACCCAGCATAATGCGCACTTTGTGTTACATTACAAGTTGAACAAGTTCAGGGATGAGTTCAACGCACGCCAGAGCTGGGAGAGCAGAATAACGGGTCCCCTGCCACTGGTAGGCAGTTGTTAGAACAGCACAGCTGTTAGAGGTAACTTCCCTTAAATGCAAGTCAATGACAATTATTTCAGTTTCCAAACATCAAGAAATGAAGTAGGAAACAAAATTAAGCATCTGTTATTTTAAAAGTATTTTTACAACTGATTATTTCATTAGCAACGTGGTTTTAAAAAATTAAAATTAAGATGTATAGACAAGGTTATATCTATCATTGTACTGAAAAATAATAATGAGACAGACTATCCATAGCAAATTAAAAAGTTTGTGATCTCAAAGGAACATTCACGATTTGAATTGGCCATGAACAACTACAAGATTAGATACGAATTTAGGACACTTTCCTTTTAACCAGCCTACATTCTACAGATTTTCAAACATGTCTAGAAAAACTGATTTTCAAAAGAAAAAATATCAAAAAAAAAAATCTTTCCTTAAAAGCTTATGAGCAAAATTGACTGTTAGTGTCTTAACATACCAAGGCATAGAAACGGATAATAAATATTTGTCATAAGGAAAAACAAAGAAAGCTCAAACAAAAAGGATACTCCTCCATTTTTATAGTTCCTATCTATTTGGTTTACTTTACCACACTCACAATGATCTCAAATATTTCTGTTCAAAATGTCTTCTTCTACCAATCTGGTCCTTTTCCATTGACAAGACATTGATTTCTTTTATCTTCCTTATTCCTAATAGAAAACTACATCAATGCTGGATTGTGTACCCATTCATTTGCATGCCTTCCATCATCAGTAAACATTAGAATAACTCTGGAAACAGTTTTATTAAACATGTATTCCTTCTGCCACAGCAAACCCAAATATCACCTGACGAGATGCAATGAAGGGAAGTGATTTTAAGTTGCAAGAAAGTTGCCTGACATGGGGCAAGCAGTAAAGATGCTGGAATGTTTCTTTTGCATCATATCAAGAGGGAGAAGAAAATATAAAACAAACAGACACTGCAGATGTGGATATAACAAAAAAAAAAGAAAGAAAAAAAGAAAAAAAAAGAAATCAACAATGGCAAAACACAAAAATCAGAACAGAAATCCATTCTCAGACCAGAAGGGCCAGATTTCTGTTCACCCCAAAAGAAAAAGAGGCTGGAACACAGGTGTTTGCCTTGATCCCAAGCAGCTTTATTGCACTTAGTGATAGGAACACCAACCTTGCCTATAATCCAAATCCAAGACTAAACTGATGTTCAGCCGGAGCTGATAACCACATCTTTTAAGATTTGGAACATACTCCAAATCTCCTAACTACATACAGTGCAGAATGGTACAGCCTGGTAGCATTAAACATTGTTGGGGGAAGACTGAAACAGTACCAAGTTATTTATATTAGACTGGTCTGGCAGGTTTTCTTCTGCCGCAAAGGCAGTATTACCCTACAAGAATGATTAAAAGATGCTACAAATACAAATTAAAGAAAGATGAAAATACTTAACAAGAGATATAAACAAGTAAATATTCCATTTTGCTTCGTTTCCACAAAGAAAAAACAAACTGAACTTAAGAATCAGACAAGGATGTCTCATGGTTAAAGTTCGACACATATTGAGAATTAGCCCCAAACTAACTACTATATCCAAACTATAAAACAGGCTGCAGATGGGAAGAACAAGTGACCCTTAAACTTCAGTTTAACTACATATTACACAAGACAAATTGGGCAAGCAAAACAATTTGCTTTGCAGACTTCGCACAAGGAAATGCTATTTGCACAAGGCTAAAAATATTCTCCCAATATTGTGTGGTATAAATTATCTATTATATCAAGAGGTAAAAAAATTAAACACCTTGAAAATCAGATCCACTTGTCACGAAAAAAAAGTTTCTGAAGAACAATAAAAGAGGCTCCAAATTTAACTTCATCAAAAAACAACGCAATTGCTCTAGAACCAAAATTTAAATGCAAAAAGAAATGCAAGATATAAAGGTTCTGAGACTGTTTCTTGTAAATTAGAAAGATAACCTTTCATGTGTTCTTTGTGTTTGTGTACAGCAAGGACCAGAGGTACCAGAACATCTAGCATAGGGTCTGTAAAGGATTGTTAAAATTCCTAGTTATAATATATGATTCCTTTTGAACAGAAAGATAAATGTGTTGAAGAAATTAAAAACCGGATAAAACAAACTCAGGGATATTTGCAACTTAAATACTGTAAAAGGAAACTCTAAAAGGGTCAGGGGTAATCAAAGCATGAAACAATTCTCTCAACAAAATTTTCACAATCAAAGCCTGTTGTCCTGGTTTTGGACTATGTTCAGACAGCCTTAAGATCTGATTACAATCATCAGACCAACCCTCACCTCAAAAATATATTTCTTTGTATAAAACTGGAAAAGGCACTTTCACAGAAGACAACCCCTCAAGAAGCTACGGGTCAGCTCCATTCCACATTCCCATCTCTTACTGCCATTTGCCTGATGCACAAAACTCATACTGAAGATGTGACTATCACAAGAGACTTCCCCTCTGATAGAGGAGATCTCTTCAGTCAATACTGGCATGGATTCACTCATTTATTGCTATTGAAACTGATGTAGAAAATGGGGGTTTCAGTGTCTAGAGCCCACCAAATTCTTGCAGGGTTAGTCTCTTCTTTGAAAATTCCAGCCAAAAATCTAAGCTGGTCTCCGTACCAGTCAGACGATCCTAAAAACCTACTGAAAAAGGACAGAAATCCTGGCGCAATAGAAGCTTAAAGATAAATCTCACTTTGCATGGATTTGCCAATTTATATATCCAGAGGACCACTTCAGAGTATACTTTGAGCCAGATGCGACTACTTCAAGCCCACTTGTCCATCTTCTCCTCATCCTCATATTGATGCACTCCTCCCTCTCACAGTGCAGGCTTGGTTATCCAACAGCACTGAAAGGGCAGTTCATCTACAGCTCACCTGCCTGAATTTAGGTAAACCTTATCTTTGATACACTTACTATACTGCTGTTGCTCCTCTGAGACATAGCAGAATTCAGACAGAACACTTTACAGAGTCTTGAGCCCTTTGTTTCAGAAGCTTCAGAGTACTACTTCATTTACTACATGACCAGAGAGAGCAGTGAACCCGTCACTGAACAGCTGACATGAATGCCAAGACATTGTACTGCGAAACGCTTAGGTGATGCAACAGGATGTGATTGCCCCTTTCCTCTGAGAGGAAAAATACATTTCCTGTTTTATTAGTGTATCACTAGTGTAATACGGTGCAACTCCAGCCATGGAAATGATCATCTATCTGTCTTTACAAAAGGGGCCCAGTTCTCCTTGTAACACGTGTAACTCTCATAAAACTTAAGCACACTAACAGAGCACATTAAACCTGGTGAACTGGAACATCTTTTACGAAGGCAAGTCCAGTTATCTGTTTGGTGGGCAGTAAGTCATGCCATCCCGCATGCACACAGCACAGTCACCGAAGAAAGCCATCTCCATGGCACTCAGAAGTTAATACAGCCCTTCCTCAACTAGTGACATTGGGGACATCATCACAATAGTCTAGGAAAAACTGGAAAGAAGCTCATTACATAATCTCATATGCCCTTTACATACCCTTTTTTTCTTTTATCCATTGAAGAGTACTTCAGCACTAATACAGCCATCAAACCCTCTCCTTGACACATGAATTCACAGGTTTTCCAAGGTGCGTCCACTGAATCACATCAAAATTTAGTCACTGAATGCCAGTTGCATCACTTTTTGTTAATCCCTTTGTTCCTTTAGCCCAAGGCTAGTATTTCTTTCGATCGGTATAAATCTTTTCTGTCTTCTTATTTTTGCTGTCACTCTGAAGTATTATGATGCTGAGCCAAGATCTTCATTCATCCCTGGTATTGCAGTCCTGTCCCTTCTGACAGTTACCCTGTTAATATATCATTATCAATCTCCTTGATCCTCCCAGGTTTGTACATAAATTCATCTCTCGGGAATTGACTTCCATAAAGTCGTAAGTCCCACCCCATTAAATGCTACCTGCTGCAACAGAGGCTTTACTTGAAAGTAGCACTGTTGAGAGATGTGTTTGTTGTTTATTATGGTGAAGAGAGTCATTCAGGAGCAATCAAATGAGGATGCAAGGAGTTCAAACCATGGATACTGGAAGCGTCAGCTAATTTTTCACATCTATGCAAAGTGGTATTTAATTTAATACTTAGTGCAGCACCACTTCCCACTTTATACTGGAACACCTCTTTATACTTAAATAGAATTACCGATGAAATAGTTACAGAAAAAAATAAAGTTCTTAATTTTATACACAGTAAATATGAGACAAGTATTTGTATGCACAACTGTTAGACCTTCCACATCTTTGCATGCATACAAACATGAAGCCGAATCCTTTTCATTTAGAACAGCTGGAAATTCAAGTCTTTTTTTCTCTGCACTGCTACCCAATATCAAAATCCAACATTTTTTGTATCAGCTAAACAGAAATCCAGTCCAGAGCTGGGAGGAAGATAATGGACATAGCTTTCAGAAACACTGTCATCACTGGGACGGGTTCGTAGCTGTAATAAACTATAGTATTGCTACAAGAGTATTATCACTCATAGCTCTTCATAGTGCAACACCTTTTTCACTAATTCAGAAAACACTCAAAAGTCTGTGTCTTTCTGTGCTTTTCCTTCTCCATCCTTCTCATGTACGCTCCAGAAGATGATGAAAAATAGATCTTATTAGCCATAGTTATCCAGCCAGAGAAAATAGATAATGAGAATATTTAAATACTAGCACTAATCAAAAACTTCTCCCCCCCACCTTACTCTTATTCATTTGTTCATACTACTATTCTTGCATTTTGTTCTCTAGGTAACAAGCCTATACACATAAACAAATACATATACATATTCATGTCTGTCTGTACACTAGTGTAAGACAAATTTAAATATTTATTTCCTTTCAACCCACCCAAAACTGGACAAATTCTCTAACAGTAAATAATGTCCTACTCTTTATCATACCACATTATGATAACAGCAAAACAAAATAAACTCTACATGGACCTTACCTTCTGGGTTTGGTAATTAAATCCAATACTCCCATTTCAAGCTTTTCATGAGTATCTTCAAACCCAGAGGAATTTCTGATTTACCAGTCTCACGTTAGACAACTTAGTTCTTGGTCTTGGCTCAGCCACAAACTCCACCGCATTTGTTGGCATGTGCAGCTAATTTTCAGCAGCCTTTCCTACATCTATTCCTTTAGTTACCTAATTGTCTCTAATTTTTGAGCAGACAACTGTATTACCATAGCAAATAATAAGGGTAATCTCATGCATAAGCAAACCAGACAAGGGTACTAATGTATATCCTGGTCCGATTCCCTTGTGCATGTGATTTTCACAGCTAGAGCCATTCAGGCCTTCAATACAAAACCAGATCATTAGGATGTCCTCCCATCATCTACAGGGTTTTGGGGTAGTTGTTTTGGGGTGGGGTTTTTTTTGTTTTAGGTTGGGGTTTTTTGTTTGGTTTTGGTGTTTTTTGTTGTTTTTGTTTTGTTTTGTTTTTAAACATTTTCAGCATCTATTCAGTTCTACCAAACTTTCCAAGTCCCATCAAAATGCCAATTTCTTTTCTAACAACGTATGTTCTGCCAGTGTTCCTGCATGTTTACTCATATTAAATAGAACCCCTTTGATCTTCATATGCCGAGGTAACACTATTTACTCACAGTAACTAAATTCTTGATCACTATTTCAGAAGGAAAAGAAATTATATGCAGTAGGGATGTATAGTTTATTAACGGTAAGAAATCTCCACAAGCCAAGTTAGGATATAATTAACAACTTATGGCTAAAACAGGAGGTAAGTAGATAGTTTCATTATTAAGAACATCTGCCAGGAAATGTTCTTGTTTCCAGCACCCATTTCTGTTGTGTGGTTTTATCCTATCTTCTTCTTAAAACAACTTATATCATCCTGCAAACAATGGTGGGTAAGTGGGGTTTGAGGTTTTTTCTGTTTTTTAACAACAAATGATAAAACACTACTTCTGATGCCATCTTGTTCTCGTTCTTACAAAAAAAAAAAAATCTCCTTAGTCAACAGACAGTAGACAGGCCTGTCCTCCCACAACGACCATTAATACTGATTTATCCTGATACGACTGAAAAAGTATGTGATAATTATAGACACAGGCCAATTTGGAGCTCATATTATCTCCACACTTTTTCCATGACTGTATGTAACTTGGCAAACCGTTATTCCTTTATTATAACTCAGTGTAAAGTATTTTATGTCTTCTCATATGAAGCATGCAACACAAAAATAATCTTCACTTATTGTATAATAATAATAATATAAAAATGCATTGTCTGGTATACTTCATTGCCTAAATGGATTTAAAAAGGCAGATTTTGTTTTTCCTTAGTCCAAAAAATTCATCATAGCTGAACTAAAATACTTCTTGAGAACATCAGACCATTTGTTGTCTTAGCGAGTAGGCAACAATCTTTAATGCTAGATCTTTGTACCATTTTCTTCTGAAGCTTTAATTGATTGAAAAAATAAAATTTATTTGCAAAGAGAAACAAAAGCATTTATTTTCTTTGACATTATATATTAGCAATAAACAACTGCAGTAATTCAGCAGAATTATTCTGGAGCCTCCCAGTAACAACCTGCCACAGTGAGAAAACAGTAAATAATAGACTGCTCATCAAGCCAGGTGAGCCTTCATTCTCTGCAGTGAAACGTACACTGCAGCATATGTAGATCAACAGTTGCTTTCTGGAGTGCGAATGGATGAAAACATAAATTTATAATCCCTAATACATAATAATCCCAGTTTTGTATACTCTCTTCTGCAAAGGGAAGTGTTTCATCTTTACTATAGGAAATAGGAGAAGTCAGCTTTAGCATATTTGTTCTAGCAGCTCCTGTGGTGACATGACATTCTGGCAAATAATAAATACTGAATGTTTTTGGAGATTTACAGTCTTTGGAGACTGTCATTTAAGAGCTAGATTATACTATTATTTAGTATTCAAGGGGCATAATCAGGGAACACCTTAATTATTTTTAATGTCTAAAATAAGCCAGAATGCCAACAGAAAATAATCATTGGTTTAAATAGGACCTATTTTAACTACAACTGTAACCAAGACAGTTATAGTGTTAATAATTCAATGTTGGTTGAAAACCACTCTCTTATGACTGATTTATACAGACTGAAGTAGGCATATGTTATGCTACAGGTGGATGTGAGGTCGTAAGAAACCACTTTACAGTCTTCCCAGAAGTACAGTGTCAAAAAGGTCACTTGTGGTAAAGGATCTTTTGGATTAGTCTTTCAAATCAATGCATGAATTAAAGTCAATTTACATATAAATGGGCTAATACTCTGGCTTTGAAATTAGATGAATTTTTAAGAGATTTAAGAAACAGCAAAAAAGGTCAGTTAGGCATTAAGTATACATAATGCAATTTTTAAAAACTGCTTGTCTTGAAACTACATGTTTCTCATTTATTAATATTCTGTATTCACAGCCTGTTCTGCTCAGAAAGGTACTCCAGCTGGTTGTGAGCAAATGCAGAGAAATGATCCATGCTAGGGATATTAGATTTGAGGTAAGTATGGTCTAAGACTTAGGAAGTGAAATTGTCTTAATATTATCATCTTTTGAAAGCATTTTTGTCTTCCTGAGACAAAACTAAGAAGTTTTAGTCAGAGTCAGTGAAGATTATCATATACTGGAAAACAAACAACAGAATCTTAGGGAGACTTTTCATACGACTCTATTTTCTCCCTCATACAAATCAAGGTTCCAGTATAGCTTGATTTCTCCCTCTTTATACCCTTATGACAAGAATGTCTTATTCATCCCTATACAGCAGAACCTGCACTAGATTTTATTGTGCCTAACAGCCCAAATGCATGCCACAGATGAAGGCAAGATGTAAGAATTAACCTTCAGTTTTGTGTGTGTGCGTACATGTGTATGTGAAAATAATCTTTGAGTCAGAATTTTTTTTCCTCATTTTCAGAAGGAATTCTTAAGTCTACTGTATTATTTAGCATGGACATTCTTTCCTTAGACATTTGTTTATATTATTGTCTCTTTCCATAAAGAAGTCATTACTAACTCCTACATGCTGCTGCTTTTTCACCACAGTACACCTTGGTGGGTCTCCTCTTTGCAGAATTAGGAAATGACAGTGAATTGGGATCCAGTATTGCGTTAAAAAAAAAAAAAAAAAAAAAAAAAAAAAAAGTAAAACACATGATTACCTCCCTTCTGGATGTATCTGTATAATCAAATAGTATATTCAATTTCCCATTCATGGATGGCACAGAACTCAAATATATAGTCAAACAGCGGACACTGAAATAAAGTACCCTTCTTCAAGGCCAAGGTTAGACAGACAGTGCTTGCTCAAGCCATCTACATAAAATCCAATGCCATATAAATATAAACTAAGAACTTGGTTCAATGCTGAAGCTGTTTTACTGACTGTACTTCTGCATTCTCAGACTCCATGCCACTGACGATGTTTTGCCAACACTGAGATGGATCATATTCAGTGGATTTATGTTTTTCACAACTGGGCTTGGGATAAAAAGAGGGAAGGATTACCAGGATTAAATAATAATTAAAAAAAAAAAAATCTCAAAAAAAGTAGTGACAATAAGATAGCAAGCAATTCTGATGCACTGGTTATTGATGGGGCGTAACAAATAACCAAAGTACTTCTCTATAACCAAAAAAGAAGAAATAATATTTTAAAACAGAAGGATTGCTTGCTAAAAAGCACTGAAGAATTATAACTTATGTTGCACCACAAGAATAATCCTTCTGATAATATCCTACAGTCTTTAATAAAGACAAAACCAGCACGTCACAGACATTAACAATACTGTTCTATGAAAAGCTTCAAAACCATTTATAATAAAGTTCATAATCCTTCCATACAGTTAATTTTAAAAAATTACACAATTCTAAACAAAATATGATTATCTAATCAACCTTTAGGATAGTTTCCTTAGAAAGACTGTTTTCTACCATACTGTGCAGTGTAAAACTGAATTTTACATGGTAATTAAATTGGTCCCTTCCCATTCAGGAAAGCAAAAGAAATCAACAGATGCTTGCAATGAGCCCTGCAGCAAGGCACAATCAAAACCAAGAAAATTCTGTAGTTTGAGTTGATTTCAAAAGATAAACAATGAAGTTGTATAGATAGAAATAGAATTCTGAGGCACATAAAAGGAGTAATAAAGTAAGGCACTGAAAAGGACATAGAAGACACACACAGTTTTTTAGTTGTAGTCTAAATGGTAACAGTACTATCAAGACAATTACTTAGTTAAGCGTTCAAGTAACCAGTGTCAGATGGCGCATGTCCTACGGAAAGTATATACTTTACTGGAATCAGATCAGGTTTAGCTTATACTGCAGAACACAACCTTCTCAAGACTCCAGGCAGCTTAGCATTGGAAAAAATCAGGAAAAAAATGAATATTTTTATTAAAAGATATCCAAGAGACTCAAAAGGGAAAAGTACTTCCCAGTAATTCAATAAACAATTCTGATATTATGAAACGTATTAACCATAAAAGAACAAGGGACACCATACATCTAATTCTTATGAATGTATCATTATAGGAGAGATTCCTTATCACAAGAGCTATTACGGCCCTCAAATATAAGAGACAATTTAACATAGTTAAAAAGATGTTTAGCAACAGTCCTAACAAAGAATTTGAAGATTTTTTTGTTCTCTTCCTGTGGTAAATTCATTCCTACTGAATAAAAAATAGTTTAGACCAATTACTGCAAAGGTGTGAGAAAATCCACAGATTTACCTTGACAAATCACCATTCTGTGTGGATATTTTCAAAGCAGGTAAATGAACTTGTACAGCAATTCAGTTGATAAAAAGCTAGATTGCTTCTGGTATATAACTGACTTTTTCTAGTGCAGATTATGCCCATAAATGGGGTCATTCCTTTATTTGCCAATTATACAGAATCATCTTTTTAGTAAAAGCTATCCTGAAAAAAAATACTGAAAATTTGATTCTATAGTACTGTGGGCTCAAATGCAACAAATACTACTTATTTATAGATTTTTGAATAGTTTAATGTATAAACATGTTATAACTCAGAGGAACATCATTTATTGCATATATGAGATTCAGAGCACATGTGGAACTACACTCATATTTCCAATCACTGCCTGATGAGTAGTAAGGAAAAAAAAAAAATATATATAAGGCTATCACTCAATCATGCAAGTACTGGATGATCTGAGATAATAATAATAACAAAAAAAATCTTAGAGGAATGAGGTCTAGTCTTTGGAAAAGGAAATTAACAGCAGATCTTGCCAAGTTACACAAGAATTTTGTAAAAGAACAAAAGGTATGGTTTATAAGCCTATAGGAGCTTGTGTCAAACGTAACAATAAAGGGCATGAACTTAAGCTAAGGAAAGGTCATCTTCAAAGCGAATGTTGGAAGAAATCCTTTACACAGAGAATAGTTATGATGGAAAATAAACCACTATGACAACCTTTGCAACAAGTGATATAAACTTTAAAAGGTGACAAGCATTTGAAAGACAGTTATTGTGCGAAAAGAGAAAGGGAGACAGAGAGATGTCTGGCCTTTTCAAAAATAGGCATTGCATCCATCCATCTTTAAATCACTGGCATTACATCCCTATCTACTGCCTCATAAGTCCACTAAAAGAGAAAATTGACACCAAACTAAACTGAAGGATCTAACAAGAAGATCCTGACAGTTGAAATGGGTCCTAGAGATTCCATCTCCAAATGTTATTGCCTGAACTTCCCATTTCAGTGAAGGAATAAATCTTGTCCCATGTATTTCAGAGCCTTAATTTCTCTTTTAATGATTCTTCCCCTTTAACAAGTTTTGATTCAATAGTTTCGGTTTTTTTAAACCAAACATAGAATCTTAAGTGGCTACCCATCACAAATATACTTAAGTTGCATATTAAAAAACTTAAAATTTTTATCTTGTATCATCTAGACATCACCCTGAATCCCACATCTTTAAAAACCAGGAAAAATGTTACTTTTACCAATTCTATGAAATATCAGGAACAGTTGAATACTACTTTTTAAGTTCTGATCAACTGCAGAATAGGTAAGGGAAACTGTCATAATGCAGACAAGCCTCTGAGGAATTTCAAGCTACATTTGGAACTGTATCTTCAGGAAGGTTCAAAAGGAGCTTGACATCATCTTTGTTACACATTCACATGTACAGCCTCAAAAGAGAAAAAATAACTCTCACCCTAAGAAGTCTCACTGAAACAAATATAATCAAGTCAAGATGGCTCCAGATGCTCAGTTCTTTAGTGAAGGGAATAAAATAGATTAAATTACAGGATTCCTTTAAAAAAATAACTCCACTGTATCCTACCATGTGCAATACAGAAAACAAACTCTACTAACCACAGCCACCTGCTTGCTTAAGAGGGAAACTGCTTCTGGAATTAACATTTGTTATTGTCTGTGCTAACAGATTCTACTATGAGATCGGTCTTGGGTTACCATCATTCAATAATGTTGCTAATAAGAACAATTTCTACCATAATTAGTGTATTTTAGAAAGCATAAAGAAGTTGAATGGTTCTTAAAATCTTTAATGATTTGTGGTGATTTTCACCATAAAGATGACAACATACGAGTTTACCAGATGCCAGATCATGCAATGGATCATTAACAAGAGGGTGTTTTCTGAATACTTCCCAAATAAATACCAGCTGGTTTATTCTCAGCCAGCGTAGTCACAAGCATCTCTTGTCTGATTCACTAAACTGATGTCAAATACATCATGTATTAAAACCTCTAATGTTCATGTACAGCTTCTTTGTCTCAAAAGCAGTACACTATGTACACTTTCCTGCAAAGATCCAGAGTGATATAATCACAATTTTCAGACTTTAAAAAAAAAATATTATGAGTCTAGTAAAGATTTTAAAAATTCATTTTAATGGAAAAAAAATGTTATATTACACAACTATTTCAGATGTACCCTAGAGGTGATCTGATTATAAGATAAGGAATAGCACATTTCTCACCTGTCAAGAGTACTTTGAGGATCAAGACAGTTGAAGAGAATCATTTCAATGAATTAATAACTTCGTGCCCTTGCATTTGAACAATCATATCCACACATTCGAAATAGAAACTGAAACCAATATACTTCGCTATCTGGAATTTGCTGTATATTTTAGGCAAGACAATATTGATGATCCCTGACAATCAGCTGCTGCTCATCTTACAGAGAGGCACCTGAGCCTTGCACATCTCCAATGTAAGTATAGAACTACCAGTTATCAGTATTGCCTTGTTGCAGTTAGTGAAAACATGTGCAAGTAGTACTTGTATCGCCTTCCAGCCCCTTTCCATGGGAAGGGGAAAGGGCAGGGGGACAGGCTGGCAAAAACACAAAAACAAAACAAAACCCACCACAATCCCAAAACAAAAACAACAAAAAAAACGCACATTGGAGAGGAGAAAAAAACCACACTATTCTCACCATTGAACTATCTCATTCTGCCTCCTTTGGGGAGCAAGCTGGCTCTAACAGACTCAGTCTCTAGTGTCTGCTTCTTTCCCACTGTAATTGTAAAGCTGGGATCAGGGAAGACATCTATTTGTTCCTCTCTCTCACTAAAATGAAAATGTCTCCTGCTATTTGGTCAGCTTTGAGTATCCCTCTGCTGGACGAGACCTCATTTCTCTAGAGTAAAACATAGCTTTCAGAGGGAAAAACCAGAAGAAAAAAAGATTTATGGAAAAGGAAAAGCATACAACTTTAAATTTTGTTTCCCTTTTGCAAGTGACCTGTTTAAAAAACAAAAAAATTTTGGTTGCAGTTAAGGAAGAAGAAATTCCTCGAATTAAGCACAAAATGAAAAAGCAACTTCTCCTCCCCATCACCAAAAAGCAATAGTTACTTTCAAGAAGAGCCGATAATGACCATCCACAGCTTTATACAAGGGAAAAGGGAAGAATATCAACATATGTGATAGCTGCTGGTTATCAGAGTGAATAAATTAGAACTCATCTACTAGGTATGTGTCTGCCAATATGTCAGTTGCTTGAGTTGCTCCTTCCACAGCTAAACTGCTGCACAAGTTGCAACTTCAAAACAGATTTTTACATAATGCTTAACAATTAATGAAAATGTATCCATTGCTTTTCAAATGAACCATTTTTCCTTTCACATTATGCATTTAATAATGGGTTTATTTTTAAACTGACTGATGATAATTCTTTGTCTTCATAAAAATACAAACGCAAGAGGGAGAAACTAGATATCCCACTGTCCTGCAGCATGTTCATTTTATGCCATTCAGTAAATCAAAGGGCAAGCATCTCTGGATACTATCTAGTTCATATTTTCACCCTACAGCAGGATAAACCCACGTCATTTCTGAATTAGGTGTTTTACTCACCCAAGATGATCAAAGAACTTAAGAGCTGCAAGGTAGCCTGACAGAAGTTTTGTCCTAACCTATTCATATTCATAATGGGAAGATTATCAAGTTTCTGATCCATTTGCTGTATTTCTCATCTAACCTGAAACTTCATTTAAATCTCAGTTTGTTGTGTTTAGGCCTAAAAAAAAAATATATAACAAGCGAACAAACCAAAAAACCTCCACAAGTATTTCCCCTCTGCAATGGTCATTTCTGATTTTGAGGACATAAGGGGTTTTTGTTTGGGTTTTTTTTTTTTTTTTTTTGCTAAACAACCTCAATTCTTAGGAATTTGGAGCCTGAGAAGTACTCGAGAAATAACAAACCAAGTGAGACTCCGCTTTAACTAGATCAGTTCTATATTAGCCAAGAAATTTATTTACTGAGTGGGAACATCGCATACTTCCCCGCACCCCCAGTAGCTGAGACCATAGATGATTAATTGATGATATACCCAAAGCCTTGATACTTCAATACATCGTACTGCCAGCCACATACTCTATCTCATGCTTTCTTGGATCATTTCCACTGTACTCCACTACAATTTACCAAAACAAATCCACAATCCTATCAAAGAGGGGCACCATAATAAGACCAATGAAACCCAAATGTAAGAACCTTCTTTGCTTCCCAAATCAGAAGTATCACGGTAGTTCCTTGTAAGACAGTGAAGACAGTTTTATATTAAGATTTTTCTTCTAGCTTTAAAACCAGTGAGGTTTTTCCTCCCTGCAAAACTAACAGTTCAGTATTGAAAGGTCTTGATTTCACTACATAATCTCTTCAGGGACTTACTATTAAGTTACCGGCTCACTAGCACGACCATTTGGGGTCCCACTATTGCCACATGCCTTTGAATGGAAAAGTCTGAAGGCTTCAATGCCTGGAGAGACTCTGGCAATACTCTGGCTTGACTAAACTTTAATTTTAGAATTCACATAGGCGCATCAGCTGCACAATTCAGCTACCCATTAAATAACATTAGCTTGGTGACGAATTAGAAGATGCAGAAGGCTACAAGTAGGAAAGCAGAAGAGAGCAGAAGGTTTGTATTTAAGTGTACCTCACACAAAAGATTTCAGCAGAAAGTCAACCTCTCTTCAGAGGTTAGGGTGTAGAGCTGGGTACTCCGTTTACCAATGCCAGGCCTCTTGTCTTCATAAAAATCTGCTGTTGTGATCGGATTAAAACATTTTTGCAGGAGATACAAAGGAATAAGGTCTATCACAGAACGCAAAATAACCCTCACTCCAGATCTGTCTACTGGGGGTTGGACCCTCCATCCTAATCACTTATTGAAACAAAGAGCCTTATATACAGCCTGTGTCCTGAGTACCTAAAACTGTTCTGCATTACTGGATCTATTGTAATCCTTCTCTTTCTTTCTAACACCTTCTGAAGCATAAGATTGTACTCCCCATTCAAAGACAAGGCATGTAGATTTAGAGACTCACAGATGTTCCTGTTACATGATTTACCTGTTTGGGGGTGGTTTTTTCATCCCAAGGTGTTTCCAAACACAGTTTAAATAGGTACTGAAATGGATATGTGTCATGTATCCCCCCCATGACAATACGTTAGCAACTTAGATTTTGTTATTCATTTCTTTGTTCATTGCTGTCAGGACCATGTGAAGAAATCCCTGATGGCTCTCACGTCTCAGTGAATAGAGCAGTATGTTCACATGAGAAACACACACTTACATGGAAGGTTGCAGTAGGCCTCTTCTGTGTATTAGTCAATCCTTACCTGAAAGAAGAAAACACATCTTAGAGGCCTTTAATACAGAGGGTCACAAAATTATTCAATGGAGAAATTGATCCATAAGTGCTCATTGTTTGGGAAGAGGTATATTCTCCATGGGAATCTTACTGAATTCCTCAGAATAGGACAGTTCAGTCTCAGGGGGACTCAATTTCTATTTGACTTTTTTTTGGCATATAGTTACAAAACTGTACATGGCTTTACAGTATGTACTTCTGCCACAAAACCATCAAAACAAAAAATTTCAATAATCATTAACAATTAGAGCATCAATTATCAGCTACTTGTTAAAGTACTGGTTGCCAAAATGTCTATTTACTAAGTAGTATCATAATTGGAAAGCATTATCATCAATACCATGTATTTTAGGAAAACAGCTAAACACAAATTTTGCCATAAAGCAAAACCTTGACAAACCTAATGTTTCTTTGGTGAGAAGCTTCAACATTATGTCTTTTCATTCAGATTTTCCTTTAAGCCTCAGCCCAAAGATCATGAATTCTGAGTTTTAACTAGATCTGCTCTTTGGAACAAGTCACAACTCTGTCCTTACAGGTAGCACACCTAGAGCTAATCAATCTTCTAAAAGGGTTACATGAAATGACATTAACTTCCCACTACTATACAGTAAACCAATGCATTGTCTGAAGAGAACAGAAAAACAAAGGTATTTGTCATTTTTGTACACTGTTAGGAGCTCCTTGTTGGGACCTATTTTAGCTCCAAGGATAAGAAAAAAAATCCATACCATATAGCTCAGCGCAGAGGATGATTAGAGTGATTTTGTGGTGTGCAAGGAAGGGACAATATGACCCTGTGCTTTTCACTCTCAATTACACTAGTGTATTATAGGAGAATGGAGATTAAACATTCCTGTCATGCACAAGATGTATGCAGCTGCTTCTTATTATTTGGTGAAGGTCATGAGTAAGGCCAAACCTATGACTGCATTCTAGCTAAGTAATTCAGCAGTCCCTTTTCCAAATGTGATTTGATAATGAGTTATTAGGAAATATGAGCCTGGGGTAAGAAATATGCCAATGTTTAGCAGACAAATATATACAACAATCCACACTGTTACTGTAAATTAGTGACATGAAGATTTCTCTAAGCATAAGTACAAAGCCACCATGAACAGAATTAACCTAATGCAGCACTTTGTCAGTCTACAAAGCACTTAACAACCCTGGAAAAGTGCTCTAAGTAGTAGTTCATTGATTCTGTTAAATCCCTCTATCCAGTTGCACATTTTGTGGGACAGTCATTTCCTCATCAGTAACTTGTCTATTGTTTTGTTGCCAGTAATATGATTTACTGTCATCCAAGAAAAACCTTTTGGTTTCATCAAAGTAACATAAGTATCTCTAAAGAGGAAATAACTTGGTCCAGAAACGTAATTCCAGTGTTTGGGATCGACTGTTGTTGAATCAGAAGAATGAAGAAACACATACTCTGTTTTGTACTCTTCATAGCTCCTTCTTCAAGTGTAAACAAAAAGTTAGTAACAACACAACTATCTGAAAGGAGGTTGTAGAGAGGTGGGGGTTGATCTCTTCTCCCAAGTAACAAGTAATAGGACAAGAGGAAATGGCCTCAAGTTGTGCCAGGGGAGGCTTAGTGTGGATATTAGGAAAAATTTCTTCACCAAAAGGGTTATCAAACATTGGAACAGGCTGCCCATGGAAGTGGTGGAATCACCATCCCTGGAGGTATTTAAAAGATGGGTAGACGTGGTGCTGAAGGACATGGTTTAGTGGTGGTTGATGGCAGTGTTACATTGATGGTTGGACTTGATGATCTTAAAGGTCCCTTCTAACCTAGACGATTCTATGATTCTGTGTATACAGCATTAGGTATTATGAAAGGTTAACAATATAGAAGAGAAAGACTTAAAGAAAGTACAAATTCTGGTTAGTAGGGACACAGTATTTTAAAATATAAGGACTTCTTAAAGGTACACTTGACTGCTAATGACCACCCTAAGATGTTCACTCTAATACTAGTACCTGGATTAGAATTGGCAGATGTCAGAGTTGACACCCAGATTTTGGTTTCGGAGACCTAACCGAAAATGCCCTAAAGAGACCACTTGGGACTACCTTAATATCAACTCCTGGGAACACTGCCAGAGCAACATACCCAGCTGACAAGTTTCAGCAGTTTCTGAGCACCACGTCTAAACCAAAATGAGGAGAGGAGAGGAGAGGGAAGAGGGAAGAGGGAAGAGGGAAGAGGGAAGAGGGAAGAGGGAAGAGGGAAGAGGGAAGAGGGAAGAGGGAAGAGGGAAGAGGGAAGAGGGAAGAGGGAAGAGGGAAGAGGGAAGAGGGAAGAGGGAAGAGAAGTGTTCCTGAGATTGAGAAGGTAACAAAAGTACCTCCAACAAAAAATAAGAATAAACTAATTCATGGATAATTGAATTTTAATAACTAACAAGTCTGGGAAACCAAGTCTGGAGAGAAGCAGCAATAACCAATCATTCCAGTAGCAATCTTCAAAGGAAGGTCAAAACACTGGGACAGACGCCTTGAGACTGAGAAGTTTCTTCAGGAACCCATCTTTAACATTACCTTTGACAGCACTAACAGAGCAACTGTTTGCTTGGTTTTGACTCCTACTTTTACTTTCTAGTAATTTAAGCTGTTTACTGTATTAGTAAGGCTAAGGATCAAGCAAGAATGGATCCTCCTGTCCTAAATATTCTATGAACACAGAATAGTCAATATGCCATGCCCTGAAGAGTCTCCACGGCCCAACACCAGGGACAAATGTTGAGTCACATGCAGCTTTTAGTATTCACCATTGCTAAGAACAAGGGAAGGAAGATAAATGCTGATTCTCTTTTTCTCAACTAAAAGGGGACATCTAATAAAGCCATTCAAACAGAAGGGGATCATTTTATAGGGCGCCAGGTCTCTGGAGAGATTACTGTGCACATTTCTTTACTGTTTCAAGTCATGGCAAAGCTTACCTTTGCTACAAAACTTACAGCCTCCAGCTGATAGAACACAGAAGGATAAAATGCACCGCCACAAGCATTCAGACCAACTTCACTCGAGCTATGAAACATCTATGGCTGCATTCACTGGTATGCCAAGAATGAACAGTTTGCCTTTTTTTTTTTTTCCCTTCTTTTCCGTTCATGGCTAGCTGATTTAATACTGCTCTTTCAAAAGCCATTAAAAGTGTAGAATCCAAGCTGTTAAAAAAAATCTTAATACAAAAAAAATAATAATCCTCCTCACATAAAAGGGAACACCAAAATATTTTGTCTTCCTTATTAATCCCATGAAAAACCTTCTATTCTTTATCCTGAAAAAAAGCATCCCCATATTTTTCCAGCTAAGCAGTTTGACAGCATAAAGGCAACTTTAGAGGCCAACTTAGATAGGATAAATATATACATATATATAGCGTGCATAAAAACTAGTTTTCAAGCCAACACTTTGATGAGACTGACAGAGACAAACATTAACAAAAAGCCTAGTCATCTACTAATTAAGAAGCTTTATACTTGAACGTATTTCAGGTATGTTTTAGAACTATACTAGTATTTCAGTTATTTGACCTTCCTTGACATCACACACATTCATTCCTCAGCGTTAGTCTCAGAATCGTTATTTAAGACTAAAGCAGACAGATGCATGAAAGATACTTAAAAATAACTGCCAAAGGTTACAGGCAGGATTTCAACTCATTATATTAAAACTCCATTGGTTCTCAGTTTCATGAATTTCTATTCTGTTGGCGTGGCTTCAAGGCCCACCATTTTGATTCTCTGGAATAAAGAACACAGGATTTAAAAACCAAAGGTATAGGCCCAGGTTTACAGGGCAGAACCCAGGACAGCCTTTTAAACAAGGAGCAACAAGAAATTTTGATTATTTTGGTGGGGTTTTCATTATAAACTAAAGCAATAAGTTAGTAATTATCATTAACTACCATGTCTCTTCAAGGATGAAGAGGTCTTAAAGAAAAAGTACTGAAAAATCAACGCAGAAAGTACAAATTTTATGTACCTATCTGGAAGTTTTTAGATGGATATGGCATTTGAAATGTTGAAGAGAGAAGGAGACATTCATTTATCAGGGTGTATGGTGTTTTTTTCCTAAATTTGTCATCTCAGCAAGTTACTAAGACCACTGGAATTAAGACTGTATCTTCTCTAGGAGGGGTTTCATATATATATTTATAAGCTGTTACATAAGCATGTCCACATAACGGGACTAATTATATTCCATCATTTAAAAAAAAATGCAGAAACAAAAAGGATTTGTTTGTTCAAGTTATTGAATATTTTAAAAATTAACGTCTATATTTTCATCCTTAACATTAAGATTTATGTTCCTGCCAGTGATTTATAGTAAGATATATTCCATATCTGGGATATCTGAATTTCAATGTAGACTGATTTTCATTAATACTGACATTGGTGCATCCTATTTTATTAAGTCCAAGCAAGAATGAATCCAGCTGCACAACACGGAGAAACATGTACAGAAGCATCAGACAGGAGTGTAAAGGCTAAAAGCTATCCAGAAAGCCTTTCATGCTACCTGCCACAGATGAATTTTTTCACTGATTTATGAAGTATTTCATAATTAATTCCAGTCTTTTGAACTTGTCATTAATTTAATACTACATTGTGCATCAAAAATCTCAACCAAAATACTGCCAGTACCTACAATCAAACTTTCTCCCCACCCCAGCTGGACATTCCTAACCATGAGGAGGGAGCAAACATAACTTACCAAATCCATCTAGGACTTTTATTCAGTCCATCACCTACTATATGCACAGCAAAGACTTCAGCTAGAAGGTTTAAATTTAGCCACAGAGATCTTTCAGCGTTTCATTCCTCAGAACGGGCTGATGTTTGTAGCTCGCTCTGAGAAAATCAAAATCCAAAGACTACTTAGAGTGGTAGTTTTACCGTATGCTTTACTCATTTTGTTAGTCACAGAGTTTGCTTTTTTATGAAGATATGCAAAGCTAGATTCTTCTAATGAAGCACTAGCAAGCAGACAATACCTGAAATTGCTTTTACTCTGTAAAGTCAAATGGGAGTATTTAACATTTTTCTGTAATTGCTAAACCAAAGGCTAATCATAGACACCTGTGACAGCTAATGGGTCTGTATTAGTTAAGCTAGTCAGACAAGATTTTAACCTTCATTTCTGTGCAGGTGATGTCCACAAGTCATTGAAAGAGAGAATTAGCTGCAGAGTATCCAAGCAAAACAGTGCAATTCAGGGATGAGAGCTGCTTAATAGCTAAAAAAAAAAAAAAAAAAAAAAAAAAAAAAAAAAAAAAAAAAAAAAAAAAAAAAAAAAAAAAAAAAAAAAAAATCCTCTTCAGTTTCTTGTAAGTTCACTTTGCCTATGCGTTATACTTAGAAAAACCTTAGCAGCAGAGAAGGGTTTGGGCATTTAAGACAACTGCCCAACATGCCAACACACACCTTATTTCTGTGCTTCCATACTCCCACCTATTTGTCTGTACCGATTGTTTCCAGTTGTTCACTTGAAGGCCTTAAGCTCTCTGGATCAGAGAATTTTCCCTCTAGGTCTGTAAGGTAGCTCTCAAAGTGGGTCCTTGTTTGCAGCTTATTACTCAATGCTACAGTAATTAAATTTATGAGAATGTGGCTTGTTAAACCTATGACATCTAACGTGAAAAATGAAAATACATTGAGAAATCCAAATATTTGTAAAGTTATGGGACCAGTCTTTTTTCAGTGGTGCCCAATGATAGGACAAGAGGTAACGGGCACAAACTTGACCATAGGAAGTTCCACCTAAACATGAGGGGGAACTTCTTTACTCTGAGGGTGGCAGAGCACTGGCACAGGCTGCCCAGAGAGGTGGTGGAGTTTCTGACTCTGGAGACATTCAAGACCCACCTGGATCCATCCTGTGCAACCTGCTCTAGGTGACCCTGCTCTGGCAGGGGGTTGGACTAGATGATCTCCAGAGGTCCCTTCCAACCCCTGTGATTCTGTGATTCTGCCATTGTGTGGGAGTGAGATGACCTTAGACCAAGTTGAAAACACAGAATAGTTGTTTGAAAACTGAAATTCTAAATTTTTTAAAATCCTTATGCACAAGCCTTAAAGTGGCAGCTGCTAATAAAAGTCATTTAAGAGCAGCTTCCACTAGAGCAGACTTTAGGATGGATACTTTAACAGCTACTGCCACAGTTTGGTGACATTGAAAAAACAACTATAATACACAACCAAGTGAGAAAACCATAACGATATAAAGTAGCAAGTAATTTTTGTAACATCAGAAGTTTGTAGTGAGCTGCTTGAGATTTTTTAAACAGTATTTTCATGCAGTTGAATTCCAGCCTACTAGTAAATGGGACTCACTGGGGTAACAACGTGTGCTGAGTCTACGAAAGGAGAAAAACGCCAAGAGGATATATAAACACATTGAATGTAATTTACATTCTGTTGAATTTAGTGTCTGCCAAGTCTAGTATACTGCTTGAAATGTTGTGTTTATCAGACATCTGGGTAAAATTTAGGAAAGATGGGAGATACAGAAATTTCAAAACCATTTGGAAGAATCTCATAATAGTTTATTGTCATGCTTCAAGATAGGTCTTTTTACAACACAATGACTATATGGTCACTATGAAACCATCCTAAAATTCTGATTCTTGAAGATAATACAAAAATTTCTGGAACTGAGTGTCTAGGGAACGTCAAAAGGATGGGAATATCAAAACACAAGTTTTGGAAGACCTTCTATATCCAGAACCTTATACCTAAGATTTAGAGAGGTCTACAGGACATAAGCAAAAAATATGTTTTCTGCTTTAACAGTTTTTCCAGTATTACCTTTTTTCCCCAAGCATTTTTAAAAATTTTTTAATGGGAAGATAAAGATCTCTTCAAAATTGTTGAAGACAAATTTGGGAGTTGCTGCAATATTCAACTGTGCATTCTTTAAGGTACTCAGCTTGTGTTGAACAGTGCATAAATACTGAAAAAGAATGCAGCAAATTTGCAAAAACTGTAATCTCCAATTATAAGGTCAATGAACTGGTCTGAGTCTTGCCTTGATCACGGCACAGCTATTTTACATTTTCATGTAAAATTCTTGCATTTTTGAAGTTTCTGTAAAGAAAAGCCAACAATACAAAAAAGCCTACTAAATTTATAGTATTCATTTGTGAGAATGATGTAAAGCTTGGTCTGTGAAAACAATCAGCTTTCCTCTTGTTTACAGTAAGGCAGGACTTAGCTTGCCCTCCCTGACCATTATTTTCTTAATAGGCAGGATATTAAACTGCAGCATTTACAAGGAGACGGTACTTGGGGAAGAACGCTTTCTCCAAAAAGTAGACAGAAAACTAAAGGAGACATACATACTTGTATCCCCAGATTTGCTGCAAGCCCAATAGCCAGGGAACATACTAAACCAAAGAAAAATAAAAGCCATGAAAGATTCATCACCTTGAGAGATATCCATGTCCCGTTTTCTCATCTTCCACCAGTTTTGGGGGCATGCCTTGCTTCTCATGTGGAAGGCCTGGAATTCCATTCACTCTCTTTAAAATAGTTCCTCTACCTATTCTCTTGCCATCTTTATACACCTTTTTTAGAAAAAGACAAAAAGCACCACCACAAAAAACAAACAAAAAAACACCAAAAAAACCCACAAAAAACCAAACACCACCACTCCCAATATATCCCTGAGCATACACAGTCACTGCAGGAAACAGCTTCCCACCCACAACTTTGTAGGCTGAACTTTGAACCCACAGCTCCCAGGAGTCCTGCTGAGTCTAGCTCAGTAAGATAAATAAGTACTTGCTATACCTCAGCTAGCAGAGAGAAATGTGAATTTTAAAACAAGACTAATGCTCAGAATTTTGTTCAAATAAGGCAAAAACTTTAATGAGTCACTGTCTCTTGAACTTAGGACGGTTTCCAGTAAGTCCAGAGCCATGTATTAAAAACATCTGAAAATGCTGAAAGCACCAGAAGACAAACTGAGATTAGAATGAGGTAAGGGGAACCAGGCTAAGCCCAACAAAACCTTTACGTTTAAACAAATATTTGTTCAAAGGCTACAATTGAAGTGCCCAGTTAATGACTTGAGTTGATAACCTCACAGACATATAGCTTATGTCAGCACGTGGTCTCATATCCACTACTCTAACCCCATTCCTGGAACTACTTAATTGATTTTGACTTGCATGCATTTTTTTTTTCCTGAATAAACCTTTATTTAGCTAAGAGCATGTCTTGGCTACACCAGAGATTTCAGACTGTATTTTTGCTACACACTATAAAGCAGCAAACACCCTTTTGGCCTGTATGTAAAATCTAAGGCTGTACAGAACCCCCAAGGTTTCAAATACACTGATCAGCCAGTTCCCCCCAAAACCAGGCTGCTGCTGCCCTGATCGTTTTCAATTTCATTTGGGAATAAGCCATAATATGTTCAGGAAAGAAGCATCTAGAAACATATTTTTCATGCTTATCTGGGGAGGTTTCTTCTCTGGCTAAGAGAATAATTTCAAGCAAAGGTTAATTATGCAGTAGCTTTCTAAGAGCCTATAAAGGACTGGCAATAGGTTGTTGGCAGCATGTGGTAGCACTGATCGCCTCCCTGCACGCCTGCAAAAAACTTCAGATTGATAGCTGCCTTATGCAGAGTTAGTTTAACCATTTTTTCCTTATTCCCCTCATAATTGAAAAACAAAACAAAACCAAACCAAAAATAAAAGCAGAAAACCTAGTATTCTGCAATCTAAATTCATGAACTAAACCATACATAGCAATGAACTGCAGATCTAGAATCAGTGGCAAAACTTCTGTTAACTTCAAAGCAGCCCAGATTTGTCCAAAAGGAATGCAATAAAAGAATGACATCTGAGGCTCTCAAGGTTAGGTAGAAAATATGAACAAAGGGGAAAGTTCTTTTACCAGCAGCTCTCTGCAGCTTCCCTTCAGAACTATTGTTACAACCTATGTTCATCCACCCAAGCAGCCTGAGGCAGTGACCTGCTGGCAGCCATTCACAGAATTTACTTCAATACTAGAAGAAACTTCACCCAAGTCGACTAGTCAATAGTAGTTATTGATAGGTGAACATGCAGCCTAGATACCATTTTGTTCTTAAGTTTGTGAATTTTCAGTATTTCAGAACAAATATTAGTAAAGGTTATCAAAGGTCTGCTTTGTTACTGGAAACAGACTAACACTTTTCAAGGGATAAATTATTCTTTTTTATAAATATTCACAGCAACAGAAGACAATGAGAAAAAAGTTACTGACAAACTGAATACACCACAGTTATCTTCCAGGTACCACATATTTTCAAATGCCATACATACAGAATTGTGTTACAAACCATAATGGCGCTACAAAGGCAGTTAGGTACAAATCACAAGTAAAATCATGGTTCAAAACTGCACCAATGCAAGAATTGCTCCAGCAGAGCTCACAGTAACTTGTATGCAAAGAAGTTCAAAACAGAGCAGACAGATTAATATCTGTAAATGCATTAAAAATCTGTAACATTGGTTAAGCAGTTATGCGCTAAATAACAGGTCCATGCTTTGAGTTTAGATTAACAATAAAGCAAACCCCATGCAACGTAAACGTTACCAAAAAAGCAGCCAATGTGAAATTCACGTTTTGTCTTTTTGCCAGATGATAAAAACAATTCCCCACATGGAAATTAGATTCTTCAAAGCTACCATACTGAATCATTTAATTTGTCTAAGCACTCCTAATGCAGTTGCACACTGCAATGAGCATTTGAATTTTAGATTAAGCAAATGAAGGGCGAGGTCTTTCTTCATACACACAGATAGAAAGACTACTTAATAGCAGGATGCCGCACAGCATATAGAGACAGACAGTAACCCAGTGCAATTTTATCTAGCCATCAAAAGGATGGATGTATCTTTTACCAATATTGTTTTTACTCAAATATTTAAATTGCGTCCCTTTTACATCCCTCCTATATGTAACAGTGTCTCATAGCCAATGCATGGAACTAACCTGGTGTAGGATAACTACAATTTCTACTTTGACTCACTACCATTCAAACTTTCATCACCTTACCATCATTCTAACTTTTAAAGGTCTGTTAACAAAAATTTGTTTTGTTGATCAGTCAGGGCAGGCCTTCCAGCTGTAAAGCCTAAAGTTTGAACACACAGTGCTTAGAGAGAAGTTAAGTGATCTTAAAGTCTCTTAATAGTCTTAAGAGATCTTAATAGTCTTAAACTATTTATTGTGTATTTACTAAGCCGAAGCAGATCAGGCATGGCTGAAATAATTCTACTTGTACCTTGTGTTCCATTTAAAAAAAAAAAAAAAAAAAAAAAAAAAAGAGCAGAAGTCTAGGGAAAAGGTTTCTAAATTATATCATAAAGCATTTATTAATAGTCTGAGTTCTTGTTACCCTTTGTTGCCAACAATTAAAAGTAAAACAGCCCATTAATGCTACTAATCATAGATCATGCAGGCACTCATCTCTGACCTGGAGACATAATAATACTACAAAAAAGTAGTGCCACCTTCAGTACTTCATCTAATTAAGAGTGAACGCAGAGATCAGTTTAGTGAGAACTGAGTACTCCATCTCTTTCTGGAGAAAGAGAGATCACCTATTAGATTTAAGTGGCCAGAAATATTTTGTCAGCAAAAGGAAATAAATTGGAAACATCATCAGACAGATGAAAGGGTGGTATGCAGGGGAGAGAAATTTCTAATATGAGGAGCTGAGTAGAATATACTTAAAATCCATTTGACATCTTCTTTCTTCAATCCCATCCCCACTATCAATTGCTCTGTTTCATGTGGTTTTAACGTATATTGGTCATTCTCATGTTGCCACAAGCGTGATCTTATTAATTTTAAGCAAAGAACTCAGTCCTGGGTTAATTACCTACAGCCTTGTAGGTCTGTAGGTAATTTTTGATCCTTGCATGGTAACATACACTTGTGTTCAGTAATGCCAACTCAGTCATTAGGCAGATAGGGGGCCACTGACAGTTTTCCATAGGCATCAGAAGCATGCATGGGGTTATTACAGAGATTCAACTCTACGGTCCTGCAGAGCAGACTAGAATGGCTCTAATCCATGAAAACAATGAGAAACAGCTAAACAGAGATTAAATATCTGCACACTATGCAAGTGCACTTTGCCCCAGGTGCAGTTACATACTAAATTTTTCAGAAGTGGTCACATTGTTTGAATGACTGTTTCTTGTCCTACTGCACTATTTAAGAACTGCATAGGATAAGTTAGCAAGTCATCTGATTTCCCAGACAACTAAACGCAGAACAGTTTATTGGAACTACCAATACTGGATGGGAAAAGATTTTTAAGAATTTGCAATATACCTGAAGAGTCTACTACCAACAAGCTTCAGTCAGAGAAAAGTGAAGTTATATTTGCTAGCACTATAAGACAAGCTGTCACTTTGTCAAATGATTTCTTACTAAACCTGACTGCAAGCATAAAGCACTAACATAATTTATTAGAACAATCAGAATGCATCCTTGTTTTCTTCTAATTAGATTATTCCTTGTACTGGTAATTACATCAGACAAGAAAAGACTAATAGCTTCAGATTTCTAAAATCATCTGTAGAGTACGTGAGGAGAGAATGATCAATAATACTAATCTACTGGAACACAAATTCCCAGAAAGAGATATTTTACCATGAGTGATTCTTTAAATAATCAACATTATTTCTCAAGGTCCATGTTACTTTCACTGATACTTAAAAAAAAGCACAAACACGAGGGAACAGACACTGAAATAATCATCAAAAATACTGAATGATAACTGTACTTTGAGGCCTTCTAGGTGAAGGGCGCATTACCCTCTTCTGCCACTGACCACAAACCCAGAAGTGAGAGCTGTCATTACATTACCTTTGTACAGACAAAGGCAAGAAGAAACTGGTGCAGAACAGTTCTTCCTCATATTTCCAACACCAGAAATGTTCCAAAACACCTGATTACTTCTAATATCTAAAAAGACTTCATTGCATATCTTTTAAATTATTTTCTCAGTGGGAATGCCATCAACTGTAACAGAAAACTGTTCACCCACACAGTCTTTTCTTTACCATTGCCAAACTCCTCTGAACTTTGTTAGCACTCTGTATTGACTATGTCAATCAAAGTTGCCCTGAACTTTAAGAATCATTAAATATTTTACAGCTAGGAAAAAAACAGCAGGAAGGAAAGCAGAGGAGGATGCAAAAACAAAGAAGGAAAACCAGCAAAAATATGAGAACAAACATGAGTAAAAGGTCCAACAGCAGAGCACAAAAAGATACCATCAGATTTCTCTACATTAATGGAAATAACCCTACAGTTGAAGGACATGTCATAGAGCAAAAAGGCGGAGTAGTGTCAACCTTTATTATATCCCTGGTCCTTCCTTTTCCTACCAACATGAAACATGTACGCAAATCGTAATGTCAGTGTTTGTTGGTTAATTTAATATTACAAACTCCAAAGCAGGTTAAGCACACCACTGTCAGGATTATACTTGAGGAAGAGGTGGCACATGAAATGTTACATCTGCTACATTCCATCCTTCAAGCCATCCCAGTCACTCCAAGAGATAGTTTTCCACTATAAAGATCCTATTTTTTTTCTGGAATTCTGCGAAATCCTTGGGGAGGTTTTTGTTGCTTAGAGTCCCACTTTCACATTTTACCACTTCACTATTAGCTTTGGGTGAGAGGAAGGGAAAGACAATAGTTTGTAGCACCTCTACCTCAAAGAAGTCTCTGGACATTACTGAAATCTAGAGCATTTAAAAAGCCATCAGCCCAGTAAATACCGTAATAGCCAAAGAAAAATCACTCATGAGAAGAACTAATGCCCTAATGAGGGCACAATAATCTTCTAATAAAATTCAGATAATGTAAAATAAAATAAGGAATAGGAAATAACATTGGACCAGGGAAAAGCAAACAAGGGGCTAAAAAGCTAATGAAGCAAACTAGATGAATACCAGAATTAAAACTGGAATTTAGAAGAAGAGGAAAAAGTTTAGTGAACTTAATTAAGTCATATAATTTCAGACTTAAAAATAAAGCTAGGAAAGAAACTGGAGGAAGAAGTGAACAGATGAGAGTAATTACTAACCATTTTAGCAAACTTCAACTGGGGTTGAAGTTCTAGATGATTCTAGAATCCTCTATATAGGATTCTAGAATTTATAGTAGCAGATAGCACAATACAACAGAAAGTTCTGCAACCCCTCTTGAAACTTCTGTTTCATCTAAACTGAAGATAAAGCCTGTAGACCACTAGACAGTATTTTGGAGTTTCTTTTAAATCGTCCATTTTAGGAAGAGTTTTTTTCAGAAGATTAAAGACTTCCGGTTTATTTCCTCTAAGCACGGTTTTGTACCCTGAGTAATGGGAATTAAATCTATGTTGAGTGACAATATCTAGACAGACACCTTCCCCAGCAGAATCTGAGGTCAATATCCTTCATTCCCATTCTTTGTTCTTACATATCTATTCTAGGATTTCTACAGAGTTTTGCAAATCTCAGACCTGTCACCACAGAGGTGTACTTTGCCAGTTAAGATAATCAATTGGTCCAAAGGCTAGAGCTCTTTGAGCAACTTGAAGCATATTTAGCCCTTGTCTAACCTAAGACAAAAACTTCATCGAAATACATAATTCATACCATACACTCCCTGCTTGGCCCTCCTTTTGGAGAGATCATATCACAAGCTAAACTCAGATAGAACTTTTTTTTTTTTTCTTCAGATTAACCCAGAAAATCAAAACACAAGTCATTTCCACACTACAACCTCTACACAAATCACGCTCGTCTTTTACCCAGAAAAGTAACTGGAGAACTGCTTGAAATAAGAAAACAGCACCCATGTGAAACAGCCCTCATCATGCTCTGCTAAAATTGAAGTCTGGGCCAAAGCTTTAATCTTCTATGGTTTCCCAACAGAGCGCAAGGCTTAATCCATAGAGTTTAAAAGATGGACATACAATCTATCTGGGATAACTCTGAATTCATCTGAAAGCTTCACCTGGCGCTCAGCTGTTCATTTATGTCTTTCATAGTTAGAAATGAGCAACAATATATGCAAGTGATAGAAGCGGCACAAAAATCTCAAGCTTCCCTCTCTGACACACAAGGCGCTCAAGTTTGGATAATGGACCTTCTAGTGGTAAGGAGGCACAATATATGAGATACAGGCCCACAGGAGCACATACTTATACACACATTTCCTTCACCACTGTGGGGTTAACCACTGGATCTGCACAACTTGTAGGCCCAGAGTTTAAGATGCTCCAGGGCCACAGGGAATATAAGACCGGATTACTAATCATAAAAGTAGAAAGGCAAGATCTAATCTATCCTTAAGTCTGAAAAGCTGAAAATATTGTTATTTTTGTGGCAGAGTAACTAAAGAAAGCTCAGATCAGAAAGTGGTCCTAAAACAGTGTGTTACCTTAAAAGTAAAATTATCATTTTATATTATCAAAAATAAATGCCCTCAGTAGCCCTCATTATCATCTCAGCAAAGATGATCTATGCAGTAGTTTTTTCTGTGCTCACTCTGGAACAACTGCAGCTGTTAAATTCAAGTAGAAAATTCAGCCTTTTGCATTCTTTACTTTCAAGGATAGCTCAGACAAGCAAAGACCTGACTTATCTATTGATAGCTCAGCCGGCTTCCCTAAATGGACTGCAAATAATTTTCTGAAAGCTTTGTAAAAGTCTAGGTATTTTTCAATGCAGTAAAAAGACAACAATCTTGAATTTCTTTTCCATCAGACATTTCCACATCAGTGAAACTGTGCAGCAGTAGGCAAATAGGAGATGATACAGTACAGATGATTGCACATATCTTCAGTAAAGAAGATACTGAGAATAAGTTTTTCTAAGGTTCGTCTCAAGTCTAAAGTCCTTGTAACTTCTTGGGAATTTAGAGTTTGTTTTTATGTTTTTTGAGGGGGTGAGGGGGACAGGGCTGGAAAGGAGAAAGGGAGTTATATACCTTTCAGAATGGAAAAAAAAAAAATCACAGCTAATTGCATCCTATGCATTTAACAGAGACATGGAATTAAAGATATAAATAAGCTGCAAAGAGTTACTTACCATTTAGAAAATAGACCTAAATTTAATCCTAATAGATTCTTCCCAGCCCACTAACAGGAAGGCACTCTGCAGTGACCCAACATGGTTAATTGCTGATGAAGAGTTCACATTTTATGAATCCAATGGATTTGTAACTGAAGCAAACACCATTATTATACCCAGGAATTTACATCTACAAAAAAGGATTTACAATGGTTCACTCAACTGTAGGAAAGATCTAAGTCTTATACCAGTCAGCTGGCAGTACAAGAACAAAACCACAAAGAACGTGAATAAACTGAAGGTATAGAATTACACAAATAAGTGAGACCACAAAGACACAAACATATACAAAGGAAGGAAAAAGTATGTGAAGTCAAATGAAAAACTAACTTAATAGTCCGTATATAAAGACAGCATTGCTGCCAGCGGCAAGTAGCACCACGATTCTTTTGAGGCCAGGTGTTGTTCTTGTCTCCACCATCTAACCAAAAAGTACAGGAATTTCCAGTTCGAGTACAAGTTGCAGTAAAATGAAATTCACTTGACAAAGAAACTTATTTTTAAAAAATTACCCAAGGAATTGGGAAATTCTTGCCACATCACTTATTCCCACTGTTTTCATGAAAAGCTTCTCATTGAAAACTCACCCATAGGAGTATAGAGGTGTAATTTGGAGACAAAGGTATGAAAGAAATCTGTTGTACAGATTTGCATTAAGGATTGGCTTTAAGTATTGTAAGCTTAGAAAGTCAGTATGTTCCTGTAAGCCCGTTTGTTAATGAAGCACAGATATGGATATGCTACCATTTGGTTTGTTCATTCATTATTTATAAATAGTTTTAAAACTCTTACAATAAAAGCTACAACCAATAATCTCAGCAAAGCAGCTGTCATCAGGAGTCAGCAGGAAATCTGAGAAAACAGGCAGTAGCATTGAATCTTTTAAAATGCTCTTCTACCACCTTTCATAATTGTCTTAAATATAAATGATAGTCTCCCCAGTAACTGCTCCAACATGTGCTTTTTTCTTTTCTTCTGCTTCCTTTTTTTTTTTTTCCTTTTAATCCCTTTATAGCTTTGCCAAAAAATGGGGGGGGGGGGGGGAACAGGACACCAAAAATCTTTCATGCTTTTCTTTAAGAGCATCCCTGGAGAGGTTTGCTTCCTGAACTGCCCCTTTCACAGAAGAAAGTTCAAATTTATACTACAGATAACTCTGAGGTTTGAAATTGCTTAGAAATAAATGAATTGTTAAAAAAATAGAAACTTTATTTTGTTTGGTTCACATTTCAAATAAAATTCCTTTCCAGACCTTACTCAGCAAGCATAATTTTATCATCTAGTCACTAGATCGAGATTTATGTTACCCGAGTTTAGTCCTTTGCTCTGTCACAAACTTCAAGACCGGATTTTCACACATCACTTGATCTTTCTGTGGCTCTAATGAGGGCCAGTTCATTGATGTCTGTGGAGCATTCAGACGTCAGGAGTAGGAAAGAGAGAAAAAAGGTAAACCCAGGGATGGCCCCAGTTCACTAGTACCTGGGGACATTCTAGCAGCTTGCAAACTCAGAACATTACTGCAATCCAAATAAGCAATCTCTATTTTTCAGAACAATCTAACATAAAAAATACAAATTTACATTGATGCCTGCAACCGTAGAGGTTTTTAAAAATAAGGCTTGAATGCACACTTGAGAACTTACAGGGCCTTGGACATGAAAAAACATGAAATAACCTCCTCCCTCCACAAATACCAATGTAAAAATAAACAATCTGTATTATTATTTGTAATATCAAAGACAAGCAAAAATCCATACAAACATTCAAATAATTTTTCAACTACTCAAGTGGCAATGGTTTTATTCCAATGCATCAAAAGTTGAATTTTAATATTTCACTACAGTAATCTGAAATAAGTTTTATAGAAGAAAAACAAAGCAATCCCTTAGTTGCATAGATTATGCAAAAAAAATTTGATGGTATTTGTTGTGTATGTTACAGACAAAATAGAAGCATAAATTTAAGCTGAACCCAACTTCTGCATGCACATTTAAGCTAGTCATTGCTGAGAATCAATGTCGTATAGAACATGAACATGTAACAACACTGAAAAATAATCTCATATTATACATTATATCATGCATTTTTTAAAAAAGAGTATCCATTGCAAGTACAAGGTGTTAAGGACTCACATGAAGGCCACTATATTTTTTTTAATCATTATAACAACAATAGTTGGAGTTTACATGGAGCAAAAAGGACCAGTGAGAAAAAAGCAGTATTATCACCTACTGAGCAAGACAGTATTTGCACACAGAAAAGACATTCTCCTGAGCTATTTGAACTACATTAGCACCATCTATTTGCATCACTTATTTTGGAAACGGGTTCAGAAATGTCCAGTGGTAAGATCCCGTTGAATTGGCACTTTGAGCATGTGGAGCGTAAGTTAATACCTAGTTGTGTTTTTGCCATACAAAAACACGTAGTCAAAGAGAAGAGCAGGTCCATTTACCTCGCTGTAGAAAATAAGCTTGAGAACCAATTTTCCTTTTAATAAATACTTCACAGAGACAAGTCTGCCACAACAAAACTGAAAAAAAAAAAAAAAACCAAAACCAAAAACCAAACACAAAAAACACCACTAAAAAAAGAGGAGATTTTCCAAATCTATCTTAAGGGTCAAGGCAACAGGTCTGATCTTGACAGTCTTTATAGATATAAATGATGTACATGGACAGCCACTGAAAACAGGATTTAGCTTCCAGGATCCTTCACAAATATATTGTCCTGCCTCAAAACAGAAGTACCGTAGTTTCACACTGGTTACCACATCCATCCTCTATATAGACCAGAGGTTCCTGGCTTGTTTCTCAATGAATGGAAGGGGTTGCAACTCAACTCCTCACACCCTTTCCCTCCACATCAGCTAAAGCCACTGCTCTTCCTCACAACAGGCTGCAGCAGTGGCAGTCACCCTTCCAAGCTAGGCTATCTTCATCTGGTTATTTCTGCAGCACGTACCTCCCAACAATACCACTCCAAGTAGCGGGGAGTGGATACATCTCACTAGTTCTGCACACAGGCAGCACAGAATCGGCCACGCTTATTCATTAGGACCTTACTCTGGGTCTCGCTTGTAACACACTTGTTCCCTTGTAGCGTGGCCTGACTCCCCAGCTGAGAAACAAGAAGTTTCCTGCATTACAAACCAAAGATCAACACATGACAAACTACCAAAATATTTCAGAAGTCTACGCTGTCTGTGAGCAAGAGAATGAAAACTACAACGCTGAAAGCTTGCTCCTTAGGCAGACATGCTGTAAAGGACTGAGCCTCATCAGTAGCACAGTGTATAAAAGGGGACATTTAAAAACAAAAAGAAACCTGGTTGCTGGCAAAGCCATGGTGAGACACATTAAACATGGCTCATACTAATTAAAATACAGAAGAAAAATTTGTAATTTACTCAAGACTCCTAGCCAGTTTTAGATGAAAATGACATCCTGTGGGTAGCAAGTCAGCATGATCTGGTATTACGCATTTTCAAACTATTTAATGAACCTTTTTATTGCTGTTATTTGTAGTCTGAAAAATAATTTACTAAGAGCAAAGTGTTTGAAAGCATGGTATTTAGCAAAGAAAAAAAGCTTAAAGCCTGGCAATAACTCTGAACTCCTTGTACATCCATCACACCTGTCATCCCAAAGATGAGTAAAAGCAGAAATCATATGATAAGCAAAGATGAGATGGGAGAAGATGCCCATCCTGGGAGAGAGGGAGAGGAGGCAGGAGGAACTAGATTAAACTAGTTCACTTAATTTTTTTTTTTTCCATAGAAATTGCTAATGAAGTTCTACAGGTTAAAGTAACAGTTCTTTAGTAACTGGGTTCGACACAAGATATTGCAAACAGTCCAAATCTCCTGATTTATTTTTTCCTTTCTTTTAGAAACTTTACCATTAGCATAAATAACAGCAACACTGCTAAAGCACCAGTTTACTCTTAGGCTAAAGATACTTTGCACTAACATTGAATAAAGGGGAAACGTAGATACTACAGTTCATGTAAGCAAAGTAATAAACCAGGAGAACAGGTAGGTAAGAAGTAGTAGCTATTTTAAGCTACCTGAACTGGCTCTCTGAAGCCAACAGGAAATGAACTCAAAATCTCTCCTGAAGGAGGTCTGAAGGGCCTTCCTTAAGGAGGAGCTCCAATCCATCCCAAAACTGAAGGAAAGCAAAACCACTCTCACAACAGCTGAAGCTCTGCAGACATAAGTGCAGAAGTGGAAAGTCTAAAACTGGAACCTCGTGATTTTGCTCTCTGACACGCAGTAATTTTTTTTTTTTTTTTAAGAGGTTTATGTATTTTTTAAACTGCTCTGCTTGTTCAACATGCCTAATGTATTTTCTGTGGGAATAACACAGTAGGTAAATGTACTTGTAACGTAATGCTAGACACTTCTAATTCTTGCCAGTCTGGTTCTCTATTAATCTTCACCTACATCCTATGCATCAGCAACTGTAAATAAACTGAGATTTCACCGAACTCTGATAATCACATCTTTGAAGTGTTTTCATGTCATGCAAGCTTAACCCAATGTCTAATTATCTTTTCTGAGACGGAAAAATAACCTGCGAACCTATGAAAGACTTACAGTGGTGTGGTTGGAAAGAAGAATGTTGATTTTTTCTTAGTTATTTTGTTGACCTCTACTAATTAATTGGCATTTTGCACCAAAATCTGCAAAAATAAAGATCACACACTAAAAAGAAACAATACATGACATCTTTAGGTGCAATCAATCTTAGAGAATTCCATACGTGAATTCATAGCAAGAACTTTGGAAACCTATATGTGCCAGTTCCCCTAGATCACTATGACACCTAGAACATTATATGGTATACAACATCATTAAATACACAAATGTCTAAGCCATATATCTGAATTTCTACACTCTAAAGAGCAGTGTGCTCAAATCATTTGAAAAAGGTATATGCCTAATAATTTTCTAAAGATAACCATTTGCCATGTATTCCTAAAGCAAGTACAAAATCTTCAATAAAGGAAAGCCAGCTTTCAAAATTTCTCATTCAAGTTGGTAAGAAGGAAACATACTATTGTTAATTAAGATGAGACAGAAAGAGTCTACCCATTTGGTATGAAAGTATCAACTCCCTTAAAATGCTGACAGATGTTCAGTGAAATGTTACACCATCTATGCCATTTACTCTAGTCTGCTGTCAAGATCTTCAGCAAACCTCATTACCTCTTCTGGCAGTTCCGCTACTGTACTGAAAGCTTATCTGAACAGCACATAACATCTTGTTCTGCAGTATGGCCAGGTAACATAAGGCCAACACTGCAGCCTTCATTTTCTGTTTCCCTGCTTTTATTAGCATCTCTCTCAGTCCAAATGTTTCAAAGACAATTATTACATCATGGTTTTCAAGTGGATATTTAAGCACCTGTACAAATAGGATTTGCACAAATAATTTTACAGGTCTATGGCTGGTATGTTTAAGCCAGCCTGACAGTCACAGTTGAAGTGTCCTTGGAGATTACGTAGCTGCTCTCCCTTTTTCTTGGAACACAACAGCAGAAGGTCTTAGCACTCCTCCAGCTCTTGAAGTTCTTGTCAAAGACAGATCTTGACCTCCAGAACCCCAGAGCAAATGCAAAATTATCCTCTGATATTTTCATAACTTCCCATAAATTCCAATAACTTTTCACATAATGCACAATCTATATTAGTCATAAATGTATTATTATAGGAATAAGACATACAGGCTTGGCAGAGCCAAACTGAGTATGAATGAAATAGCACGTATTTCACACAAGCTAGAATAATTTCAAAAATCTTTCCAAAAATCTTTTTCCACCTATTCAGAAACCACTGTATATGGAAGGAGAAAGCTTTTAGATACCTTCTCAAAATTAATCAAATTAGACCAATGCTGAGTATTTTTATATATTTATTAATCTTTATGACCAAAGTCTTTTCTCTCAGCTACTCTCTTTTTACCTTAAATGTTTTTCTTTATTCGTTAAAGCCATGATACAAGCATTACTAGGCTTAAGAAAAAACACAAATAATTGATTTAAACCTCCATTTTGGCCAGAATTCAAAGTTAATGTTCAGACAAGCCATATAACCTGTATACGCATAAGACAAGGTCTGCACTGGCCCAATTACATCAGTCCTGTGAGAAATAAGGTGCAATCACTGATCAGACATCTGAGACCAGAGACAATTTTTACAAGGAAAACTGTCTTTTCACAAACAGCATGCTCCACAGGTAATGGATAGAATAAACTGTAGCAGCAACAGTACAGTTCCTAGTTGCATTTGTCCTAAGGGTGCTACTACAGCAAACTTTCCCTTACCCAGACTCACCAAAGGAATGGTAAACAATTTAAGAGTTTTCTAAATTGAAATATGTTAACTAGTGATGTGATATCAACTTGATCCTATCAATAAAAGACATAGAATAGAGACGTCTAACTGACATAAATCAGTATTATGTGATAGTAATTTTTAAGGAGGAATAACTATACCAATGTGAGAACTTTCAGTGGTGTAGCTGCATTCAGAAGAAGTAAAGAAAGCATTTTCCTAATATAAATATGCTGTCATAAGAAAAGCAGTAGTAGTAAAAATGTGCATTTCAATACAGTGGAAGTAATGCCCTCATTTAATAAGGTTCTTCAGGTTTCTCAAGGGAGTTGTTTATTTGTAACACAAAACACTACCACTTTGTGTTTCCATTATGTCATGTGTCATTCATCTTTCTGAAAGAAATTTGTGTTGTCAATATCTATTTTATTGCTCAGTAAATTTTCATTACATTTGCCATTATGCCTACATTCTGTTATTTCTCTGGTAGACTTGCCACTTTTCATATTTTTCTAACAGTGACATGTATTTAAATTCACAAACAAAAGAATCCCATAAGTAGCCATCTCATTTAGGCAGCCTTTTCACCAACAATTAGCATTTCTCTTATTCAAGGATAAATAAATTATTTGCAAAACAAATTATGTCTACATTGGACTTACTATTTAGATTCTTTGGAAAAGGACTCATAGGTTTGTTTGGTTTATTTTAAAGGATGATAAAAGTTCTTAGCCCAGGGCCTGGCAATGGAAATCAGCCAAAAACTCTTAACCTAGAATCACTTACACGCCTTCACCCAAAGCACTGAAATCGATTTATCAAATAGGATTTTAACATATCTGCAGCCATAGGCAGAGTCTAGAAGTTATTTCCATCCATTATAAAAAAAACAAACCTCCAAGCCAGCAATCTTATGTGATACATAAAACCACTGCATTAAAATGCATCTCTCTTAGGCCTTTAGAATACCACTGATCTCTCAGCTTCAGATAGCTTTTCTCCTGCACACATTTCACATTGTTTCAGATGGCAGAAACAGTTTGAATTTCTTTAAATATTGCTCTGCCTTCCAAATCCCTATGGCGACCTTGTTCAAGCTGATGCTGCAAATTTAGAATTGAAAACCAGTTCTGAAACCGTCACACCAGCGCCTCATGTCCCTTTTTCAGTCTAGGGGAATCTTGCTTTGCGAAGAAAAGCAGTAGTGGCCTAGATCTCTCTCACACATGGGAATGATATCTCTACCATTTAAAACACTGAAAGTGAGAGTTTCACAGAAACATTAGTCTAAAAGCATTCTTCATGTTCCCTCAAGAAGGCAAAGAGATTGTCTAAAAAAAACCCAAAAAAACAAAAAAACAAACAAAAAAACAACCCACAACAACAAAACTCCCCTAAAACAAAAAGCTTCTAATTGCTTATGCTCATTCTAAATGTAGAAAGAAAAAACAGCATAAAAATGTTGTATAGACTAAAATATTTTTCAGTAGTATTCTAAAGCTACGTGGCTCACAAAAGCCTGAAGAGAACCATGTAGAATGGTTTGTTGGTATAAAATCTGAAGTTAATTACTAATATTTTTAATGTCTTTAGTTCTTTTGAAGCACTATTTTGCCATTATGACTCTATTATTCTTTTTTCAAACACCACCACCTCCACCCCCTAAATGACAAAACTCATCAAATCCTTACTGATGGCCTCTTGAGCAGAGCCTGTTTTTAAATAAATATATATGGAAGTCAATCAATACATAATATAAATAAAACTAGTCTAAGTAACATTGCCTTCTTATTTATCTTCAAAACACCATAGGTCTATCACTCCTGCCAGTGACATTCCTGTTTCCCATGTAAATATTACATCAAAAGAAAGAGAATCTCTTTTGGAGAGATTCTGATGAAGGTGTTCTAAGGGGGCACTACAAAAGTCAAGAATAAGTAATTTCTGTATTTTTGAAGAATGTCTGAGATCAGTAAATGCTTGTGCAATCAGATTTCAGGAGATTATTTGTACGTGTATGTTAAAGTTTGTCAAGGCTTTTGTCTTGCTTGATAAATGCTGTCTATAAACCAGATGACTGTAAGAGCTGTATTTACTTACATCCTCTGTTCCTGCCTTCAAGCCTGCTTAAGTACAGGAGTCTTGAAAAAACACACATTTTTTTCCTGTTGAAAAAAGTAGTAGTATTGACCCTCCCCATCTTTGTAATTCTACACAGAACAAGCCAAGTAGAAAGACTTGCAAAAAGAACAGGAACTACTCCTCCAAGTAAGTGCTTTAATGAAGAAGAAAAAAAAAAAAAAAGGCATAAACATCTCAGGATGCCTTGTGTGGAGCATGGGAAGTCACATGAACTAAAAAAACAAGGAACTTGAAAGCTTAGTAAGGTATTCTGTGTCCTGTCAGAAAATGGTTGCTACATAAAAGCAAAAGTTACTGCCCTAAGGGAAACCTGCATTTTCTTTGCTGTTTTTTGTTTTCCATCATGCTTTCTTGCTAGAGTGACACCTTCCAGCAAGGCAGAGTGTCAACAGACTTCAACACATGGAGAACAAGCATACAACAACAAATGTATCCAGGCTGTCAGATGGAGTGTGTACATCGGTTAGAATTAATGGCAGAACCTATCTGTCCACATATTGTAAGCTTCTACTTAGAGGCTAATAAACCCTGCACACCAATTAAAAACATCTATTCCATTGTAGCTACTACCAGGCCAGACCCTTCAGGTGCTCACTTCAGATCAAGAAAGATACTAAGAATCACAGAAATCACACTCTTACAGTAAATCAAGATTGCTTATGCCTTAGACAACAGGCCACTCAAAATATTCCAAACTCAATATCACAGCGGGGGGGCGAGAGAGTGGGGAGGGGGACTCCTGAACAACAGATATACTCCTGAGGACATACAACAAAGAACACAGGAACAGCTACAACCACAGCAAAAGTTCATACCAACAGCGGTTTGAGTAACAGCCCATTGAAATCAATGGAACAACAAATCTAGCCTAAATGTCAGACACTGAGAAATTGCTCAAAAGTTAAATGGTATCATTTCAGGTACAACTGCAAGTTTAAGAAGAAAAAAGAACAGCAGCATGCCTTGTACTTCTTCCTGAGCCAGATTAACTTAAAAAGCTTACCAAAACAGCACGTTGACCACAATGCTCATTCCAAGTGCTCAGACAAGCAACCTAACCAGCAAGTCTGAAAACATGGTAACCACCAGCAGCAGAAGAGAGGTAAGCAGCCTTCCCCTCCGGTACAGAAAGCTCTAGAAAAGGTCATCAGTTCACAGCCCTAAATCACCTAAACTTTCCCATAACATTTCAGTGCAAACCACTACAGCAACATAAGACATTCTCTTTCCAATTAAGCAAATCAAAGGTCTCCCTTTCTCCCATCCACTGAAGCCTACCAGATTCCTTCTGAACAGCAAAGAGATACTTTACATTCTATATTTGAGGATGACATATAGCATTTGGAATGTTTTTCTGAACAGTCTTCTTTTCTCCAATCTTTTTCAAGAATACATCTCCACCAAATTTTTTAGTTGCTGGATCAACAGGTAACACAGAGATGAAATTTCTACTTGAGGCAAGAAGCAGAAGGAGAAGGTTATGAGAGGAGTTTTAATTGAAAGTAATTTTCATTATATCATATTGCTGACAAATTTAATGATACCGCTACTTGTAGGAAACAAAGTGATTTTTTTTTTTTTTTTTTAAAAACACAAAAAAAGGCAAGTTCTCTATTCACAGTGTATTTGATACGGAATGGATACAGCTAGGATCGTGAAGTTAATTTAGGAAAAATAAAGGTTAAGTTTCTTCTGACAACATTGGGCAGGTACACGCTGTACCTCTGAGCCGTCTACAGTCAGGACATGTTTACTTTAGTGGAAAAGAAACCAGAGGCATGTTTGTTTTAAATTATTTGCAAGCACCTGCTGTGCAACAGTGCTACCTCTCCTTCTAGATATCACTGGAAATTAATTTTAGCAGATTTTTCAAGTTAGCCAATGAAATGAGAATTAATTCATAGCAATGGTTTCTGGTTTTGCAAGTTTCTTGTTTCTCTGGTTGTTAGCCAACTCTGCAAATGCCATAAGAAAAGTCTATGCAACCTGTTAGTGTCTGCAATCTATTAGTATTAGATCTGCTAATGTTCTTATTTCAGTGAAAGTAGGCAAAATTAATAATTCAATTAGCAAACTAGGTGGCACTCAATCACTTTGCTGCTATTAGGCTCAGACTGTGAAACTTATGGGAACAGATTTATCTGTGCACATTAACAGGTATCCTTTGTTATACGTTCCTTTGTGTAGTTATGGTATTGACAATAAGCAACTCTCCAAATTCTACCTCAAGAAGCAAGGACAAAAGGCAATAGGCACAAGCCATAGCATGAAAAATTCTGATCACGTAAGGAAAAATTCTTCACAAAGAGAACAATTAAGTACTGCAACAAGTAGCCCAGAGGGGCTGTAGAATTTCCCATCCTTAGAGATTTTCAGAGTTAAACTGGAAAAGGTCCTAAGCAACCTGCTTTAGTTTTAGCTTTGAGTACGCAATTGGTCTAGAGACTTCCACTGCCACATGATTCCATGAAATAACAGCAGGTTCTGCTTGACTCTGGAAAGCGACTGTATCATAACTATGTCAGTCATAATTAGATTAAAATGGTTGCTGCAGTAAGAGTTCCACAGACAGAGAAACCTGGGTAGTGAAGAAAACAGTGACAAAAGTGAAGTAATAACATGAAAAATCTAGTTAGAAAGGACTATCTAGAGACAATCATTCAAAAATGCAAGGAGAGAACTTGAGCAACAGCAGAAAGCCCAAAACACTTAGAATGCAGAAGAGCAAGAACTAACAAACCTGTAAACACAGCAAATCAAAAATTAATATAAAGAATTTAAAAGTTTGAGATTGACACAAGGAGAAAAGGAAAATCAGCAAAGGAACAAAGAGTAATGATATAACGAAAACAGCGGGTTAGGTAGCTGCACTGGCATCGCAGCAAGAGCAAAGGAGGTTGAAGCTTTTATCACATAATATAAGATTAGTAACTTCTTAGGTGCTTTGGCACAGTCACAAGAGAGACACAGAAGAATTACTATCAGTCCATCTTTTCCTGAATAGCACTGGTGCAACTGCAATAACTGTATGTTAAAGAAAGGTAAGTCAGTCAATGAAAAGAATAGGCTTGAAACTATTTGACTATAATGAACAAAGTATGATAGAAAAGAAAAAAAATAATCTATATTTGATCTAGCTTAGGCTTCCTTTGTGTCAGTGCTATACATAAGACAGCAAAGGTGCTGACAATAGTTCTGTTAACATTACTGTGAAAGCTACTAAAACTAAATGCAGTTTTAAAAATTGCTTATATTTAACTGAATTGCAATCCTAAATACACGACCCTACCCACCATATCCCCATTTTCAGTGCATTTGGTCTGTGTCGAAACAAAGCAAACTAAATGGAAAAGCAAAGTCATTCTTCATGTGAGAGAAGGAAAAACCCACCAGCAATCCCCAATCTTGCCAAGTTTCTAATTCAAAATTCTTTTCAGAATATTCCCCATTTACTATCAACGCAATTTAACTGCAGCTATTAAGACCCCAAGCACTTTACCTTCTTCCTAAATATGAAGTTCCTTTAGTATGTTACAGTGCAATCTATATTACCACAATTGTTATAAAAGCAGGTAACTACTGAAAATATCATTCAAGATGAAATTATTGTTAAAGTGTTTACAGAACAGTCAGCATAAGAATTATTCTCATAATCAGAGCGAAAACAGTAATAGTAGATAGAATACTCATCAGACTAAAAATACTGAATTGTGTTAATAACAGTTGTGTTCAATTAACTCTTGTAACCTTCTGGACAGAACTTGTTTCTTTTTCACTTGTACTCACTGCGGTAGTAATTACAGCTCCCACTACGGCTGAATTACAGACATAGTCCGGAGGGCCTGAGAACAGTCTCACAATTCTAGATACCCCAGCTCAAAGCATGAGAAACAACTGGTACAAGAAGTTGAATATATACCATCCTCAGAATAACATTTCTGTACATGCATCAACAGCCGCAGTACCTACCCCTGCGAACAAACCACAGCAATGCCCCCCGTTTCCACAGCTTCTGCTGTGACTTCTCCCACAGGGCGCATTCCACATACATTCTCTGCATCACAGTCAGCAATGACGGGCTGGACTCACAATAAAAGCCTTTTTCTAATCGCACATGCTTTACGACCCCTTAAGGAAAGAACAGTGCCATGGCCATCGTTAAACAGCCACTTGCAAATTTCACAACTCACTAAGAAGAAGCTGGCACTTTAGGTGGTATTAAGCTGCAACTTATAAATTTTGCTTTTCCTTAAGAAACAAAAAGCACAGAGAAGCACTATTTAGCTGTAACATGTAAATGTAATCCTCAGGTGTAAGAAAATCATCTCTGATTGCACTACATAGTTCATACAACGTGTTAAGTATCTGGTTTATTATACCTGAAGGTATACTGGAGTTGCTTTTCTTATACAGAGAAAAATTTACAAGTTGTTGCTTAATGTTACCTTTTGGTATTCCCTTGTAAAGGGCTGAGAAATTTACGGTGCTTCTGAACACCAACACTTTCATTCTGCAATGGAAGGCGAAACAACTTACAGTTTACCCGTATAGTGCATGATTTTGTCCAATTCTGTAAGGTCATTATTCGCCCTTCTAGAACACTTCAGTATGTTTTTCTTTCTTCTGAACATTTAATCTGACGTTTTACACTTTCTGTTGATATAATAAAGAGCTTAAGTACTAGAAGCACTGATATTTCCATTCAGTTTAATTAATCAAAATTCAGATGGGGGACATATAAAAATGAAAAAGAAAAGAAAAGCAGTGTTACAAAATGCAGTGAAGTTACTCATCCTAAAAACCCTGAAGAGCACTAATTGGGTAAAATGGGCACAGCAGCCAAATGGAGATATTTTCTCTAAACCAAAAGACAGACATGTTAATTTTTTAAATGCTAGATAAGACACTGTAGTATCTCAATAAAACACAAGCAGCTGAAACATCATAAAATAAAAACTGTAAAACTCCACTGTCTTTCAATACCAAAGAAAGGAAGTCAGAGTAACAGCCAAACCCCAGTGACAGATGAACTTTTAACCAAGAAACAACGCACACTTTTAGCTGCTTTTCCTCTTTAAAGAAATTCCTAAGCAGTACATGCTTATCTCAGAGTAAAGTCTGTAAGTTAAGAAAACCGCACCTAGCAGTCACATGAATGGTATACTAAAGCCACCAAAATATTTTCTCTTAACCACAAACAGATTATAATTGACAGCGCAAGAGATTAAAGGCCATTTTATTACTTCTCAGTGCCACTCTGTCCTTACAATGCTGTAATTATGACAGGTCAAGTAGATCTTTAATTCACACACCTTTTCCAAATACTGATTATCTGTGTTCTGCAGACATCTGCAAATACACACATCAAAGCTGCTGACTTCCACAGAATGTTAACCAGGGTTCATTGTTCTTACATTCTTTTTAGAGTTGAAACCCAATGCTTTAGGTCTATAAACAAGTCCACTTAGTCATTTTCTTACAAGTTATTCATGTAGAAACTATAATGTTCTGTTCTCCCCGGAAGCTTACAATACATCAAATGGATAATAGCATTTGAAAAGATTAGGTGTGAAATACAGGAAACGCCGACAAAATTCAAAGTATACCTGAGTCATCACTGGAGAAATTCCATTATTTCTTAAAGAGGAGGTAGGAAAGCATCCAGAGAAGAGGGGGGAACACTACAAAAAACAAAAGCAAAAAACAGTGCAAGTTTCAAAGAATAGATGCATGTAAGCACTGTGCAAGCACCTAGCCCTCTCCACTCAGCACTGGCACTTACAAGGTACTTTTTCTTAAAAAAAAATAATCATTCCATAAAAATACTTTTGTGTGGTACAAAAAAATTGACATTCAGAAATAAAGTCAGTTTACTACTCATAAATACTTAGAATAAACACAGACTAAGATAAATGGAAGAACATGTCTATTAGCTGGCAGAAGAACTGATATGAAGAAACATTAATTAGCATCAAACCAGGTGTTTAAGCCTTTGAATTATACAAACTGACCTCAGACACGAACAGTATGCCAAAGCATTAAACACAAACTTCAGTAGAAATAGCCTCATATACACCCAACAGAGCATAAATCTCTACTTAAGTCTCCTAAAACATTCAAAACACTTACGCAAGTGAAGCGCTGAGCAAAAACTTTGCCCAGCTGGTCAGACGGAGTACAATATTCTGAACTTCTGCACCAGCTTGTCCTCTCCTGAAGCTACTGAGTCTTTTCTAAAAAGTAAAATATTTGAGAGCTAGAACATATTTTTTTTAGAGGTTGAAAGACTACCCAGGCAGCATGGGAATTTCATCACTAGGAGGTTTTTGAGAGCAAGTTCAATAATAGAGGCAATGGCCACAAATTCTGTCTTGGGAGATTCAGCTGGGCATTAAGCATGGCAGTAGATCAACATCCTTAGAAATTTAACTTAACAAATCCATGGTTGACTTGATCTATTGTTGGCAGTGATCGTGCTTTAAGCAGATGTTTGGAACAGATGACATATAGAAGTCCCTTCCAAGCAACAGCCTGCCCAGCCAAGCTGTGGAATCTCCCGGTACTGGAGATTTTTAACATCCAATGGACAAGGCTCTAAGGAATCTGATTTAAAGTCAAAGTCAGCTCTACCTTGAGCAGGAGTCATATGCCACTGAACCTGGTTTGTCCCTGGCTATGCTTACAGATATGCCATTTCAATACCAGTTTGCTACACAAGGTCTATAATGCCTAAGTTTGATGAGAGAGATGAGATTTAGCATACAAGAGTGTGAACTTTCTGCCTGAAGTTATACAGCTCCTCTGTGTCGGAGCTCAGAAAGAAAAGATCTTCCAATGCCCTAAAGCCTCTTTATCATACAGTATACTAATGTAAAAGTAGTAAATATAATATTTAACTATTAATTTGCTATTTTATTAGTTAATAAACAATGTAGAAAAAGATCACAGCAACTTTAAAAATTGCAATGATTGCTTTGTAAACTCAGTTAGAAATTGGAAAAATAAAGTTTAATGTTATTTATATCAAAGAAGACCCAGATTTCCAGATTTTCTTTACCTCAGAAATCATTCTTTAAGCAAGCAGGGATTAGTAGCAACACAACAATTACTTATACTTACAATAAACTCAACTACTTTGCCAATTATCTCAACAGAATTGCATTGGTGCCAGTATCTGAAGAGAAAATGTTCTTAGTGATCAACACCTCTGACACAGCATCTCATCATGCCAGTATACAGAGCAATAATTGTAATTTAATAATGCTGCCTGCACTGCTCAGCCAGCAGCTGCAAGCATAGAGAAGAAGCAAGAGTTTCAACACAAGCAAGCGACAATCCTGCAATAACTAATAAAACGTCCTTTCTTTTCTGTTTCTGGTACTGTAGGCAGGGTTAATACTGAGGCCCAGAGATGAGAAAGATCATTCAAAACAGTGAATGGGTTCAACAATCTGGTCATAAGACTTTGAAAGAGAGCAAGACAATTAAAAACGTTAAGCACAAAAGATTCATCCTTTCTGCCTACCTGGCTTCTTTAGATAAATCAGTTTAATACTCATGACTAAACACATACATGCCACTTCACACGCCAAGTAAACAAGAAATTTAATGAACTTCTGTTAGCACAGAAACAAAATTAAAAGTACCCAGAAACCTTCAATATCCACATAAATACTACTCAAACAACTGAGTTTAGAACTTACTTGATTCAGAAGTGAATGACTGGAAAGAGGAAAAAAATTGGTTCAAGAGAAAATTTGTGCCTTACTTTTCACTTTTCTATTGCCTGTGCTGCAACTGTAGTATACAATCTTTGTCTTTTTAACCAATTTTGTGTTCTTTTAAAATACGAAAAAAAGGTTAAAGGTCCCATTACAATGAATCTCATTGTCTTCACTACAGAACATCAACATCATGCTAATTCACCAAGCTCTGTAATTTCTGAACTTTATGTATCTCTAAATAATGACAAACATTAATCCTGTTCAATTAAATGCAGCATAACAGGAGATGGTTTTCTAAAATTGTTACTGACTTTTTTTTTATATGTACTTGTTTTACATGAGCCACTGTATTTTGAAGAAATTACCTCTTTTCCAATCATGTTAACCATTATCTGTTCTGACACCCATTTAACTGGCAAGGATTCAGCCACTCATTCTAAATAATTCCGTTTTCTATGTATTAATCATTTAAATAGTTGTTGCTGTCTCCTATCTGACCATCTCCAGGATAACTTCAGCTGTTTTTCCCATTTATACCCCATTTAGAAAAAAAATTGTCACAAAACACAATGCCACTTTTGAAAGTAATAACAAAATGTCATTGTAAACAGTTCATTAAAATTGCAAAATATGCATTTCATCCTCCCTGTTGAGTCAGTATCTACATTATTAAACACACTTAAAGACAGGAAATCCAACTTAAATCACAACTTTTTAAAAAAAATTCAAGTGTTGAAGTTCTTAATATGGTACCTGACTACTCACAAAATACAGAGGGCAAGGTATACTTTATTTGATTGTCAGAGTAATTACTTAGATTTAAAATTAATTTTGGTATAGCAACATGCAATTTTTCCAAATATTATGTTAACTCATTTAGTGGAAAATATTGTACGCAAATATTTCGGGAATCCAGTTCAGCACTCATTTTTATAGACAGAGACACTCACATAATATAGTGGACACATGAGCACACAGTAGATGAACCCAGACTTAATATTGAAAGTTCTTCGTCAAAACTTCCTCAAAACTTTCTATTGTGCTAAAGAACTAAACTAGATGGTGTAAGGCAAAAAGGGGGGAAAAAATATCCCTTTGCTCTATTATTTATATTCCTGTAGAACAGAGTCCTTTTATCCCAGCTTCTTATAATCACTTATATACAGACTTATTTTTACCCATGAGATTAAGTTCTAACAGCTTTACACAGAAGGGGCAGGGGCAACTCCATTATAGGTAACTAGATGGCTCAAGCAAAGCAAATGAGTACTGTTGAAAAGAGATTTATCAGGTTGAAGAAAAGTTAATAAATTTTTTGAAATATAAGTTATTGAATTATTAGTACTGGGTATGTGCTGATGTTGTTTCCTAACATTAGAGTTGGTCAACAGTGTCAACAGATAAGACAATCAGTATACTTGTAGACAGAAAAACAGGTAATTTTGAGGTCTGGAAAAAGCAAATAGGCTAAAAATATATAGTAAAACACGTGAAGTTGTTCACTTAGGAGCCCGTAACAAAATTACTTAAGAACTTATCAACTGCAAACAGCCAAAGAGATCCAAGAACACGATTTATTACAGGACAATGCCGAGCTATTGTGGTACACTCATAAGAAAGCACTTTCGAACCTTAGAATGCATGAAAATGCCTAACTCAACAGTAAGTATTACACTAGGCCCACTGGTGACATGATATCAGGACTTTTCCATCCAGACCTGGATACATAAATTGAAGAAAAGTGAATAAGTTCAGAGAAAGGCTGTTAAGATGATTAGGTGAACAAAGGATCTCACAGCTTCCAGCTTGAAAGCACAATGTAGAAGCAACTAGTTCATACACAAATGGCTTCTCAAAAGTATATTCATATTTCCAGAGGTAATCTCCAAGTTCTGCAACACCTAGTACAGGTTATCCTTCTCAGTTTAAGATGTTCGATAGGTAAAAAGTAACTAACATACATTTCTGCCTGGTTTTGTCTTTCCCCCTACTCACAATTTATTCCCCGCCCCCCTCCCCGAGAGGACTGTGGGGAATGGCAAACAGAGGTCCTAGCAAGAAAACTGACAGAAGTGGGATAACCTAACTCGTAACCCAGAACTAACATGTTATCATGACATGCTATTTCCTCTATTAAAATCAATCTGCATTATGTTTCATTACCTTGGTTTTGCTAATGCAAAATATTCAGATAGTTAAGAGCACTGCTGATGGTGGTGATAATCATTTTACACAAAATTAATCTCAAGGGGCCTCAGAGTACTGCAAATTTACCAGACTGAACACCTATCCCATTACACCTAGCAGTCTTAATTTAAGCCCTTAGACATGCAGACAAATTTTACTTGTGACAGGTATTTAAAGTCTGGCATCGTTTCAGAAATTACAAGAAATCACATTCCAGCACTGCTTTCAAGTAAAGGTAAGAGCACAAAGGTTACATATGTATTTGACAGTTTTGTAAGTTGTTGTGGTTTAACTCCAGCCAGCAGTTAGGACCACACAGCCGCTCTCTCACTTCCCCTTCCTCCTCCTGGGAATATGCAAGACAAGCCACAAGTCACTCTCACCACCCGGTGAATTAGTTGCCCAGCCTGACCTGAGCAGAGATCGCAGATTCACCCCCGCTCTGGCCAAACCCAATTTATATAGCGAGCATGACATCTGTGGTGCTGAATATTCTGTTGATCATCCTATTGTTCTGTCTATGCTCCTTCCCAGCTTCTATGGGAAGCTGAAAAAAGTCCTTGATTAGCATAAGCATCACTTAGCAACAACTAAAGCAATATGCGTTATTGACATTCCTTTCATACCAAATCTAGAAACACAGCAAAGCAACCACTAGAAAGAAAATCAACTCTATCTCAGCTGAAATCAGGACATAAGTATTCACAAGATCATATGGGTACAAGTTGGACAGTGCAAGAGCAAACCAGCATTTATAAGTGTTTCTTTTCCTGCAGGATGTAGTTTTGAGCCATTCTTTTTTGTTCCTTCTATCTTTTTTTCCACACTCGACTCAATCGTGGCTTCTTTGGAGGGATCTATCAATCTAATGCGTCTGTGTTATAACGCCTAGGTTCCACCCATTACAGTAGACAGAACCAACTTCATTGGCATATGAAAGACTACAGATATATCTGTTTGAGAAGAGAGAAGCCGCTTGTTTAGAGTAAAGTATACTCAACTTGCCCAAAACAGAGGTGCTTGCATTCTCTCTTACCTATAGTTGGCGATTTCCCCAAACTCCTGGGTAGAAACAGTTTTGTCTTAATCCCCTGTGTTCTACCAGTAACCAGTTGCAAATATCTTGCTTTGTAATATAGATACTACTAAATATAGTTTGTGGTAATTGGCTATACTCCATAACTTCCCTCTACAATGTGTGACACTGAAAAAGGCAATCAGCTCCAATTTCTCAGTTTTGGCAAAGCTGACAGGTCAGGACTTGAGGGATGATGAGAAGACACTGCCAACTCAGGCAACGGTACTTTTCAAGGCTCATCGCCCCACTCCCTATTTAAGCCTTCCTTGTAAGGCTAATCTCCCAGGAAACCCAAATGCATGAGCATTCTTCACTAAAACAGTAGAAGTGCAACAATTCACAGTTTAGCGCATTCATTTCCCCACTATTCACCACACATAGACATTGTTCAATAAGGACGCACAGACTAAACTCAGCAATAAGATAATGTTAAAGGACTTCAAGCTCTTTCAAAAAGCTCCAAAATTTACGGTTATTTTTGAGATACCTCAATTTTTGTTCCAAAAGAAATAGAACACTCCTTCCTTAGCATGCAGCGCAGTTCAATTCTTTTCAGCTCTGAGTTATTCCTGTTTTCCTTTGTTATTCTCCAAATCACTAGAAAAATATCACTTCAGGATCTAGCTATTGGTGCTGTGGTTTTAGCTGTTGTAGCTAAGCATGTTCCGTATTCAAATCAACAGTAGCAGTCAAGCGACTAATGTGAAAATGCAACTTCTGTTTTTCCTGTTAAAAACGTGAACCCCCTACTTCCATAACACTTACAGAATCTGCACTAGTCATTCTTATCACTTTTATAAAGCTTTTAAACATTGACTGCATTAACTAATTAATTTGACATTAACTAATTAATCTACTGACCAGAGAGAGAGAAACTGGCACTGGGAAATTATTAGTTTGGAGGTTAAATTAATTAAAAATAGTACAGTAGTGACAGAATTTAATCTCATACTTCTCATGAGAGCATGGCACCACTCACAGCTGCAGCAATTTGTGATAAATCCGTGCAGAGATTTCAGGATGGGAGTGGAATTAATTTGTGTCACCCCTAAGAGTATATGTGTTCACTCAACAGTACCTATATAAAACAATATTAAAAATACACAAATTGAACAAACCAAAAGAATCTATCATTTGAGCTAGCGTGTGATACATGCCCTTCAATATCAAGATACAATGACTGGCATCAATAAAATTCCAGGGATCGCAACAGTGATCAGGAGGACCAGAACATTCTTCACAGTCTGTCTTTGTCTGTGTGAATACACCGTGTGAAGTGTGAATACACTTCCTTGACTAGTTGAAGGTCATTCTTCATAATCTACTTGTATCACGACAGCTTTTAATCCAACAACGTGAAAATTGGGGAATGACCTTAAAACATGACCAAGACAAAAACCTACATGCACTTGAGGGAGGAAGGAAGAGAGAGGAAGATAAACAGAGCTAGGGACAGACAGAAAGAGGCTATCACAATACTCCATCTCACAAATACAACTACTAAGCTACAAAGCTCTAAATAGTTACCCAACTCAAAAAGATGGACACCTGAGAAGTCATCCTTATAAGTACACTGAACAATATACAATGAAGCATACAAACTATACACACGTTGTACTCATTCAGAACTATTATTGACATTTTTGATGCTGATGAATAAGAAGCCAGTCATTATTTTCTTTCTGATTAATAGAGGAGCTCTTAGACTAAGAAAGAAACTGTCCTTCGTTCGATAGGAGCTCAGTTACATTAACAAACTCTTATCCATGACCTAAATGAGGGTCATAGCTTGAGCTATGACCCCCTGATGAATGGGTATAATAAAGACTAATATTTCATACCTAGTCTTCAGAAAAATCTTAAAAACTGTTTTATGCCACTCAGCAGCACCCACCAGTCAGACAAGAGCAGAAGCAGAGCAGACTGAGCTTCAATGAACCTGCCAAGCACTAGGCTGCTCAATGAAGAAGAGCTGCCTGTCTCTAGATGGCTTTGCAGGAACACGGTCAGCCCTGAGCAATGGAAGAGGCAACATCACTAGTTCCAGTTCCTGTTGGTAAGGATCAGGAGCAGAGGAATAAAACACTGAGGACGTGGATTTACAGAAATAAAGTGCCCATCATCCTCCACATTTTGTTTCTTCTCAGCTCACTTGCCTGTCACTAGCTATGAGTTTTCCCACAGCAGAGTACTCAAAGGTAAAAGAAAGCAACGCCACAAGGAAGAGTCCAAATATGTTTCAACCTGCACAACTCCTTTTCCCATCTTTAGATTTGTGTTCAAGCATGTTAGCATGCAATTCCAAAAATAAATAAGATACTATGGCAGAAAACTTTAAATCTGCTGTTCGTATATTGAATGAGAAGACAACCAAGGCTGTGTTAGCACTTGTGTAAAGAACCCAGCGACACAAAAGGGCAGTGAAGGGCCACAAACAACATGTTGCCAAACTCAACACCCCCCAGCCAAAACCAATTACTACATCACTTTTAGGAAACTACTACCAACTCACAAGTCTAAAAGAAGAGGGACCTCTGGGCCTGAATAAAGAGGGCAGCAACTAGATTCATGAACAAATTCAGTGGCAAAGAAACATTAAGAGAGAAGCATGAGAAGATGGAAGTATGAACTACTCCAACCACAGGGCGTTAGGCTTCTTCAGTAACTCTTGATTTCTCCCACTCAGCTCTTTTCTGGAACTTAATACAAGACATCCTGAATACGTGAGCCTTATACTAAAATAAGGCTCTAACTATCCAAGTACCTGGGCTGTTCTGAATGGAGGATGAAAAAAAACCCCACAGCTTGGAAGATTCTTTTGTCTCTACCTCTTAATAACCCAAGGCTGATGACAGAACCTGTTACACCTTTGAGGCACATTGCAGTAGAGTATGCCTACAACCGAAAGCAAGAGATGTTTTTGCAATCCAAATGGCTTCAAATTTACTGTCACAAGTACTAGTGACAATGTAGTTGTGGCAGCGTAGTTTCCCACGTGAACTGTACAACTCTGCCCAGAAGCTAAGGTAAGTACTCACATCAAGCATGCCATCTGTAAAAGGGAGACAGTATTTTGTCCTGCTTTTGGTATTACTGGCAAGGTATCTTATACATGTGAGCAGAAACTTACAACTACAGTTTATGACAACAACTGCATTCACTAGGTGGTACTGTCAAACAAATAATAGTAATGTTATTAACTAAAAGAAACTATTAAGATGAATCAATACAAAAAGAAATGACAATGCATATGTAAAACATTTGTTGTCTATTCATTGAAAAATTACAAACCACAGAATACAACTGACCTGGCAACAGAGCTAAATTGTTATTGATTTGCATTGAGACTTTTTCTCTTCTTTGTGACATTTCTAGAATTTTTATAGAACTATATATTATGGCTCATAGTGAAGATGAACTCTATTATAAATTCTGCACATCTGCTGAGATATGGCATTCTGAAATTAACTGTCTTGAAACCTACATTTGGAGCACATGAAAGACATTCAATTTCCCAATATTAACTCCTCTTACATCAATACCTGAATTTAAGATAGTTTGCATTCTTGTTCACGTTGTAGAACTAAAACCAGAGCCTCTTTCCTGCAGGGTCACAAGAAACAAGCAGAACTAGTATTTTTTTGAACAGCTGCTCAGAGGAACACATTCAGCTGAGAAGGCTAACTTTTAAGTGCCTGAATAAATCAGTGACTTAAATTCTAAATAAACATGCGATGTAATCAAAACTTTTGAAGTTCAAGTCATGAAAATATGATCTAAGTTTTTATTACCATTAATGTCATCCCCTTTTCTTTATATAAGCATTTTAAGTCTGTTTTGACAAGGATTTTGGCATACAATATAGACTTCTAACATCTAGTATAGACTAATGAGCTTATGCATAGCTACTCAGGACCCACAAGTACAGCAATGATCAATTAGAGATGCAGGCCAGCATCTCTGAAAATAATACCTCTAACATGGATTGTGAGTGTGTAAACATGTAAATATGCACTGACAGGAAGTTACAGTAATGAGGGGACTCTGGTGAATGTTACATATACTCAGTTACAATGCAGGTATCAACCACTAAGAAGTTTATTTCAAACAAAATTCATTGCAACTTAAAAACACGTTACAATTACTTTTCTCCTATGCTGCCATAATTTCCTGTTGAAATAAAAATTATGGTGTGATACCAAATGATATCTGAATATTTGAGATACACATTATAGATGCTGTTTGTCTCCCAGACACTGTCTTTAGCTTTACATTAGCTAGCCTCAAAACTCAACGGGGATCTAGTGATACTGGATATAAATACCGCAAGTATTATTTTTTGAGAGGGAGGTAACATTAAAGCTTCACAAACCAGCAAGCTACTCCCTGATTACTCTCCCTCAATCCTTATCACTAAACTAATTTATCATGTCTTTTGTCCTCCATTATTAATCTCATACTCCCACACAAGGAATTAATCAGAGAGCAACAAACCAATACCTATGTTATCCAATATCATTAATGACATATTTCTTTATTAACAAGAAAAAAAACTCTGTATCAAATTTCCAGCATCAGGTTTTACATGCAGCTGATGGACAGAACGGTTGTGGGTCCAGCTTCAAAAACAGAACCACACTGAAAGGTCTCAGAAAAAATTTCCTTTTATGATTATCTGATAATCTTCCTGCTCATCTGGACAATTATAGACTTGGACTACAATCTAGCCTTGCCATCTATTTGCCCTGAAACACTCTACCCTCCTGTAAAACATTCATTCAGTAATTGAAGCTGAAGATACCTGACTAGAAAAGCACCCAATACAATGAGAAGATGAACTAATACGCAGTACACCAGCACAGAGGCCAAGGTCTAGTGCAGACAGGCCAGAACTTTGCAAGACAAGAATGAAACTAACATTACAGAACAGAGTAGAAACTGGGTCGAAGCAAACAACGAGTCATTCAGGGGATAGTAAAGTACAGAATTTTCTAAGAAAAAAATGGCAGGTGGGCTTTGCTGAGAATGTTGGCTTTTTTTTTTTTAAATAATTGGTATTTTTTGTTAAAGTTAGATAGACTTTTTCTCTGAATTGTTTTTAATATAAAGGACAAGCCATACAAGACTACAAAAGTATTATTTCTGATACTCACCTCTGCAAACTATCTAAAGTTAAAACACAGAAATAATTGAATATAATATGCTGCAAGGGTCTTATATTTTTATCTGATACTTCATTTGATGCTCAAGGAGAAAATTGTGTATTACTTTGAAGATGCTCCCAAATTAAGTTTCCTTGTACAAATTAGAAACTTTGACATTTAAAATGAATTTTAATAGGGTAATAAACTCAGGAAATTTCATAACTTCATCCAAGATACGAGGCATGTCTGACCTACTGACAGCTTACGCTGAATGAAAGTCATCATTAAACTCTCATGAGGCAGCACACCAATAGAGATTTTAGAGTGACTTATTTGAGTGATAAAGGCAAATATGAAAGAAAAAACAGTTTAGCCTTTTTTTAGCACTATCTTTACCAGGACTTCAAAAACGCTTCACAACATTGTGGGATTTGCGTTGTAGTCACAACTGTACAGCAGGATGCAATATTTGGTATTTTTCTTAAACACTGAATAGCCAAGGTTTTTAAAATATTTCCATTCTTTAAAAAAAGCTACTTTTCATCTCCTTTCTTCCAGAATAAAAACTTAGCCAATCAAGCTAAGTGCTCAGAAACCAGGAAGTAAATAACAAGAACATCAAAAGAACATAAAAAATTATACATTTCCACCTACCGGTTCCTTGGAGTGTGACTTCTTAATAGACCTTTTTTGTATAATCAATTTGTAAAACATGGAACACCATATTCAGTACTTCTTGGCAAGCCATACAATACAAATATAAAGCTTTAACATTATTTTTTTAAAAACAACAACAACAACAAAAAACCAACAACTATAATTGATGCTTTTTCTAATTACGTTCCTCTTCTTGAACCCTAATGCTACAATGCACTCAAAACCAAGTGCTTGCACTGTGTTTTTGTCTGGTCTACTGTTAAGAGAAATCTTCACCTCAAAATCTGAACCATCACATGACGAATCACTGCTATTCCCACAGGCTTCAGTATGACTTATTTGCCCAGCACCTCTCAGCACTGAGCTCTCTTCCTCAGAATCCTGCCTGGCAGAGGGCTACAAAGCTTCCCTGGATAGACCCTCCCACAAATATAACCTTTGAGTACAAACCAACCTTACGTATTTAGATCCTCTAGTACTGATAAGAGATTGACATAAAGGCAGTTTAAAATGCAGCTTATGTGATTTTATAGATTGTACATATTCCTAGAATTAACATTCCCCATGTTTTTATCTTTAATTTACTACGATTTTACTCAGGATTCAACATGGGAATTTTTAATTAGTATTTTTACAGCATAATTCACAATAAAGAATGTGGAAAACACAAAGCAATACCACAGAGCTGAAATAATCCAACAGATTGCAGTAGTAACACAATTTTAATGGAAGATATTCCAGAAATGATACTCAAAAAAAGTTTGAAAAAATTCCTTTTTTAGTTCATCTTTTCTCAGTTACTGGACTGTCCACCTAATAAACGCAATCACTCCACTACTTTTATTCTAGTAACAATCAGTTACAGCCACAATTTAGGTTTGTATTTTTGGAGGGGTTTTTTTTTCCCTGGTCATAATCATAAGTAGTTATACGCTACAGTTACAGTATTTCTAAATAAATATTTGTCATTGACTTTTCCTAGTTTTTCTTAATATTCCAGCAGAATAGTCTGCCATATATATCTTTCCTACTATGAATAACTACTACCAAATTTGACAAATAACATTTTCTATCCTTCTGCTAGATAGAAAAGGACCATCCCCCTACTACTAAACTGTGATTCCTAAACTCAGTACAGTTATATGAGATGTTAAAAATTGGCACAAAGCAACCAATACTTCTCATTTCTGCGTGCCAACTGGCTATCAGGAACATTTACAATCTCTTCTTAGAAATCAGGCAAACCTATAAAAGAACCAGACTTGTTACAACAGGTAAGTACAGAAAAAGGTAAGAGAAAACGCTAAAAATTCCTATTACAAGAAATTAAAAAGTTCCTCTTCTAAAAATTACTGAAGTGCTTTAAGTCAAGCAAGAGAGAGGTTTCTATGCATACTACACACCACTGCAGCTTGCTTTTACCAGTATTATAATGAAAGCACAGTCTTAGAAGCAATTATTCCATAGCCAGCCCCCATCCCCGTTGTCTAGCATAGGAAGGACTCCACCTGCATCCCCATTCCAGCATAAACATCAAGTTGCTTCAACTCCGCTGATCTGTACCAGTAATGCGGGAAGATTCCTGAAACAATTAAACCTCTCACGTGCTCACAGATAAAATGAGACAGGTTGGTAGAGACTTACTTGGTTTAGAAACTGAATTAATTTTCTCCTTTACTCAAACGGCATTTAAGTAAACAGTCACAATAGCTAGTTTTAATGGAAAACTATAGCTTTATAAAAGAACTGGAGTTTATTGCACTGTAAGATGGAAAATATGAATTGCAAAACAGAGTCACAGAATGTTGTTGTTTAAGACTATTATAACTGAAATAGCAACAGTAGCCTTGGAGGGGATAGGAAGACCACCAGCTGCACTGCTATTCATACCCTGCTGGCAAATTCATGACATTTCCAAATGGCTTCATAAAGGACACTTTGGCACCTTTCCAACAATAACAGCTTCCAAAAACAACAACAACAAAACAAAAACAAAAAAACCCAAACAAAACAAAAAAACCCCAAACAAACAAAAAAACCACCAGTAAAAAAAACCCCCAAACCCACAGAACACCAAAAAAAACAGGGTTAAGGGAGCAAGAATTCTTTGAAGACTAAAATGTTCTCCACATTACAAGAACAGACCTTCATTAGTAAGACAAGTTTCCTTTGCAAAAAAGCTCAAAGCAACTGTGCACTAATTACATAACTCTGATTTGTACCTTGTTCAGAATATCAGTTTACCATTACTACTGCCGTACTAGGAGGGCAGACAAACTCAGCACATAATACACACTGGTTTTGGTAAGACTTTTTTTAAAGGACAGGGTTTTATTTGTGAAAATGATTCAGTGCTGGTTATTGAGTTACTGCTCAAATGTAAAACTGATTCACTCCTGTATACCATAATCCATATTATGAAAGCAAATATGGAAACTATTTGCACCTGACTGTTACTGTGGAAGATACCTAACATACAGTGAATTTAATTATAGCCAGGAAAAGTCTGGGATAAGACAAGAAACGGTATCTCTGCAGATATCAGTATAGAAGTTATCACAACAATTGTGCTACAACATTAGCTCTTAAAAACTAAGATTCAAAACATGACTTAAAAAAGGATTAAGCAAATGAATTGTCTCCAAAACATTTCTAGATGTTGGCTCTGTGACCATAAAAGGAAATGAGTTCTATATATGGAGGCTTTTGACAGAAGTTCAAGCTGTGCGTGCTTTCCAACAAATCTCATCTCATAGAGATTTGAGCTAAAGTCAGACTCTTAAATAACTAAATTCCAGACCAAGAATCAAGACCATATCAAGAAGGGAACCAAAAGCCCTTACTGCTGAGGCTTGAGAACCAGGCATTCCCAGTGGGCTACGACACTATCTATCCTTTGACTGTCAGTTACCAGGATCTTTTCTCCCTTCCCCCTAAGACATAGGATAGGCTCAAACAGATTTGAAACAGTCAAACCTATAAAAAACCAGGTCGTAGATAAGTTACAGAAGCTTGTAAAACCAGCATTAGAGAATGAATGACTGCAATCCCCTGGGCCAGCTGCAGATAATCAATGACCCTACAGATTGCCAGTTCTTACCCTCAATATACAAACACCAATACATCCACCAGGCTTGTCAAGACAGGAATCATTTGGGCAACAGCTGTACTGGTAACACCTGCATTAGCATCCATCACACATTAGAATGCTTCTTTCTCTCAATTAATACTCCTTCCAACTCACCTAATTAAATCTACTACGTTAATTTCACTACAGATCAACAGATTCTAACAAAGCAGCAGTAGTCTGGACTCTTGAATTAATAAAAATTGTCATCTACATATTGATAACTGCATGTCCCCAAATTACCTTCCAAAAAAGATGTGAAAGAGTCAGAGACAGATGGAAACATTCATAAGCATAAAAATACAAACGTGTGTGCATGTGAACAATAGATAGGCCATATCAGTAACAGTGAGGAATTCAGATTGCATTACAAAGTAATTTAAAAGACAATACTGAAAGGCAAATGTAAAGTATCTAAACAATTTAGAATTACTAAAATAGGCATATCATGGTTTATATAAGTAAAAATGTCACAAAATATCTCCCAAAATCAGAATAACCTTTGTGAGTTTGAATCAAATTCAATACTTTGTACTGTCCTTCATTTTGCTGTTTAGGAACACAGAGGGAAGAGGAGTTGGGAGGAGAGAAAAGAAAAAAAAAATTAATTTGACATATATCAACTTTTCATATTTATTTATTTTGTTTTCGCCACCAAGCCAAAACATTCGCTGCCTATTTAGCTACAGTGGAATTGAAACCTGCAGAAACTTGCATGTAAGATTTTCAGGGAAGAAGTACTGTTACTACCTCAGAGAAGTTTAAACTATTGCCAGGCTAGCCAGTCTACTTGTGCAAGACCTTCCAAATTAATTAGTAGCATTACTCACACGACCAGTAATCTGAAGAGCACTTAAGAAACATAGGAGAAATTCTGGTACTGTCACCACTGTATATTAGTTACTCCACAGCAACTCCACACACACCTTTGGACACAGACTAATTTTTACCATATAACCCTCTGCAAGACCAGTAAAATCCTTTGGATTATAAAACTCTGCTGAAGAAAGGGCTGCCTAAAAGCTAGTAGAGTTGCACAAAACTACCTCGACTAGAGCCTGAAAAGGCAGGTGGATGGGGAACCCACACGTTGTTTTCCATCAAGTAATTGCCACTATTCATTAAGGCCTCAATGGCAGGGTTCCCACCCTCCTCTGCACTAACTACTACGTACACCATCAATTAGTGTGGGGTTTTTTTTTTAATCGTTATCCCCCCCATCCTCTCTGAGGCTAATTTCAGCATCTTCCCCTTTGACTTCTCTTCCAACATCTTCAAAATCACTCAGATGAGCTCAGAAGAGAAACACTATGGGTTTTCCCATTATTTTTAAGCATATATGTCATCTGACCATCCATGTCTTGTAAGAGGTTTATGAAGAAATTCCCTCATATCTATTCTGCATAAAATGCCAGCCCTTGTACTCCTCCTTGTTGTATATATTCAATAAAACTAAAAGTGGGTTTCAAAAGTGTTCCACATCCTCTCACTTCATTATTTCAGCTCTCACTCATCCTATTAGAAGACTGCTTTATAGATGTCTTATAATCACAGTTATTTGGGGACTTTTTACATTATCAAAGGGCAAGATTTAATAAAAATTTTTTTAAAAAAATCTATTTTATTTCATGACAGATAGGTTTCGTTTGCAATTAAACACCTCTTGATAATCCAGCAAATATCCAGCAGGAAGCTGAGAAATATAAGGAGACACACTACTCATTTTGAAGGCAAAATCAGAAAGAAATTTAGAACACACCACAGATACTGGTGCATTAATATGAATGCTAGTTACAGAATCAAAGCCTTTCTCAAATTTTACATCGGCTAAATGAAATACATTTTTAATGAAGTTATTTCTCAATTTTTGCATCTTTTAACAGAGTATAAACACTCCTAAGGCATCAATAGTGATGACACTGCAGTATAGCTGTTTTCTCATAATTTGACCAAGTACAACAATATGAAAAGAAACACATATTCAAATGAAGGATATCTAAAAATAGCATTCAGAAGTTTTAGGACAGATGCCCTCATTTCTTGTACATCGTGAAAGCTGATTTTTGAGCAAATGGCATACATTGTAAGAGACAAAGAGCAGCAGTAATACTGCACTGTTCCCGCTGCACTGAAAAATTATAATGACACAAAGGGCAGAACATCATAACTACACTTGGGTAAGGTGTTTCAAAAGAAACAGGATTATTTGATTTACAAATTAGGATTACAATATGCTTATAAAAAGAAAAAATTGATATGTATTCTTAAAACGGAGAACAGAGAAGCCTTTAAAACCAAAAATCTTTATACTTAGCTAAGAACACAAAATTTTAATTTTTTTATTCATAGATGTTAAACTGGGAAACCAACAAGTAAAGACATGACCCCTGATATTTGTTTCTGTCCAGTTTATCTACCTGTATTAATAGGTATTTAATTGAAGACAGAACCATGAAGGAGACAAAAGTAGCACTGGTTATGTGTACATGCAAAGTAAAAAAAGCATGTACAGACAGCATAATTTTTACAAGATCTGTCTCTTGTTCTGACATAGAATTGGAGTGTGATTTTATCCTTGGTATTTCAATTTGTTATTGCCAAATAGAATCACAGAATGGTTAGAGTTGGAAGGGACCTTTAAAGATCAGCTAGTTCCAATCCACTGCCGTGGGCAGAGACACCTCCCACTAGACCGGGTTGCTCAAAGCCCCATCCAACCTGGCCTTGAACACGTCCAGGGATGGGGCAACCACAGCTTCCCTTGGCAACCTGGGCCAGTGTCTCACCACCCTCATAGTAAAGAATTTCTGCCTAACATCTAATCTAAATCTACCCTCTTTCAGTTTAAAACCATTACCCTCGTCCTATCACTACATTCCTGGTAGAGTCTCTCTCCACCTTCTCTGGAGGCCCCCTTTAAGTACTGGAAGACTGCTATAAGGTCTCCCTGGAGCCTTCTCTTCTCCAGGCTGAACAACCCCAACCCTCTCAGCCTGTCCTCACAGCAGAGGTGCTCCAGCCCTCTGATCATCTTCATGGGCCTTCTCTGGACTTGCTCCAACAGGTCCATGCCCTTCTTATGTTGGGGCCCCAGAGCTGGACACAGTTTTCAAGGTGGGGTCTCACAACAGTGGAGTAGAGGGGCAGAGTCACGTCCCTTGACCTTGATGCGTCCCAGGATATGGTTGGCTTTCTGGGCTGCAAGTGCACATTGCCATCTCATGTTGAGCTTCTCATCCACCAACACCCCCAAGTCCTTCTCCTCAGGGCTGCTCTCAATCCATTCTCCACCCAGCCTGTATTTGTTCTTGGGATTGTCCTGATCCATGTTCCTATCTATCTGAATTTCAAGAACTGAGAAATAAGATAAAATAAATGCTGTTTCATAAACTATGCCTATAGAAAAAAAAAAAAAAAACAAAAAAACAAACAAAAAAACCCCCAGAATTTCCAGATTTTCATAATTCTCAACATTTTTTTCTAGCACTGCTTTTTGTGTTCCTTGAAAACAGGCTTCTAATAAGAAGTTCTGTCAATTTAGGAAATTCTCATTTTGGCTAAAATTTGCCTTTGGGACACGTCCTGGTTTGAGCGACACATGACTAATTTCTAATGCTTGGGAAAACTGCACTTCTGGAAGACTCTAGTGTCTGAATTTGTGAAAATATTTACTTTATAGCCAGCTATGGTGTGTGGGTTTCAAGGTCTCAGTGTTTTCAAGCTTGCCAGGTGCAGGGATGAGGAGAAGTGAAACCCGGGCACTTGAACCAAGCCGGCCAACAGGACTATTTCATACCATGAATGTCATATTCAATATAAATTAGAAAGTTTGCTGCAAAGTTCTCTCTCCCTTGATGGTGGCAATCCAAAGAACTTCTTTCCCGAAGCCGTAGCGCTCGCAGTGTCCAACATTTACTGTCCATTGCTGGGAGTGCACAGCTTCCTATAGATATGGTTGGCTGAGTATAATCCTTGTCTATTTTATAGTGGTATCGGGATCTCTGTTGGTTCTTTAGTGTTATTACTGTTAATTATCTAGTCTTAGTCTATTAAATCTGTTTATATTTCAACTCCAGGGTTTCCTTGTTTTTTCCCCAATTCCCCTTTCTAGGCGGGGGAGGGGGGTCATCGGGTGATAGAATAATTGTCTAAACGACAATAAAATAATGTGGGTTTCTCAAACCATAACAGGGTGCCATATTATTATTTTTAGTATCATAAGCCTAATCAGGGAATAAACCTGCTGTTAGATTCTCTGTAAACATCAATCAAAGCAGGATAGCTCAGTCAAGAGACTGCAAAAGGCAAATGAGATGTTTAACAGAAATTATAAAAGAACATCATTGCTGCAGACATGCAGTAGTGTTAGCAAACCTGAAGCCTACCTAATGTTAAGATCTTTGAGACATCACAGTTAAAGAGATATGGGCAAGTTTCAATACAGATAATTCAGTAGCTATAAATGCATTTAAGAGGAGTCACTCCTAAGTGTAAAGGGCAGCATGACAGAAATCACAAGAAGTGCTTACCAGTAAATTTGCTATGTAATAATTTAAGTTTCACTAAAACTAGTGGATGTAAGAGCTGAGCTGACATCCAAGACCAAAGAAGGAGCAATTATACATCTTCTCTGGAGGAAGAAGGACTTTCTCCTGGTTGAGGATCAAGTTAGAGATCAGTTAAGTAAACTGGATATCCACAAGTCCATGGGTCCTGATGGGATGCACTCGCGAGTGCTGAGGAAGCTGGCAGAAGTCATTGCTGGGCCTCTCTCCATCATCTTTGAAAGGTCCTGGAGAACAGGCAAGGTGCCTGAAGACTGGAGGAAAGCCAATGTCACTCCAGTCTTCAAAAAGGGCAAAAAACTACAGGCCAGTCAGCCTCACCTCCATTCCCAGAAAGGTGATGGAACAGCTCATTCTGGGCATCATCTCAAAGCATCTGGAGGAAAAGAAGGTTATCAGAAGTAACCAACATGGATTCACCAAGGGGAAGTCATGTCTGACTAATCTGATAGCCTTCCACGATGGCATGACTGGACAAATAGATGAGGGGAGGGCAGTGGATGTTGTCTACCTTGACTTCAGCAAGGCTTTCGACACTGTCTCCCACAGCATCCTCATAGGCAAGCCTAGGAAGTGTGGGCTGAATGAATGGACAGTGGGGTGGATTGAAAACTGGCTGGCAGATAGAGCTCAGAGAGTTGTGCTTAGTGGCACAGTCTAGTTGGAGATCTGTGAGAAGTGGTGTTCCCCAGGGGTCAGTACTGGGTCCAGTCCTGTTCAACATATTCATCAATGACCTGGATGAAGGGATAGAGTGTACCATCAGCAAGTTTGCTGATGACACAAGACTGGGAGGGGTGGCTGACACACCGGAAGGCAGTGCTGCCTTTCACTGACATTCAGCATGACCTGGACAGGCTAGAGATTTGGGCAGCGAGAAACCTCATGAAGTTCAAAAAAAGAAAGTGTAAGGTACTGCACCTGGGGAGGAATAACCCCATGCACCAGTATAGGTTAGGGGTTGACCTGCTGGAAAGCAGCGCTGTGGAAAGGGACCTGGGAGTCCTGGTGGACAACAGGATGACCGTGAGCCAGCAATGTGCCCTTGTGACCAAGAAGGCCAAGGGTATCCTGGGGTGCATCAAGAGGTGTGTGGCAAGCAGGTCATGGGAGGTTATCCTCCCCCTCTACTCTGCCCTGGTGAGGCCGCACCTGGAGTACCGTGTCCAGATCTGGACTCCCCGGTTCAAGAAGGACAGGGAACTGCTGGAAAGGGTAGAGCAGAGGGCTACAAAGATGAATTGGGGGCTGGAACATCTTTCTTATGAGGAAAGGCTGAGGGACTTGGGTCTTCTTAGTCTGGAGAAGAGAAGGCTCAGAGGGGATCTCATCAATGCTTATAAATACTTAAAGGAAGGGTGCCGGGAGGATGGCACCAGTCTTTTTGCAGTGGTGCCCAGTGATAGGACAAGAGGTAACGGGCACAAACTTGAACATAGGAAGTTCCAGCTAAACATGAGGAGGAACTTCTTTACTCTGAGAGTGGCAGAGCACTGGAACAGGCTGCCCAGAGAGGTGGTGGAGTCTCCGACTCTGGAGACATTCCAAACCCACCTGGACGCCATCCTGTGCAACCTGCTCTAGGTGACCCTGCTCTGGCAGTGGGGGTTGGACTAGATAATCTCCAGAGGTCCCTTCCAACCCCTGTGATTCTGATTTTGTTTGTATAAAGCAACGTAGGTGACCACCCATAATTCACACTTGCACCTCAGGAGTTTAAAGAAGCTATGCTGTTAAGACACAGGCAATTTCTTGGGGATGTCAGTAGACCCGAGTAGACTTAATGTTTATGCAGCCATGTTCAACTTTATATTTCAAAGAAACAAAAGCACATACTGATGAAGCAGGGCAAAATCCAAGAACATCATGAGAATAACTCCAGGAAGCAGCATCCTGAGAGCAGTTAATTGCTACGGGTTTCAGGTTAGGAGGTGACTGGAGAGGGTTGCTTGGAGCTGAATGCAAATCAGTCATCTGTTCAACTCCTAGTGTATTAAGGGAAACATTTCTGTAGCTTTGTAAATAAATAGATTTACTCCTAATAATTCTAACATCCTTTTCTTCTGATAACTTCTCAACTGGATAACTGGTTAGGCTAAAGGAACAGCATTAAGCAAGTGCAGGATAGAAGCTGGCATCAGAGACAGCATTAGCATCTCAACAGGAAATGAGATACAGGAAGTAATATTACGACAGATAAGGGATCCTAAAATCTCATGCAGTTTTCGGGACATAAGAGAGCAAGGATAAAGCTGCAGAACAGAAACTCCAACAGCCTTCGCAGAAAGACGAACTTTACTTAAAAGGCAAACTTTTGCCCCATCTGTGACTGTGATTGATCTCAAAAAATGCAGGGATTTTATCATGAATAATCTCATTACTGGGAGTTGTACGGAGAAAGTACATATATAGAAGCCATTTCCTCCTATACGTGCTGTATTTTATCCTTGCCCCCTGACCTACAGTGCATTCTCCTGTCATACTCTCTTTTCAAAAAAAGTATTTATAATATCTGTACTTAATCTATGAGAAGAGAGCTGTACAACAGCAGCAATTCTACCTGATGAGGGACAGGCACACTGGTAGCACTTAGTATCCTATAAACCTTGTTAGGACAGTATTATCTTCTTCTAGTCCTAAAGAGCATGCATCACTTTTTCTTGTTCTGGATCAAGAACTTGTTAATGCATAGAACACGGTTCAGCTACATGAAAGAAAATGTGAAACTTCTGACCTGTCACAAAAGTGTAAAAATTAACAATTTCCTTCCTGTTTCCTCTAACTTAATGGATGAAAACAAATTGCTAAAAACCCAGTGATGAAGATCTCAGCATATGATCTGAATCTTTCTTCTTTCTTTCCACACGTTGCTAAATAAACCCTTCAATCACATTTAAATTCCACCATAGAATTATTCAGGAATACCTTTTTTCGTCAGTTTGCTCTGTTCTTCCATGTCTTTTGAGGCTGGAAGCACTAGTATCTTCTTTGTAGTAATGGTCCTTTAGGTGTAGATTCAGTGTGACAGCTCTTTTATTTTTACCTGGTTTATTTCTCTTTTCAAAATAGCATGCCACTTTCTCACAGATACTTTCCACCATTCAAAGCAGAACCTTTCTTCCTGATTTCTTTTCCTTTTAGAGCAACAATGAATTAACCACAGGCTGTCAGAAGGGCTTGATGGTCAGGGACCAACAAAGACATGCAGACAAATATAAAAGAAAAAACAGAGGCAAGAACAATGTGGGAATCATGGGAGACAACCAAGCAAACTTTAGGGCACGGAGATTTGAAGAAGGGGTGGCAGCAGAGGAATGAAGTCAAGAAACTTGAGCAAAATGCAAGGACAAAGATCACAGGAAAAAGCACAGTAGGAACACGACTACAAACAATGCTTAGTAGCCACAGCCCTTGCTACAGAGATAAGTCTCCATGGAACCAGGTTCTGTTTATTTTGTGATTATGTGGACTTGCAGTATTGCTGTGCAGCTTTTTAATTTAAAAAATGTCATTAGAAGAAAGCATCCCACCAGAGATTTTACAGAAAACTTCTCTTTTTAAAGTAAAACATACAGTCAGATTTTGTGTGGTTGATATGGAACAAATCATTCATGGGCAAATATGGTTCTACTTACTGTAGAACCACCACCACTTACAAGAATTCAGTAAGGAATGCTTTTTTTTCTTCATCACAGTAATATGGAATGAAATAGAAAGAGCAGCATCATACAGTGATCTCCATTTAACTGATCAGTCCTTGGCTGTTATAAGATAGCCTGGTTTTCTCACAAGAAAGGAGATAAAAAGCATTAGTTATCCTGGACAAGTACCAGCAGAGTTTTATAGCACTTTCGGGATTCTAAGGCTTTTAGAGATGCTATAATTATTTAGAAATTTTCCAGTAAGCACTAAATATCAAAAATAGCACCTGTACTCAGCAAGGTTGAATTACCTGTTTACTACTCATGAGAGTAAAATCATTTAATGAAGTATTAGACAAAGTTCACTAAAAAAGGCAGCACAAGAGACTAAAGATCCAGAGACCTTTTATACTTTTACAAAGTATTAATTTGACATGCACAAGGTTGAGAAAATTGGTTAGAAAAAGACCCAGATAGTTTTATAAATTAGGAAAAGAAGTTTATGTTAAATTTTTATTGAAGGAATTAGACTTTAATAGCCAACCTATGTAATATTCTGTAAATCAGCAGTAGAGCCCAGCAACAAGAGCATAATAGCATGGGACTTAATACCATCATCTTGCTAATTGAAAGGACTCGACCTCATCAGGGTCATGCACTGCAAGTCAGAATGATAACATTGCAAATTATCACTGCTTTGCAGATGCCAGTATCTCACACCCGTAAAGAGAATGTAACTAAGCACATTACATTCTGTTGATTAAAAATTAATTTTTTTTCCTAGTCTACGTGGTTTGTAGAAGCTTTAGAAACAGAAAAACCTAAGGTAAGACAGAATTTTGGGGTGAAAGTTTTTTTTTTACCACCCGCCCCCCCAAGTCAAAGGTTTCAATCATTCAGAAAATTCATATGCTGTTCCATCATTCATATTGATATTCAAGTTAGTCCTGGAGCTTTCTGGGAGATGACAAATGAGAAGTTTGAAAGCAGTGATGTATACACAAAGTACTGACCCAATGTTACAAACTTTACTCATGCAGTTTGCCTTTACTTATACAGATAGTACCACTGAAGTCAATAAGACAGCTTAAGCTAAAAACCTGACTCATATAAGAAAGGGTAAAAAAAAGAGTCATATTACATACATACTTCAACATGTAGTTTTAGGACACACAATCCCTAAGATTTCTTTCCCCATTTTTGAAAAACAGCATTCCAAGTATATGAGCAAGAGGATGTGACTGCTAGGAGTAAAGTTTCATTTCCCTGTAGGTACTTTTCCTCTGATAAAGGTATATTCAGCATATGTATATACTGAAAATTCTACATTGCTGTTCTTGGCATTTAATTAGGGGTAAAGGAAAATGTGCAGGACTAGAATTTTAAGTGCTGGTTTAATAACCTTTATCCAGCTCATTTCTGAATGATTTTCTTCCTCTCTGGAGAGGCTTCTAATGTCAAACACTGGTATTAAGGTGAGTCATGGTTACTGAAGAGGCACAGAGAAGGCACATGACAAAATTGTTAATTATAGGGAGGGAAGGAGTCCAAGTATTCTTTTCACTCCATAAATGTCCTTCTAAAACAGAGCATTTAATATTGAATTCAAATACACTTTCAGTAGTCAATACCCATTAAAGTCTTACTGGTGTCAACAGAAGTTAGAATGTAATTTAAAAACTGTTGTAAATGAGATTTTTAGAAGGCACTGGATATTTTTTTTTAAGTACAATAAAAGAAATCAGGCAACTATTCTATATCTAGAGATATAGTAAGTTAAACAACTTTAATACAGTTATTTGAAATATATGCGTTCATACTGCTGTTACGTATTGTTCATTTTTCAGGTTCCTTCCTTTCACATCAAATGTTAAGAATTGTACCTATGAGAGGACCAACAGGAAGGGTTGGTCAGTGCTAGTTTCTGCTATTTCTGCTAAACTGAAATCCAACAACGCCTCATATTCTAACAACAAAAGGTACATTTGGATGCTTAAAAATACCTTACAGCAACAGTACAGGTGGAGTTTGGGGTTGGGTTTTTGTTGTTTTTTTTGGGCTTGTTGTTTTTGGTTGGGTTTTTTGTTTGTTTGTTTGCTTTTTTGGTTTTGGGGTTTTTTTTGGGCGGGGGGGCAGGGGAGGAAGAGAATTGTGTCTTTTACTGTAACCCACTAAGTTACCAGAGTTATGGAAACTTTAGTCTTTGTTTATGCTTTTTTATTTTGTATCTTGCTCACAACCAGCTTCCCCTGTGATAAAATAAGCACAAAACAACTTCTCTATACATGAATTCTTGCAGGTGACATTAAATTATTATGCAGTATCTTACAATGATGACAATATACAAAGTAGTCAAAAGCTAAAACAAATAGTGACAGCTAAAGAACATTAAATTCATTAGCACCATCTAGGCTAAAGCCATTGCAGCTATTTTCTTTCTCTGAAAGCTTTTTAACATTGAGCAGTCTATGTTTGTGTTTATAACACCAATGGAACATGAGTAGAAGAAAGTCTTTAAAATAAAGACCTTTGCAAAAACTAATACTTTTTACATTCCAGAACAATTGCTACAATCGTGCTCATCTGTTTTAAGCCAATTTAAACACAACATTTTCTAAGTTGAAAGATTCTTAAAGTGTGGAAAACACCTCTCCTCCCCTTCCCTCTCCGCCCCCTCTCCCAAAGATAAGGAAACTACGAGACGTTCCAATAGTATCTCATCTGTGTACCACTATATGTAAGTGTAACCTATAAAAAGTAAACTTCTGTGGAACTTCACTATTTCACAGGCGAATCATGACTTAACAAGTAAATAAAATAACGTTTTCTAGTTTTCTTTGGAATTCTTTGGTTTGTTTGTGTGTTGTTTTTTTTCCTCTGGAATTCTTAGGGTTTTCGCATAGCTAGAGCTATAAAACTTCTAGGTATAATTTAACAAAGACCAACTACCAATTACTATGAACATCAAGTGCAGGAATCTTTTGTTTATAAATACAAATGCAAACTGCACACAACTGCTGAGAGGAAAAGCCTTTTACAGAACACCAATATATCCATATCTTTTCATTACATTTTTGCTTCATTACAGCAAAATTTATTTCCCAAAATTTGGGGATTATTTTCTTCTCACATTATATCATTTGTACAGACAAAAACATAGAATATTAGAAAATTTGATTAACAAATGAACTAGACAATGCAACAACATTATTGCTAGAATAAAGAAGCATTTTATAGTATGTGAAGAACATCATATCATAAGGATAGAGAAGCATGACACTTAAGTCTCTGCATGAACTTGAGAGGATAACAGGCATACTTGAAATTAAACTAGGTTTTAGCAGCTGAGAATTCGACTTTTACTTTCTATCGCAATATGTGCCATGAAAATATGTATTTGGAAAACAGAATACCTTTTTATAAAACAGCTCTCTGCTGCTGAAACTCCATCCCAGATTTTGTCTCCCAATTTTTCCTCTTAAGCAGTTATAGATCCTTATATAAAGACTGGCACAGCGTGGCTAGCAACAGACACATTAATTGCTTCCAGGCAACAAGTACCTCTTGCATGCTTTTCTTCAGCACAGCCTCAGTAGCCTAATACTCATTTCTGTACTCTTCCTGGCAAATTTGGTCACTGCACTCACCCAACTTTATCAACTCTTCCAGTTGCTGCAGAATCCTCCACAGAGGAAATCACACAATGAGAAAGACCTACCTATTCTGAGTACATGAAGGTTAAACAGATGTGACCTGCTTCACCTACCTTTTTTTATTCAAAAGACAAAAGGAATGACGCCAACATTAACAAACTAAGCCCTAACGCATATCACGCTAATACTTCTGATTGATTCACAAGCTGTCTCAAGTTGAGAAAATAATTTCTGCATAGGAAGAGAAATATTTTTAAAAGCAATGAAAATAAAGCAGCAGATCTTGGTTTTGTTTCATTTTTTGTGAAGCTGTTAATGCCCATGATTTTAGTAACTGGAGAAAACTAAAGCCTTTGTTCCTATAAAATTTTCAAAAAATGAAAGCTTTATTCAGAAAACTGTATGTCTCATCTTCATTGCAAAACCATAGCAAGTCCGTCTTTTAGGCAAATTTAGACTTAGAATTAAATCCTGTTAACCAAATGTAAAGCCAAATAAATTCTGAAACAACTGATACATTAATCACACTCCACACACCCAAAAATCACACCTTTAATTGAATCTGGAACTTCTGTAAAAAGTAGTGCTATCATCAGGAACACAGTTTCATTCAATACAAGTTCGTGAAAACTATGACACTGCTATAACAAAATGAGAATTGGAATAAAAAGACAGCAAGATCCCTAAAACATAAAGCAACAAACAAGCACAAAACTTAGTCAAGGGCTTGCAGGTCAATGTTGACCACCACCAAAACTTTAATTTCTATTAGATAAAATGGATAAATTGCAAACCTACAGCGAGACCTAAAACAGTATTCCAATACAAAGTTTAATTAATTAATATTACAGATGATCATCTAAATAAATTTAATTATATGCCCTCTCACAATATTTAGTCAGTGTTTGCTTTCATACTTCATAAAAAGGCAATGAATACTAAAATAACAAAAATGTATCTTAGTTCATAGGTTATTTCACGTTGCAGAAAGTGATATACATTGCTACTGGTAGACTACAATTCTATATTAGTATGAAAGTTCTTTGATGAAAAAATTGTGAAGCCGTTTTGATTACAGAATTGTATCACTGCAATATTGCTGTTTCAAACTGGAGTTTGCCTTTAGTTTATAAAATATGTAAGACTAAGCTCTACTACCAGTCACACAACTGCTAAACATTATAATCAAAGCAAACATCTCCTGTCCTACAGCTGTCCTGTTCACCTCTACCAGTCCACATCTCTAATTTCCTCTTGCCCAACCTCTTGCTTCGTATTTCCTCTATTCTTTCCTCTTCCCTGTCCTGTGTGTCTTCCCTGGTCTCCAACTGGTTTTGACCACCCCTATACTTTTTCATTGTTTTGCAATTCTGTTTCATAGAATAGACCTGACTGTGCCTCCTCTTCCATAATTCTCAGGGGTATCAAGTACAAACTCTTTATCATCATCACTCCTGTCATGCTTAACACAAAGTGTTTGAGTCTTCTCGTCTGCTAAAACACATGCACAGACATTGAGTATTTATTATTATTATTAATCCTTACACAAAACCAACGTTCTCTGCAATAGCAGAGGTCCCTGCCAAAAAGACTTAAGAGTCCCCTATTTTATGCAGCCAACTCCTCAAGACTACAGAATGATTATTTGCAAGGTGATGTTTTATATCTCATGTAGAATATTTAACAGGATTCAAAAAACCACACTGAATCAAGAAAGAAGCATATCCATTTTTAATTAAAAATAAACTCTCTGAAATATCCCCATGGATATCTCCTGCTTCCATCAGCCATGATCGCAGAAGAGAATAAAATCCTCTACAAATACAACACACAGTAAGGAACTCCCTATTTCCCACTGCCCTTTCTGCATTACTCCAAAAATGTAAAATTTTATTTTCAGTATGCACATCTCAAGTTTACAATGGCAGATATCTAACATTTCACGGGAAAGCTTATTTCACCAATATTCACTTTAAAAATAGAATTTGCTTGCAGATCCCCCAAAATACAGATTCTTAAATGTGACAAATATACAACCCTTGATTTGAAGTCATACAGACCTGAAATTTAACCTGCCGGTAGCAGTGAATAATAGCCAGAAGAGTAGTCGCTACTGCTTGGATATCATTACAGAAAAAAAGTATAGGCTTATAACATATTCCTCTGAAATAATCTATGACAATATCACATTAATAAATTTTCAGAAAGCTATAATAATCTATTTATAATTAATCTGCTATAGTCTGTAAGTACCTACATCTATGTAATAATTTGTTACAAATACCACTTACTGCAGCTTAAAAGCAAACAAACTCTGGTTTGCTGAATTGGAGCCAAGGAGCTGCGTTTTAGCCTCCCATCTATTATGCTGCGCAGGCTTCAGTACGAATTGTATCTTTGAACTAACATTCTAATCACAATTCAGGCAGGAAGCTCACGTAGAAGAAAGCACAAAGTAATGTTAACGTATCAAATATAATTTAGGCTGCCAAAATTAAATACTTCCATTAAAAGTAAAAAAGTCTGATGATGTTTTTGTCTAGGAAACACTTTATTTGCATTACAGAAAGTCTCTAGTATCCTGCGTTCAAGTAATTCTTCAAGTTAGTTTGCCTGATACAATTCTACTTCTTACAAACACCGGAACGTTTAACTCTGCCAATGAATTGTATTTATGAAAAGCACAAGTTGTGAATGCCAAAGGCCATGTTTGTCAATGAGAAGAACAATACATGCTTTAAAAGATGACAGTTTTTAGGAAAGCCATTCCCGCTCTTTCCATTATGGAAAAAGAAATCACAGTGGGAATACTAAGCTCAGCATATATTTGGCAGTGACCAGACATGCTGTTAACTATAGAAAAGGCTATTTCTGAACTGTTTTCTTAAAGAAAGTTTTGATTTTTCAATGATTACAGGTCCAATGATGAATGCAAGTGCAAGCTACTTATTAGAATAGCATACCATCATCCTTGCACTCTATATACCATATCTTCTACATGAAACGCATTTCTTCTGCAGCTTCCAATACATACTTTTAGCCTAGAACTTCCTCCACATTCCTTAACACCTCTTGTTCCCAGTTATCCCTCTTTCATTTTCTACAGCTTCCTTTCACCTGGCTGTCTACTGTTCCACCATGTCTGTCTTTAAAAAACTCTTCTTTGATCCTGAAAAACTTAGCAAGTCTCCTTCACTGCCACTTTAAAGGCATAATCTGTTCTCTCATTATGCAAGCTCTTTTTCTGGTTCCTTTCAATAGTATTCAAACTCTTCCTTTGTGTGATAGCAATCATTTCTGACCTTATCACCAGGAGACAGTTTGTTATTGTGGTTGTTTGGGGGTTTTTGTTTTGTTTTGTTTTTAATACAAATATAAAATATGAGAATGAGAAAGGTTTTTAAAAATAACAGAGCAAAAAAATGGCTTGGTATTTATGATGAACCTTCTGCAACCAGTTGACAGCCAGCAGAAAAAGGTGTCAATAAAGATCATGATTTTGAGTATATACAAAGTCTTTTGGCTATTAAGTGCCATACTCATGCATGAAACCTAACAAATAGGACACAGGCATTAAGATATTCAAAGAGGAAGCAGAGACGTGCTGATGGAGGTTTCACGTTCCTAATAATCTCTGCTTTTCAGACAGCTAGTTGCTGTGTTCAGCACTGTGTAGGACTCCACACCTAAATGCAGAACTTCACAAAAGCAAAGGCCAAATGTTACAATGGTTAGGGATCATCACAACCAGATCTGAGTGCACAGTATCTGGATATAATCTTGTGGTCACACACAACTGAAAGTGAATATTTCTCTCAAATTTCAATTTCCACACAGGCACAGAATTCAAGAATACTACATGCCTGTGGACCATTTTAGCAATCCAGTAACAGATTTTAGGATGTATGGGGCTGTCCTCTGGAATTATTTAAAAAATGGAATACAGAAGAGTATGCTGTAATATTCTGTCCATGTAATAGGTTTAGAGATAAATACTTCCTTTTTATTTACACATACCATTAATGTTGAAATAACGCATCACAAGTCAAGTACCAGCACTTAACTTTTACTTTAGTTAATTATCCAAAAAGTCAGAGAATAGGTATGCCAGTATAGCCATTGGATAAAGTCTACCATCTCCTTAGTCCCTGTTTCGATATTAATCTTCACGTATTTATTATGTAGCCCCTGGTCAATGTAAACTGGAAGTGAAGCAGGCACTCTCCTGCAAAGGCGCGAATGGTTAGTGTTTATCCAGGCAAGGAAGAATTAGAGGTCACCGCTACTTTTAAATGGGAGAGCAGAGATGATTCGGTGGCCTCAGTCTTCCTCTTTCCCCTATTACTCTTTTTCTGTAGACCCTGTTCATTTGGAATAAAGAAAGAAAAAAAATACAGACTCTATTTCTGCTAGAAGATTATTTTTGCCACACTCAGAACTTGTATTTCTTAAAGCATTCATTTCTGACCACTTTTCTTACATTTGTATTTGACTTAACTTTAGAACTCTTTCCGAGCCTCTATGGGAAAAGTAGGCTTGGAGGACACAAGAAAAACCTGAAACGGAGACTAACTATGAACATATCAAAGAAAGAACAAGAAGGTTGACCTTGGTGCAATGCAAAACTGATTGGAACAAAAATGAGCAATCCAGATAAAGCATGGTGGAGAAGGAAAGGAGGGAGAAGAGAGAGAGAACAAAAGATGATTTCACCAGCAGCATTCAGATGGCCTGGACTTCAAGTGTTTCATTAATTATGTTTATCCTAAGAGAAGTAATCCAAAACAACAATTCTGTATACAAGAGTGATGCTTCAAGTGAAACTTGAAAATAAAACCAACCACATCAAATTTAATATTCTCATAGTATTTCCCAGTACAGAGTCATGTTTGATAACACTAGAAAGGCATCACTGAACTGGAGACAAACAGAAATTCAGGATGACAGAACTGTGCGTGACTCAGTTATAAAAGTTTAACATTTAAAAAAAGTCATCCTAGTCTGTCAGCAGCACACAAAATAACCAACATAAAAACTCACCTAAGACCTGAATTTTTAAGATTTTGTTGTTATTTAGCTTTCATTCATTTGGTTTTGGTTTTGCAGGAGTGGGAAAGGGGATGGGGAGTTTTTCTGTATTTTACTAGATGAAATCCCATGTACAAATTCTTTTTTCTTGCACTATCTTCTCGCTTTCTGCATCTGTGTTCAGGCAGCCAAGGGACCTAACTAGTACTTTCACTGAAAAGAGAAAGAACTGATAAAATAGTATATTCTTTACATTCTTTTCAGCCATCTCTTTCTTTCCACAGATGCAGCACAGCAAAAGCTTATATTGACTCCACTCTGATCAAAACTGTGTCACAAAAAGACAATCCAACTCTTACACTATTTTAAACTCTTAAGGGAAAATAAAATTTGATTGGCTCAAAGTTCTTTTTAGTTTTCCTCCCATCCCACCATAAAACTGTCACTGAATAAAAGCCTTAAAAGCAACTTATTTAAAAATAACAAAAACATTTAATGTAAAAATCGGTATCCTAAAGTATTTTTTGCTTATTATTTAAATAGGCATTTCATTTGCTACAGCAGAACAGACAAATCAATAATGTAGTATTTTCATTTGCTTTAATGATAACCTAACTCATTAAGAAAGGACAGGGGGTATCGTATGGAGCTAAGACATGAAAAACTTACTAGAACTTCTTGAGATTTTATAAACAGGTAGTAAACATTGCTGATTTTTCACATGATCATATTCAGAACAAATCTGTTATATTTTGAGCTGTCAAACTGAGTTCTACTAGAGTTCCACTTTCTCTTTTTGAATGAGAATGCCACCGATTAATCAAGGAGAGACATTGACACCAATAACAGAATAAGTGCCTCTTGCCAAAGCAGCAGATAACGGGGGACTGAAGGTTACCCCCAAACATCCAACATTACAAAACACACCCAGAGGACACAGCCCATGCTCTTGTCTCTATACACCCACTATAGCAGACAGTTCTGCAAAGCCTTCTCTTCAAGGCTTCAGGAAAGAGTCATTGATTAGACAGAGTACATGCAAACAAGACTGCATCAATGCTTCCTCCTATCGTATGAAACTTAAGTAGTGTGCCTTGCATGACTCCACTCTACTAACCTCTAACTGAGATTTGCTAGTAAAGTTATAGTTTAGATGAATGAGATCAAAGATTTGCAATTTATTTTCAACTCCGAGGGAACTCAAAGAGTTTTACTAACTCATGTATGTACATGTATGTGACCTATTATTTTAAAAGGATAAAAACTTTCTCCTTTCTAAAAATATAACTATACTGCAAAGTATTATAAACAGCACTTTAACATATCTTAAATGCAATATAGAAACAATCCTGAAGAAACAACTAATGTTCATAAATACAACCTTTTTTTATTGGTGACCAACGGAAAGCAGCCTCCTTTGATTTGCAGAAGCAGAAAGGATACAACCAGACAGCCCCTTTAATAAATTGTTTCCACTAAGTATGATTACCGTTCAAATCAATTCTGTTCAGAAGTGGATCTTTTAATTACTCATGAAAGTTAATTGGAGGCTCAAACTCCACCCACAGAAAAAGAAGAGTTTAACTAATTCAAAGCTTCTTCCATTTCAAATTGCCATAATATTGGGTTTTCGACACAAAATATATGCCAGCATCCATATTAAGTCTTTAAGCTCTTAAAAGCAAAAATAAACCTTTTTACCATTACTTTCTTTTAAAGAATCACCTGTCATACTGAATGGGATTCTCTGTATGAAATGATAGTACACAAGTGATAACATATTTGAATTATAACAAAACCAATGGAAGATTGTTGTTCTACATTTTATTGCTTTTGATATTTCTTTAGCGATCATCATTGCAGTCTGTCTAAACAATTCTCTGTGCACTGACATTCACAATAATGTGTTTTCATCATAAAGTTAGGCACTGTCATTAGGTTTTGCAAAAGGCTATACTTTACATTTCCCAGCCATTTTTTTTTTACACCTCACTGCATCAATGGGATGTGAATGCAACAGTTTTTACATCTGTCAGCTTTAGTTATATTTACTTGAATACAAGCATTAATAACAGATTACTGGAAATCTGTGGAGAAATGATGAATTATTCTTATTATCCAACATTGGAATGGGACCAAGAGAGGAGGGTTTATCACATTCTCTGCTAAGAGAGAACCTATCAATCAGCCATAACAATCTTCTACAAACCTTAAGAAATGCAGCTTGTGAAACACATAGTTATTCAGATTTCATTATTATCAAAATTTTTTTTATTTTCTAGAACTGTTTGGTAAAAAACTTATTTGATTGTCAATAGCTCCAATAACTTGAGATACAACTAGAAATCATACTGAACCTACTCTAAAGCCTAATACTCTTCATATTCATCTACTAGTGCACAGACGCTCTGAATACATTTTTTCCCCCCCTTTTACACCCTCTTACACTTAGAAGCAGTTGTTTATTAAGGAACCTTACCAACAGAGGAAAGCGTTGGGGAATTTTTATTGTACACCTTGAGGTGAATTAAACACATATTTGTACACACAGACCACACAAAATGTCCCTTCCCCAATGAGGGTCTTTGCCTCATAAGGCTCTGTAGAGAGGAAATGGAATCACCTGAAGATATCTGCAAACAAACAAACAAAAAAATCTCAGTCTCCAGCAAGGGGTGGGAAAAAAAGGCATGGTCTGGCACAGTGACATTACCCTAGCTATAAAAAACAAACAAACAAAAAACCAACAACAACCACCAGATATACATATACTGAAGGGGAAAAAAAAATTCTATTTTAAAAGACTGGCAGTTAAGACTACGACAAATAATAGCCTCTGATTTCTAGAGTTCAGTTAGACTCAAACCCCAAACTGCCCACTTCCAAAACCTCAAATGATATAGATTTTTTAAACAAATCTAGTTCTCTCTTTTTCTCTATATATACACACACTTACATATATATATATATAATATATATATAAAATGCTCTTAATTAAGAAGAGTGATTTTCTTGCATATCTATATTTCAAAGCATCAGTGTATTAATGCTAGAAAGCTCTCAGGTAAGAAATAAGAAAGACCAGAGGGGAAAAAGAAAAAAGCTATGAATAAATTTTGTCTTAAGGTTCTTTAAATCTCAACCAATTAAGCATCAATTGTCAGAGAGCACAAGCTGCTTTGTAAGCTTCTCACAGATATGAAAAGCCTCCTCATTTATTCATGTCATTGGTAAGTTCTACTCCAGGGACAGCTGCAGTTAGGTACCCCCACGTTCAGGAGCAAGTGTCATTTCTATATAGCCTAATTCCTGAAACGTTCAAAAGAACAAAGGAAGATTTTGACCCAATGAGAAAAAAGGCATGACAAGTTGAACATCAAACAAGAATAATTTCTTTAATGTCTACCTGATAGCTGCGGCTTTTTCCTCTGCAGTTGCGCTGCTGATTCTAATAGCAAAAGTAATGGTCATCGTTTAGACTACATAGACAGTAATGAGGCAAATCAAAACCAAGCGTGAATATACCTGACTGACAAAAGGTTTTAAAAGCAGAAAACTAAATCATCTGAAAGATCAAAACAGTGATAATTGCATTCTACACATAGGCTGAACAGTATCATGAGAAAAGACCGCTTCCTCCTTTAAACTTTATCTTTCAGTTCAGCCCTACAATAAGACCACCACCCACGCTGCTGCTGAGCTGTGCAGGACCACGTTCACTCCCACAAAACCCCTGCTGGGATTGCAGCACAAGTTTCTCTCTCTGACAGGTTCAATACCTACCCAGTAGCAGAGCACAGCAATCTATAAGAAAGAAGGGCACAGTCAACTTAAAGACCTGCCATCGTACCACTCTCCTTACATCAGAAATGAGCTTTGCACACATCAGCCAGCCTTTAGAAACCCACCCTGTTCCAGTGTTCTGCCTCTCTTGTCCAAGGAGAAATGAACGCCAGAAAAGTATCTCCAAAGAAAGATATCTGTAAGGCAATCTGCTTCTCAATCACCTTTCATCTGTCCATTTATGAATTGGGCAGTACTGAAAGAGGAATGAGATCTTACTCAAACCTGATTAAGATCAGCCTGAAGGAGTCATGCAGACACCCCTAGCAATTAGCTTAGGTTCTCTGTAACTGAGATCCTAATCCAAATACAGCAAGCTTATTCAAAGCCTTTAATCTGAAAGTTTCTCTTCATACAAAGATGAGACCGCTTTGAAAATAGACTCCAGAAAATAGACATTATATCTGCTTTGGTACTGATAACATCTGATGCTCTCTGCAAATCTGTATGCAGCAATAGTCCCCGCAAGGAAGGTCTGAATTCAGGCCTAGGCTCAAACTCCGTTGCTAACCCTCTAACTACTGAAGACATACTGAAGCAAGATTAATTCTGCATGAAAAGTACGTTAGATCTATTTATCTTTCAAGAACAAGGAATTTAGGAGGAAACTCAGGACGTAGATCAGATATATAAATAGAATCTTTATACTTATGAAGGAAGACACTATCAGGACAAATTTATTGGCTAATTAAATTCAGTGCCCTATACAATTAAATTCGTAGTCACGTTTACTAAACATATCACAATCAGTGCAACGGAAACCACATCAGCTCATTTCAACACAGCAGTGATATATGGTATCTAACAAGGTGAATTAATCCTGCAACAATAGCTAAGAATTATTTTTATTACCAGTTTCTAAAAGGGCTTAAAAAAACCCCTTTTCTAAGTGCTTGCATTTCCTCATCAGCATTAAACACAAATCACCTAACATGGAACTTTTCACACCTACAGCGTGCAGACTAAATACTATTGCATATTTTTAAACAAGCAGATCAAACATCGTACATTTTACTTGCAAGTATTTTCATGTATACGTATTTGCTTAACACTAGGCATTCCTACAGTCAGGCACATAAAGTGAAAACTAGAACTTGAAGCATCTTTCACAAACTAAAGACAGTTAAAAAAAGACCATGCACACTGTCTTCATTATTTTACTTGATGATATTAATGTTATTCTGAATGCAAAAAGTGTAGATACTGAGTTTTGTTTCCTGATTCAAAGCAAAACAGCACGGTTTTGAATCAGTGAAGTTTGGTTCTGCATTTAGAATGGCTTTAAAAGATAAGGTCTACAAGCAATTTGGAATCAAGACTGCATAAACAGACACTCAACTGTTGCTACACTAAATGAAGTTTCTGTAACCATGTCATATTGTCTTCACAGATCTGATATGCCTTATATTTGTAAAATTAGAGTACCTCATAGTCAGTAAATATACTATTTTTACTTAACTTTTTGGCATCAATACATCTCAGCTTGTCTTCCTGCTTCAAGAAACTTCTGACAATGTTCTACACAGATACGAGTCATCCTACTTCCCTGATATATGGAGATTCTAAACAATTCATTTTTTTCTATTAACAAGTAAACAGTCGATTAAAAAGTGCAAGTGAAGGGGAATGGCAGTGGGGCGCGTAGCTGGACGACACACAGAACAACTTTATTTTTAAATCTAGATATAAGACTAGTTCTGCTTGCTGTTTTCAAGCATCTCTTTTCCCTGGGAAATATATACCTGTTTACTCCTTTATATCTGGGGTAAGGGGGGACACGGGAGGGAAGCGGAAGCGAAAATAATTTTTAGGGACACGCTGCTAAGAAGCTGAGAATCTCAAAGGCTACACTAATCAAGGAAAATCTATGCTTTCAACACTTCACAACTTTCACACTGGAAAAAATGTCCAGAGAATGAAAAAAGCACTCTTCTAAGAATCTTGAAGTCTGTTAAAGCGTATCTGTAAGAACAAAAAAATCTACAAGCAATAATATTCACAAATAAACCATTTTCCTTATGTCACATTCACTCTAAGAACAAAATAGTTCCTGGAAGAGTGACTTGGTGGTCAGCTGTCAAAGCGAAATTTAATTTAGCAGTAACAATAGGCAAGGTATGTCAGTCTAAGTGCTCAGTAAAAACCATGAAGACCTCCTTGAACAAAATGCTTTCAACATAAGTTGTATTCATAATAAAATTTTAGATTTTCACCTCTGCAAAGAAAAAAAAGTATTGTGGAATACTTCCTTCTTATTATAAATTTTAAAATACATAAATTATGAAAATTATAATTTGTATTTTCTTCTGAAAATTACCATTTTTCCTCTATTTCTCCATGTATCTTCATAAAAGCTACTGATGTTTTTTCCAAAAATAGATCAATTGTCTTGACAGTCCTGAGCATGTTAACTTCTCTGAAGACAGCGGCTGCTTTGTTTCTATTCTGCAGAAATATAGCACCAAATGTTACTAGCTAGGCTCTGAAAGTAGCTCATGTAATTTGCTGGCATTTACTTGATTATTTTTATATTAATTTACTAAGCCACCTTTCTTTGGCTAAATGGTATAAGCACTTAAGCTCCTTAATACATTCATGTAGTTGAAACAGCAGAAGCTGGTAACCAAGTCACTGGATCATTCATAAAGGCCTCTGCTAGAAGTTACTCTTGGAAAATAATCAAGCTTTAAATGGTAGAAGTATTTTTGCAAAGCCTAAGGCATTTCACTGATTTAACACCCCAATCCCCCACCCTGGTTTCGTGGAGGTGTCAGGAGGAGGAAAAAAACTAAAACAAAACCCAAAAAAACCCAAACAAACAAAACCTACCACTTTAAAAGGCCAAAAAGCAAAAGTGAGTTTAATCCCAAGAGAACAAAAAACAAGACTGTGACCTAGAGATCCAGGTCTGGAACTAGTGAGCAAGGATTTCCTTACCGAAGCTATTACACTCACAGCTGGAGAAGAAAGTACGTCTATTTTACTAGAAAGAGGCTAGAACCAAAGAACTAGCCGACTTATATCATCTTTTTCTCCTGGCAGAATACTTACAGGCCAGTGTGTTAGCTAACCACTGAGCCAGTGCACAGCGTACCAGCTTCACAACACCATGACTCCAAGCCTAGCTGAGCACTTCTGGAAGCTGAAGAGCAACATTCCTGAGAGGAAAAGTCCGAGATTGCTCTTATTCTGCTCCTTGTTGCTCAAACAGTCCAAAAATTTGTTTTTAACAAAATACAAATGTCCATTGGAAGCAGTCACTAATCAGATCTGAAAAAAAAGCAACTCTACAGGGAGTTATCAAGAGGTGTTAGTTGCCATGTTATTTAAGACATTACTATAGTCTACAAAAATTTCAGATTTAAGGGAATGGTGAGACAGGGATAATAGCTTGCCCAACATGCTGCTTTTTCAATTAAACTGGATAGGACGACTAACCTTTTTTGAAAAAGATTCAGCTTTCATGCCTGCTTTTTGCTTTGTTTCCAGATAAATGCAATTCAACCTTACCGAAGCATTTAAAAAGCTCTAAGAGCAGTCATTTGAAAATGTAGAACATGAACTAAGGTGACTACACTTTACAATGTAACACCTGAACACAAGGACTGAATAATTGTATCAGTTTCTCTGGAACTTTTCAGGGGAGAAAGAGGGTATTCAGGGAATTTAGAGAAGGGAAACAGGCAGGAGGAAGATGAGGAGCTGACTGAAGATAGCATGGGTTACTCTCCTGCAAATACTGATACCATTTCACTGTGTACATGAACCTTCATAACATCACTACCTTTAATATGAAAATTTGAAGATAACAGTTGTGGAATATTATAGTACTTTCCACTTAAGACAAAAGATTTCTCAGGACATTTGATGTTTGGGATTGATGTTTACTCTTCCACATCAATAAAGCAAAAACTTTCTAAAGTTAAAATAAGGCTTCTGTAATATAGTAGTATTAACTGTACAAAACAACAAAAAAAAAAACCCCTCCACCACCCCACATATTATAGCCAAGCAGACAGTTTGAACATATTCTTCTCAACCACTGGAGTGGGGAGAGAATCAAGAAATACTCTGAAACATTTCTATGACCCTACGCAAAAAAATAACAACCAAACCTTTAATTTCAAATCCACCTTAAGTCAATGCATCTGTACTCTACTCACTGATGTACAAAAAGTGCCTACATTAGTAGGCATACAATTATTCATATGATTTTCATCTTGGGTAGAAAGAGACCGTAAGAATTTCTCAGTCTATGAAAATAATTGAGTAAGTGACATGCGTTTTAAATAAATATTCTGAGAACACTGACCCAAAGTGCTTCACAAGTAATCATGATGCACACCTGGTATTGTATGAAAAGTACAGATATTCTTAAAGCAAGCCTCAGCTTTTCAATTCTACAATAGCAATTCTTCACAAAAAAGAGGAGAACTAAACACAAATGCAAAAAGGGGGGAAAAAAGCAAGATAATTACACACAACCAAAAATTTTACTACTAATAACGCAAGATTACTGAGGATTGCAGCCTCCAGCTCATAAAACTACAGAAATGAGTGACAGGTTTAAAAAAAAAAAAAAATCACCATTAAATGAAATTGTATTTCTATGCATCTGTCTATGTACCTAGTAGGAAATCTCTGCTTTGAGTGATTCAAGGCTGCCATTTTAATCTTCTGATTTTGGAGCCCACAAATACAGTTAATTCAAACCTTCCAATCAAACTTTCTCTCTCTCCATTTCAACAAAACATTTTAATTCCTCATGTTCAGCGTATATTTAAGAAAAACATATCTGAGAAGAATTATTCACGACACTTTGTGGGGAGGAGAATGGTGAAGTGTGTTTTAATTCAATAGTTCCCACTGAAAATTACTTATTATTCTAAATTTGATACAAATCAATAATGGAGAAGGCATATGGCAAGAAACCAAAGTTTGGTTTTAATATTAACAGAGTTTTGTCCATCTAATAAATCTATTCTGAAAGAGCTAATTTGATATCACCATTCTTAAAATTAAGACCAAAATATAAATTTCAGTTTCTATAATGCAGTGCTTCAATTCTTCCTCAAACCATTTTTCCTTGATTTTATTTTTTTATTCTAATTAGAAGTCATCTTTAGCAGAAAAGATACTAAACCACAATGACCATATTTTGTTTCAGACACAACACTTAAATTTTGCGTACACACCATCACATAAAATATCAACACAATTATAGTTTTTACTTTTAAGAAAACTAAAAATAGAGAATATTGGTTTGTTTTCTTGCCATTCCATCTTGTGTTGATTATTTGATGGACCTGGATCATTTGGAGTTTTTTAAGCCTTGGAAAATCCTCAAATGTCACAGCAGTAAGTGCAATAAGAACTTAAGAGAACTTGTTTTCTGTAAATTACACATAAAATACTATTGTTCCAACAATATTTTCCTTAGATTAGTAATTAACATCAGCACTTTCCTCAAAAAAAGTCCAGTGAAATCTTGTAGCAACACAAATTGTACCAAAAACATTTTTCAACAATCAGTTTTTCATGCCATCTGCTGTCATTTTCAGCATCAATGTGAAAAGTCTCAAAACACTGCACTACAAGCCTCCTTTCATTGGCTTCTATCAAAAGAAGATGTCTTTAAGTGAGAAGCATCCTTCCCTCTACCCAAGTCACCCTACATAACTTTTACTTTATGGTACAGCAGATGCTTCTGTACAAATTATCACAATTAATTTATTCCCTTGTTCATAGATTCAAGACTAATGCTGCTTTATGGCAGATATTTGAAGAACCAGACAAACTATCAATTTATGGTAACTAACCATTGACTACTTCCATAATATCATCTACAGAAAAGAACCTATCAAATGATTTAACAGATGAAATCAGCAAAAACAAGAGGCAGTATGCTTCACTGACTACAGTCAAGCACAAGTGTTAAGGTAGTACTTAAAGAGCACAGATATCATCCATTTGAACAATCACAAACTCTGTATGATTTCTTGTTTCATATAAACAAATGTATAGTTTCAGTGTCACATTAAAAAACAAAACAAAACAAAACAAAAAAAACCACCCAAACAACACAAACCAACCTGCATTCAAAATATCATAGAATAGTTTGGGTTGGAAGGGATCTTTGAAGGCCATCTAGTCCAAGCCCCCTGCAATAAGCAGGGACATCTTCAACTAGATCAGGTTGCTCAGAGCCCCATCCAACCTGACCTTGAACACTTCCAGGGATGGGGCAGCTACCACTTCTCTGGGAGACCTTTTTCAATGTTTGACAACCCTCATTGCAAAAAATTTCTTCCTCATATCTAGTCTAAATCTCTTTTAGTTTAAAACCATTATCCCTTGTCCTGTCGCAACAGGCCCTGCTAAAAAGTTTGTCCCATCTTCTTATAAGCCCCCCTTTTAAGTACTGGAAGGCTGCAGTAAGGTCTCCCTGGAGCCTTCTGTTCTCCAGGCTGAACAATCCCAACTCCCTCAGCCTGTCTTCATAGGAGAGCTGCTCCAACCCCCTCTGATCATTTTTGTGGCCTCCTCTAGACACACCCCATTAGGTCCATGTCTTAATATTGGCATACTATTTAGCTGGTAACCTTCTTATACATAAGGGTAAGATGGGGGAGTGCAAAATGTGACAACAGTGTTTTGTCTTGTTTTTTTTTTGTTTTTTTTTTTGTTTTTAATTATACAGAACTCACTATGTTTAAAGTTGTTATTATTATTACAATATTACCTTCAGAGTCCTTTATTTCCGGAACATAACATTCTCTGAGACAGCCACACGTATTCCCAGCTTTGGCAACTGATGCAAGATCCTCTTCTAATCCACAGTTGTCTTTATATTGTGCTTGCAAACACACAGATAAGATAGAAGAGATTTGGCCAAGATACTACAGAGTACAGGTACTAGTGAGAGAAAGGAAAAAAAAACTAAACACAAACAACAACAACAAAAAACCCCACAACAATAAAAAAACCCAAAAACAACCAAAAAAACCCAAACCAAAAAAAACCACCACAACAAAAACCCCACACACCAAACCACACCACACCTACAAACTGCTCATCTTAGAACAGTCAACTTACTTGCTGTCCTAAGCAACACTTTGGGATTTTTTTGTGTGGCAGAGAAGAAAATCCAGTGACTGGAAAATCATTTCACTTGAGGAATTTCCATAATATTGAAGACGCTGCTGCTGTGAAGAGCTGTAACCGTTGTTCGAAAGAACTACAGTGAGGAGTGCCATGACGCAGAGGTGTATAGCTCCAGACTGTCCATCTTTTACTTCTGTCCCCTAGGGTCACTTCCATTCCTTACAGTCATTTCAGGTGCATTTAAAGGAGAAGATTAAACCCTATTTACAGCCTTCCTGCTTTTCATCTGAATCCTCAGTCCTTGGGGTGGGGGGGGAGGAGCAGAATAATCAGTTATACTCTATAGACTGAGGATCAGGCACACATCATGAATAGTCATCTAAATTAGACAATGTTTCCTATTCACCGATACCTTAAATATATGTATTAAAAAAATTAAATAGAGGTACAAACCAGACTAACACAGGTGACAGAGCCCACCTAGAGAGCGTCTATATTAATGAAGAGGTAACATCATAAATCTGCAGCACATAGAAGTGTGAACAAAATTTTAAGCTCAAGAAAGTAATTGGTTTCTTTCTACAAGTGGATTGCACGGGTGCAAACATGCACAGCAACTTTATAAGATTTCATCTATGACATTTTTAAAAAAAACTTTATGCAGTTAACTATTACGCTTCTTGGGTATTTTTGGAAGACACACTTAAGTATAACAGTTATATAAACACACAGAGTTCTCCACAAGTTAGAAGAAAGCAGCTTTTAGGCTGCACTTTTTCACTTGGAAATGTCTATTTGCAACAAACTAAAACAACCACTACATTACCAAATCATTGTGTAAACAAAAGGAGCTCCTCCTCAAACTTTATGTGATAGCAAAATCTAATAATGCAGGGGTCTTAACATTATCACATACACAGAAATTTGTTTTTATTTAAGGCTAAATAAAACAGCTGAGGCCATTACGAGCAGAAAAGGACAGTCTTCTCACCAGCAAGTTCATTTTGTCTATGAGGTTTGATAACACCAGATGTTTCCTAATGCTGTACAAACAGAAGTCGTTAAAATTTATTGCTGTGAAAATCAGATACCTTTCTAGAATACTTATTAATATGCAAATACACAAGATTCAACCTGTGTCTAAACATCAAATTAGAGTCAAACTTCCATCAGAAAATTGAAATATGTCAATTAGATTGAATTCTAAAACTAAGTCAGAGCTGAACACAGAAGAAAATTACTGCTATTTTATGACATCTTATTTAGAAACAAAAAAGAGGCAGAGTGAAAATCAGTATTTCACAGTAACTGCCTAGATTTCCTTCTGGATTTTAGTACTGAGGAAAAGTAACTCAGTTTTACTGATTAAAATTTCCAGTAAGACTGACTTAAGACCTGTGAGTTGCAGAAAAGGATGAAGAAAATCTAGAGCTAGACAGATGATGATCTGTCCAGGTGAAACACTGAACAGCCATTCATTTTTTTTCCTTACATCCTTAAGTATTAGATGGGCAAAAGACAAAAAGAGTGAAGCCTTGTCCCTCTTTGTCTAAGCAATTATTTCATTTCCAACCCTTGGGAAAGCTTCCGGAGCAACCAGTTCCCAGGTCTTCCAAAAGACACCTGACTGGCAAAAAACAACTACTAACACCACCAACCCCCCCACTCCAAAAGAAGCAAAAGGCACAGATACAGCCTTACACTCCACACTCCCCTGTTCAAAGGGCTAACCTGAACCACTGTGGGAACTATGCAGAGGGCCAGTTCATTCTTAAACTTATCCACAGAATGCACTCAAAGAAATTGACTCCTGCAAGTCATCATTCCTCTATTTCTCCTGAGAGAATAGGTTTCACATTATGTATTCAAAGCTACAAATATATATACACATCACAAAGTAATTCCTCTGTACATCAGAGAGCCTAAGAAAGAGCAGTAGCGCAACACTGACTCACCATCCTGTGTTCTTGCCAATTAACAGTCCAAAAGGTTTTTGCACTGTGTTGAGCAGCTGTTATTTGAGGTAGCTTGCACATAGTGGGTAAGGACATGGTTGAAAAAAGTTTTTAGTCAAGCCCCTAAAAGCGAGCCGCTCTAATGAGGAAACTAAAATAGTGCCAAGTTCGGTAAATACATGCTCAAAAGCCAGGTCATATAACGGCACGTGGGTACAATTCTCTCGTCCTTTTTACCACGGGAAGCTCCAACATAAGCCTGGGTAATAAGAGCCAGCAAAGTTTGTGTCTCTGTAGTGAAATACAAAAGGTCACCTTTAGCGAATTAAATTAAATGCGCAATAAATCAGGCAGCAAAGCTGCATAGCCACTGCAACTTGTTTAACTGTCCGTTGTATATAACAGTTAATGGGTGAGGGAGGGAATCTACACACTCAGTATTTCAACAGAATTTTTTGCTATTCATCCCCACAAAAGAAAACCGTTCTAACCTTCAAATTTTTGGTGACATCTATAGTAATTTAGAATTTCCAACTAGATAACTGAATGTATGTTTTCTAATAATTCTACCAATATACAATTCCTGAAGCTGCTACAATAATTCTATTACTTGGCCCCATGAGATAGTTTTCCACATTTTTAAAATCCTCTAATAGGTATTCTGACTTTTTACCAAAAACAGCATTTCTAATTTTTGCAGACACATAATCTAGACAGCAGCCACATCCTAAACGACAGCTTTCCTAAGAAACAGCCAATGCAAGATGAACATAAATAAAGCTGTTGTGCATCATAAATAAGACCTCTGCTCATTCTGTTGCTAAAAGCCCTGATGTTTTAAACCTATTTACCCATTATTAAAAACCTTACATCTCTTATTTGAATAGCTCTTACATTGAAAAATAAATTAAAGTGATTCCACAGTTTTCAACAAGAAAAGCGCATATCTATTTTGCCTTAAAAATAAAGCATAGGCTGATGGCTAGGAATATGGCTGAAAGCTGTAACATTCCAGTTGGCACAACCAACTGGCTATTTCAGTCTCCAGTTTTTTATGCATCCTACAAGATCATTTTGATTTGAACTTATTAGTCTTCTGAAGACACCAAATACATTTCCATACGACTGCAGGAGTCACTATGTCTCAGGGAAACATAGTACTTCCTGGAATACTTAACATGCCAAGGCATCAGGGTTATTACTATTGCTCCATGCTGAGAGCTCCTATTACCAGTTCTGCCATTAACTCAGACTGAAGTTCAATTCTGGCTGGCTCCTTGACAAGATATTTAAGACAATCAAATAGTTACAAAAACTCTTCTCGTACTTTTTGCATTCAGGCAAGTTGAGTTCTTGTTGCTGGTTTGTATTTTGTTGTTTTAATTTTCTTCTGAAGAGCTAAAACAAAATCTTTCTCCTTCAAATTTCAATACAGAGACTACATTTGCCAGGACATTTTGCATAAAGAGTTCATATCCATCAAACTTGTATTACATTTGTTTTTTTCAGCTAAGCTATTGTTCAGCATACCTCTAAAAAATCTGCTGACACACTAATAACTTTCACCATGAATCCCTACAAATGCACTGTTTTTTAAAAAATACAAGTACCTTTCATCTGCAGTTTTCAAGATCTCAAAGAATTTTTAACATCGCATAGTGCATTTCCATGAATGAATAGGGACGCCATCAAGAGGGATGTGGACAAGCTTGAGAAGTGGGCCCATGTGAACCTCATGAGGTTCAACAAGGCCAAGTGCAGGGTCCTGCACCTGGGTTGGGGCAATGCCCAGTATCACTACAAGCTGAGGGACAAAAGGATTGACAGTAGCCCGGAGGAGGAGGACTTGGGGGTGTTGGTGGATGAGAAGCTCAACATGAGCCAGCAATGTGCACTCACAGCCCAGAAAGCCAACCGCATCCTGGGGTGCATCAAAAGAAGCATGGCCAGCAGGTCAAGGGAGGTGATTCTGCCCCTCTACTCCGCTCTTGTGAGACCCTACCTAGAACACTGTGTCCAGCTCTGGGGCCTTCAGCACAGGAAAGACATGGACCTGTGTCATGGTTTAGGGTGGACTGGCCACTGAGATGAATGACAGATGCTCTTCCCCACCTCTCTCTCCAAGGAAAGGGGGGAGAGAGAGAGAGACTTATGAGTTTAGAAGGAACTAAACTAGTTTAATGAAATATTAATAACAAAATAATAAAAAGAAAATAATGAAATATATACAAAACGATATCAAGCTCTCAGAATGACAGTCACGTCACCAGCAGGCACTGGGGAAGTCCCACACTGGACTCAGCAACGGACAGGAACTGGATTCCAGATCTGGATTCAGGAATGCATGGATCGGGATCAAAGGCAGACGAACAGAGTCCTCCGCGGATGCCAGCCACTGAAGAAAGACGGCTAACCCTTTGATCCCTCAGCTTTTATACTGAGCATGAGGCAGATGGGATGGAATACCCAGTTGGTCGGTTTTGGGTCACCTGTCCTGTCTGCTCCTCTCCACAGGTGCAACCCCTCTACACTTTTCCCCTTCTGACCCTCCAAGAGGGCAAATAACAAAGTTAGCCTTGGTTGTTACAGCAATAAGGATAAGCAAGAGCCCCTCTGCATCCCATTCCTTGGCATCAACTATAAACATCAGTCTTCTTACTCTGAGAGCAAACAGTTTCTGCACAACGTGCTGTTAATTTCGGTAGTTAGAAGAGGCTTAGCTAAAAAGTAAAATTACTGAACAGAAAATTGGTTCTGTTTTACCAATTTTTTACAGTAAGGGTGGTGAGACACTGGCACAGTTTGCCAGGGAGGTGGTAGATGCCCCATCCCTGGAAGTGTTCAAGGTCAGGTTGGACAGGGCTCTGAGCAACCTGATCTAGTTGAAGATGTCCCTGCTCATTGCAGGGGGCTTGGACTAGATGGCCTTTAAAGGTCCCTTCCAACCCAAACTATTCTATGATTCTATCATAGCCTTCTACGTGTTCTGGAACTCTCAAACTGTCCCAGTTCTACTGGCATCGTCATTGTTCATGTGCAGGAGCGCAGTTTCCCTGTCCAGTGAAGATAATATAAATTAAAAAAGCAGGTAAATGAATGGAATTATCATCATCTGTCTCAGGTGGGTGCAAAGAATGAAAGGTAAGATTTTTCAAAATAATCTACTTCCACACCTAAATTCCTTTGACTTTGAAAGTCTGTGGGATTTATGAACACAAAATCCTCAAGATACTGGACAAACCAAAATTATTTTACCAGTACCAAGCAGGAAGTCATTAAGTAACAAGAGCTAGGAACTGAGCTGATATCTGCTGAACTTAAATCTACTATTCTCACCCCAACCTTTCCTTCATTCTTCAGCACTACTGTGATATTTGCAGCTCCAGGGCTACTTTAAAGACTAGAAATAATCTTAATTCTCAAACAGCTGTCTATCACATGATTAGAGAAATGGATTCTAGACTCCAGGTTAGATTTAACCAAGGAAGACATTTCTCTGCAGCTGAGTTAAAAACTCTTTAGAAAGGTGTTTTGTTGGTTTGGGGTTTTTTTAAATAAAAAACCCAACCAAACAAAAAAAACTAAAAAAACCCTCACAAACAAACAAAAAAACCGAAACAAAAACAACTACCACAAAAAAACCAAAACAAACAACAACACACACCCAAAAATCACACAAAAGACAAAAAAAACCCCCCCTTCAATTATCAGTAGTGGTAATGGGCAAGCTATTCTATGTAAGAAGCTGTTGTTTAACTTTTAGTGATACAGTTCAAGCCGCCCTGAGCAACTTTCACTCACTCCCCTCTCACACAGAATACAATGTTTACCAATTTAAACTTGGAATGTAAGTTAGTTTCAAGTCTTACCTGTAGCAATAAACAGAGAGGAAAGTACAACTTAAACAGTGTCTAGCATCAATATACCCAAATGTTCTACTTTGAAGTTATGTGTCTATTCTCAACGCAATGGATGAAAAATCTGGCTGAACAAGTAGGTTCCTGACCCACTAAACAAGCCAATCATAAAATCAAAAATTATTTGACCAAGACACCTATAATAATACCAGCACCAAATGGGGGAGGGCTGGGATGAACCCACAGCCCAAACTCTGTGCATAACATAAACCAGAATTATACAAGTTATCTAAAAGTGTTCTTCCAACAATCTATATACATATATATGTGTGTGTATATATATACACACATACTATATATATATATAAATGAAATAAGAATACTTTCTTCCTCCATGACTAATACACATCTAAATTAACTATTTGCAAGTAATGGGATGAAAAAAGAATGAAAACACAAAAGTCTGAGCTGCAATAAAAGAAAACTGAGGGACTGGGGAAAAAGCAGTTTGTTTAGTTTTGTGGGCTGGGGGCAGGGTGACGGGAAAATAAGTAACCAGCATAAAACATAACTGAAAGTTCCTCCAGGGAAAAGAGCTGCATAAATCCGTCCGAAAGAGTGAGGGACTGCTCGACTGCAGAAAGAAAACAGCATGCAAGAGGATTCAGATGCAAACTGACATACAGAATGCTTCCATCCGGCAAAGATATTGAAGAGTTTTAAGACACGAAGTCACATCCAAAATACAGCTACACAGACTAAGATGTAAAAAATAAAACACCTGCTAGCAACAGAAAAGTAGTTTCAAAATGCTTCATGTATGAAAGACAGAACTTGGTAGGACAAAGACTAGGACTGATCAAGTACACAGCCTCTGGAACTGCTCAGGGAGATTGGCAGAACATGGCAAAGGACAGTACAGTCCGAAGGGTAAGAATTACTAGAATGGAGTCAGCGCTCTGAACAAATGCTATTTGAAAGAAACAATTAGAGACTGGCATATGTTCCAAATCGATAAATGGAGGTAACTCTAGGACAGAGTATAATGGTCACATAAAAGAATCTAAAATGCAAATAATTTACCACTGAACAACATAGTTTTAGAAGCACTACAGCTTTAGAAATTCTACCCACCAAATACCCTGGCATACATTTTAACCTATTATCACTCCTTCAGTAAACTGCATACCCAAAGGTGCTCTTCCACTTTTGAGGAAAAAATAACACTTCATGTTGTTAGATAAACAGGTTCTATAGGAAACTGGTCTAAAGGCAATAGAAGTCAATGGAAAGCCATTGTTGACTTTGAGATTATTTGGGCTGGGATGTATAGAAATAGTTATCTGCATATGAAATTAAATTAAGCCTGAATGCTTGATTTCTAGAGATACCAGTCAGTCCCCTTCCTTTGTGGCTGCTGACATTAAGTTGAAAGACATTAGAAATGCAAAAAAATTTAACAGTAAATCAGTGACATGATGCAAATTGAACATGCAGTCCTCATTAATATTAGAGGAGTGTTATGACCATATTTTTAATACACCATCAGAAAGCTGAACAACAATTAACGCAAAATCTAGAAGAACAGCAGATTCAAATTAAATAACCCTATACTTATTAGAAACAGTATCACTGTGAATTCCAACTACTCTGAACCTCAGTATCTCATTGATCCTCATCTATAACCCCACCATCTTCTAGAACACCTCTTTCTAGGGACCTTTTCTCCTCCAGGTTCTCTTTCAGCTGCTGTGAAATTGTTGAGTTCGCTGGACTGGCTTTACTAAGGCTACTTGCAAATCTTAAATTTAGTTGCAACTGGATTTCAGTTGGAGAGAAGCTTCCTCCCACAAGACAGACTTGGATGCTTTGGTATTAAGAAACAAAAACCTTATTTTCATCCCTTATTTTAAACAGCTTAACCTAAATCGTACTATAAAAAAGTCAGCATTTAAGTACAAGTTTATTGAAGGCTAAGAACTTTCCTGGGGGGAAAAAAGCTTTATAATAAACTGATTTCCATTACATTAAAAAGATACTGTTCCTCGATGCAAAGTACAACATCCATCTCCTGTTAAGTAGTAAGTAAAATGTCCGTTAATCAGGAAAGCATTTTTAAAATCCACAGAAAAATTCTAAGCCAAAAAATAATGCGAACTTTAACTCTATCTAGTATTTCCTCCCCCCCAATATTCCTGGAAACCCCAGGAGATAATATCTACTCTTTTTATACCTAATCACATGAAGACACACTCTTAGGGCACTGAGCAGGAGAAAACAATGTGTCACCTTTTTCCAGGGTGAGCAGAGTCCTACAGTGAGGTGTCACATTGGGTGAGCACTTAACAGAGAACAGTTTTCAGGTAACTTTGGATAACTCATTAATTCATTCAACTTACTTTTTTCCATCAATGCTCTTAAGTTGTCCAAGGGCTACTTGGAGGTTTAATGATTTCTTTTTTAATATAAAACACTTGAGCAACAATGGTTGCTAAGGCAGCATTGATTTATCAACATGCTACCTTAATATATTAACGCTCAACTCTTTTTGGCCGATTTTGTGCAATTACAGACAAGTCCCTTTGAAGATAGCTAGAAGCAATCAAACACCCAGAAGCAATCAAGACCTAGAGTGATAAGCACAAAATGGAACTAAAAAGGTTGTTCTCTCAAACTGGTTACCCTGCCCAAAGGGGGAAGAGCTGCAAGAATTACTGCTGTGGGGCTGCCAGCAAAAAGGGCAGATAAGGATGGTTCAGAGTGATCACTGCCAAGAGCTGTGGACATCAGCTGGTTGCACAGATAACTGTGCACTGTTGACAGGATAGAAACCTGGTTACGATCTTAAGTAGATGATGTTTGGTCAGCACATGCACTCAGTTATCTGAGGTCCTCTTTCAAATTTGTTTGACATTGATCCATGAGTTTGAAGAGAGGACCAATAGACAGAAAAAAAGCATAGTTACATAAGGTATGTGATTTCGGAAAGGATGCCAAAGGTATATTAACACAATAAAGGGCAGGGGGAGCCAACTTACACAACTCAGGAACATAAGGGAACTCCTAGAACTGAGTCCAGTCTCATTAACATCCATTTATATAAATCTCATTAATGCACAAATTCCCTTCTAAATTCAAACTTTTTGTGTTCCACAGTTCTTGGTGAAAGATTCCTCCAGAATTTCACAAACTATAATTTAACAAAAATTTCAAAATAACAGTATTAAAAAAAGTGCAATAGCGTATGCTGGAGGTATAGTTACTCGATTTAACTAACCTTCTAGGTCTTCTCCAAGACAAATTTTCAGTCATGCTATTTAGGTCAAATCTCCTGGTATAATAAAACCATAATAAAGACAAGCTTGTAGATGACTACATGGATTCATGCCCTGGAAAGAACGCTAGGCAGAAAAAGAGGAGAGGAAGTAACAGCCAGGTTTTACACTTGTGTTTTGCTTACTCCTGAACTAAACCAAATGAAAAAGGAAGATGACTTTTCATTACTCTGGGAAATCCAGGCAAGATAGAATATTCAATCTTGTGTTAATCAAATAACAAATGCTACATTTTTATATATGAGAAGTCTCAATTCAGAAAACCAGCAAGTGGCTTCTTGAAGATAAAAGAGAATTGGTATAATGGCTATGGGGTCTCCACATACTAATTAAGGCAGTCAAATGCTATAACCCAGAATGGAATTCATCTCACAACTCTGTCTCCATACAGCCCAACTGCACAGAAAACCTGCTAGAATTCAGAATTCATCCACCTTTTTATTAAAGTTTCTAAGCTGTATGCAGTAGTTCTAATAAGCACACACTTTAAAAAAAATATTAAAGGGCGCTATATCCCCATGGGTATCTTGAAACATGTTTTCAATCATTTCTAGTTTTAGTTATAAGGCTGATGCCACTTTATTATATTTTGCAGGTAATGCATACTCCTAGGTAAACTACAGAGTATAACTGAGTTTGTCAACATGCAATATTATCATTTTTATTTCTACAGCAAATAAGAAAATAAAAAGGTTTAAGCCAAAGAGAAAGATTCAAATATTTATGTAAATATTTCATCCTATAAAGCACTTCCGTTTCCAGAACTTCAGCTAAGCTATTCTTAAAAAAACAACAACAACAACAAAAAAAAGAAAAAGAAAAATAGCTCTGTACTATTCATTTCATTTATACTTTAACAAGTTTATAATCTAAAACACCTATTAGCACATATTAAAAGACACTGAAACAGCTGAATTTGGCCTCCATGTCAAGGTTACAAGCAACATGAACAACAACCAGGAACTGAATTCAGTGTTCAATTTCCCAATTTTGATTCCAATTTTTTTTAATTAAGTTGCCTTTAAAGGGTCAACTGTATTTCACAGAATTAAGTAAAAGTAGTAGTAAAGTCAGGATGACAGAACTAGTTCCGTGAACTAGTTTTTTCTATTTGTCCTGTTCTTAAGAGATTTTGAACATGGGTTCACATCCCATTTGCAATACCACAAATCACAATACTGTGTGCTGTGAAGAAAGCTTAATTGGTTTTTTTCCCCAAATAGAAGGGGCATTTCAAGCCATTTCAGATTTTATTCACTTCCCAAAATTATACAGTATATTTGGCACAAAGGTTTCTTCGTTTCCTTTACAGAAATTTTAAGGACACAATGTAGAAATTCCTACATTTTATGAACATCATTGGCAACTTGTTCTTCATAATATCTTGAAGCAGCATTAAAGTAGTTAAATTGATTGTGCAAATATGAGCTAAAACAAAACAGCCATTTATTCTTGATTTGGGACAGGATATTTGTAACAAATGAGATACACTCGCTATCCATGGGTCATTAGACATATGAAAATAATTTATATTAACCAAGTTGCACACTTCAAAGAACATTTTTAATACCTGCCAATATCATTCCTTAAACCACAAGCTATATAATGCATTTAATTTTTGCTTTTTCTGTTCAGTAAGGATCTTCCATCTGATATCACTGGTACGCCCGAGAGGTCGAGACATCTGGCAAAATAAGACAGATTGCAGTACACACTTCAACTGATTCTTTGCTTCCAAATAAATAAATAGTTAATCATTCGTTTGGGGTGGGGTTTATTTTGGTTTGGGGGTGGGTGGTTTTGGGGAGGTTTTTTGGTGTTTTTTTGGTTTTGGTGGTGGTGGCAGTGTCTGTTTTAGTTTTTTACAAAGCAAGTCCAAGACTTCCAAATCATTTAGTATGTGCATTCAAATGGTGAGACAAATTCATTTTACAAGGTAAAATGCATCTAGTAAACTAAAGTTTCGGGAAAATATATAGTCTTGACAAGTTCTCTGTAGCCAAAATACCTATCATAATTGTAAACTGTAATTCTAGATATATTTGTCCATATGATAAAATACGTAATAAATAAAAGGCCTTGTTATTTACAGATTTAGATCATTTACAGTGACTTCAAAACCTGGATTTGTTTCATATTTGTATTTTTTTTTTTCTGATATCGCATTAGAATGATTTCATAAAGCTAGTCACAACTGGGTTTTTGGTGGTTTTTTTTGTTGTTGTTTTTTAAAGTGATCCCTGTAAGTAAGTGCTAAAGAAGAAAGTCACAAAAGAGCAAAACTAGCTCAAGGTAGGTCAACAAAGAAAGCTAGATGCAAATCAACATCAAGCCTGGTTCAAACCTCCCCACACTAATATTCTAGGTAGAACACAGCAAACCTTTTTGCAAGCTCTGATTACATACCTTAGATTATCTCATACATACATCTCTAAAGAGGAGTGATACAGGTAAAGTGAACAATTACAAGCAAAAAACTGTAAGAGAGTTTCATTTATATTCATACTCTAAAACATTAAATCCCACCTTTGTTAAAGACATTCATTCTGTTACTGCAGATCAGCTCTAGATCATTAACAAATACTGTACAATCAAATCCAATACCCTACAGTTGCAGTCGCAAGAACCAAAAGTTCCTATGAAACAATTAGTTTATGCATACCATTTGTATCTAGTTTTGCTTCTTAAGCTACTTGGATACCTTTCCCCCCCAACACTTTTCTTAAAAAAACCCTAAAAATAAATTAAAAAAAAAAATCACAATAATATAGCAGAGTCATAGTAAAAGCAAATTTTGCTATTTCTCTACGACTATTTCTGTAAAACCATCTCTGTAAAAGAATTAGTACAAGAGTAGGAAATGAACTTTACATATTATGTGCCAATTGCAGACTTCAAATACAGGGGGATTTTATTTTGGCAACAACAAAATCTAAAATGAAGGTAGGAAAGCTCAGACTTATTTTGAGCAAGTTTATCAAAATGAGTGCAGCACCATATAAAATATTCTATTTGCCACTTAGCTGCCAATTCTGCAAGTACTTATGTACTTGCTTATCTTTAGATACCCAAGTAGTTCCCTCGGGATAAGTCCATAAATTCTGTACTACCAGTATCTGGGCACTACACTTTCCTTCCTTAGCCCTTTGCCTGTCACCATAGATTACTCTTCTCTCTACAGTGGCCTAACTGTATGATTAACTTTGAAGTCTGTTTGAACATCTATTTAAAAATATAAAAGGGGGGGAAAGAAAATATCTTCCTTATGTTGGGTGCTATATATATAAGATGGAAAGAAGAAATAGAAATAATATCATGTTTAAAGAAACAAAAAAATATTTTTAAGAATCAGTAATGGTATGTCGTGCTTTGAAAAGAAAGATATACAGGACCAAAATACGATTTCAATATGACTGTGCACTAATGAGTTCATTTGGAGATGTCTTAGGAAATTGTATGTACCACAGCTTCAATTAAAATTTAGTCCCAGTAGAATTTAACAAAAAGAATTAATTTTCTTTCTCAAAATAAATACTTAGTATATTCTATCATCAGTAATTTATTCCTTGCACAAAGAAGTTATAAAATTTAGAATTGCATTTTGAGTCTTATGTTATTTAATCAAGTTATGACAGATCAAAGTATTTCCTGCAAATCAAAAGAAAGGCTATTAACATCACTTACTTGATTGAAGGTTTGGAGAAGTTTCATCTTCACTTCAGGTCAACAACTTTAACAATCACTGAAAAGACATGCTTTGCTATTTATTGCTCTTCAGTGGAAAAAGAAAATGAACCAACCAAACCGCACGCACATAAGAAACCCACCAGCAGTGACATCTTGCTATCCATAAGTATCCACAAACCCCGTTGCTAATTTAAAGTCAGTATCTCAGAAGACTACCATCCTTCAGCACTGCCAGGTAAGAAGTTGAACTATACACCAATTTATATCTTAAGATAGCTATTCAGATGCATAACTGAATTTACTTCAATTCACATGCCTCAAATTTGTCCCTGCTATGACTTCCAAAAATAAAGTCATGCTAAAGAAAACAGCTGAATCATTCCTAAAAAAAACCCCAAAACAATAAAACAAAAAAAAAAAAAAAAAAAAAAAAAAAAACAAACCACAAACAACCCACCACACTCAGAACAAATCCAAGCATCACTGGGGAGAGATTTTTTTTTTTTTACTTAATTTTTTTTTTAACCCTTTTTATATTCCACCGCACTGAACATCACTATCAACTTTACCTCCTTATATGCAGCATAACTTAATATCAGAATAGCAAATCCTCTCTGAACCGCCAGAACTCAAGGCCAAATCACAAGCTTTTTACCTTCTCAGGTATGCAAAATTTGATACCATGCCTACTATGTGAATACATACATTAAGTTGAGACATGCTGCAAATCTGGGCACGAGTGAACTCAAACACCAGAGTTTATAAGCAGTTTCTCTAACTAGAATAAACTACCTTACAAAGCAAGTATCCACTTGTTATAAAAACCTCTAAGAGTTTGAGCCTGGTCTTAAAAAACCTCATGTTCCTTCCTTTCTAACAAAAATCAAAGTTGAGACATTGAAGTATGTCAGCAACCTGTGTAGCTTTAGTCATCAATAGCTACCTTTTACAGCCTCTTATGTGCCATCTGAAGGCAGAAGAGACTGGCTAGCTCCTCTAGGGATGCTCTAAGTCACAGACTGCATCAGCTTTTCCCCCCTTCTGAATATGAAGGGAGCCAAGGACAATTAGTCAACTTAGCGGGCCAAGTTACGTGCCTAGAAAGAGGAGAAAATGTTAGAGTCTTGATCAAAAGACATGACATGATAAATTAGAGTACCAAAACAGCCACATGACAAAGTAAGAACAATGACAGGATAAATGTAGTTACTGTCTTTTACCAAGACCCTGTTAGTAAACAAGCTTTGTTCCCCCCCCCATGCTGATGTCTTTCTTGTTTGAGCCAGAAGTACAGGGAGAGAAAAGCAGCAACACAAGACCCTCATTAAACAAACATTCTCAAATTACAGAGTGTGCAGGGATACACCCAGCTCTGTTAAAAAAACAGCAAAACAGATTTACTTCAGCACTAGAAAAAGCCCAATTTATTTTATCTCCTCTCTTCAAAAAGACTTAGAAAATGTCATTGTTTAGCCAGCTTATCATAAAACTCAGACAATTTCCCCTGCCATAATGAAATTACAGATTGGTTTACAAAAACATTAAGTGCAGAACTATAAAAGTTCACCATTTTGCATTTAATGAAATGCTACGGCTCCAGTCTTGCAAAGATTTATGCATATACTCAACTTGATACAGGTGAGGCATTCCACTGTGAAGGCTGTTATGCAGAGACAGTAACAGCTGGTATAAGCCAACATTAATTTGAAGCACATAGTTGTTATAATAGTTAGAAGGGAGTTTCATTTGTGTTTAACATCACTTCTTATTAACACAAAATAACTCCTACGTTAAGTTAGATGTTCTGCCAAACTACAGGAATAGCACCTTTTTTATTCATCTTTACTTTCAAGTTTTCTGTCACTGATACACTTGATTCTTATATTCCAACGATAAGCATAAATAGGAGTCAGATGTCTCTCAGCCCTTATTTTCATTACTTATTTCAAAATCCATGTTTTTTCACCTTCAGATCTCAGAGCACTTCACTAAAGTACTTGATGGAACATACAGCAGAAAATTAGAAAGCAAGGAACACAGGGGAAAAAAAAGGGAGGACAAAAAAATCCAACCAAACGTTTTGCTACAACTATTTTTTTCCATGTTTAAGTCAGGTAGTAACATGTTCTGCCTCCTATATTATAGATTTCTGTAATACATTATGGTCAAAGCAAGTCAGTGAAAAATCTTCTAAACATTTTTGCTGTTCATAAATTACTACCTTCAACAGTCATTTGAACAGTCATACCTTCAGAAGCTTCACATTCTGAGCTTAAGTTATAGTATGAACTAGGCTATTTTCCCTAGTTACTTTTACAAAGAAAAAAGGAAGTCAGTTTTCCTCCAAAATTTTCAGTTATCAAGACCTCTTTTTAGTAGATTTTTATGCCTTATAATTCCTGTCACAAGAGCATTTCTGAGTCACTAGACAGAACCACAACAAATTTGAGTATTAATAAAACAAATCCCTTTCTTATATGCAAGAATTTTGAAGGGAAGAATTCTTATGCTGTTGATGCTCCACAGGCATGTGCTAAAAACAAGATTAACTGGAGAAAAGATAAAAACTTTCAGAGTCAGCATTAATCCATAGTCTCTTTTGATACTTACTCCCTTGGTACCAGGTATTGCTTTCCTCAAGCCCAAGTGCTCAGATGAACTACATTATGACTTTTAGTAAGTCTTATTTATCAACGGAAAGACATTAACATGAATAAAAAACAATGAAAACCCTGAGAACTGTAGCAAACACGGGGGAAGAAGGAAACTCCCTGCTCCCTGCCCCCGAACTGTCATTCCATAAATCCCAGGAAACTGGGAATGCTGGTATTTAACCAAACACAAAGAAACAGTGAAATAACTTACCTATAAAAAAAAGAAAAAATCAATTAAAGCCTCAGTTATTTTTTGCATGATGGTATCAAGGTAGGTAATAGTTATATGATGACAGAGTCTACAGAAGCTATTCAGATGCTACACGAATAAAGTTGTGCAGTGCTTTGACATTACTTGACTAGCACATGTATGCCAGAACCTGTGGCCAACACACCACAAACAAATAATGTCATTGTAATTGCCCCTTAGTCATCACGGTTTTCCAGCTTGACAAATAGGTACCCACTCACACCTAAGCCACCTGAGGACTGTGATGCATACTTGAGACTGCTCTGAAACACTTCGGGAGGAATACCAAGATAATCCTATCCATCAAACAAAAATGGGACCACCAAAAAAAAAAGCCCCAAGAAACATCATCAAACAAAACTTAAAAAATCTTCATTTTCAACCTTGAACACATTCAAACATATCTACACAAGTCTCAAGTAAATTTTCAACAGCATCTAAATGACCTATGATATGAATTTGTATTTTTGTGGCATAGGTAACACCTCAATGTTCAAAAGATTTGAAGACAATATTAAGAGAACAAATTGACTATAGCAATCCTGCCCCTACTACTAGATAATACACAACTAATAAATACTGTCCTAACCATAAAAGCATAGTGTTACTTTGATATATGTTCCCTGGAGAGTTGCATCTAATTTTTCCTGAGAATACCACATAAAATTTATTTCTATTGAGAAATAAATCAACCGAAGAGACTGAACTTTCATTCTACAGAGAAGCTGGGTGCTAGTCCCAGCTGGTATTGTTCTCAGCATGCCCGTGGGATAAAGAAATACTGAGAACAATTTTCTACCCGACAGGACACTTTCTTCAACAGCGAAGAGCATTAGCTGTATGCAACCTCGCAAGTCCAATTGAAATCAGTAAGTCCCTTTGCTAAAGTAGCCATACATACCAAAAGTGACCCAAGTTTGTGTTTTCAAGAATGTAGTATATGACCAAGACTACCGATACTATAAGGTTAAATACTCTGGACAAATGTATAACTTCTTTTTTCTATTTAGTACTGTACAAATATAATTAGACAAATCTTAGAGTATAACTTTGGCTGGTGCTCTGTTTTTGTTTGCAAAATGTTCTTGAAATTTCTGAATTGTTTCACTAGGAAGTTAGTTTGTATTTATGTACAGCCACTTCTTATTGTGGTTCTATGCCTCAAGCAGCAATCACATTGTGTTCAAAAAAGAATAGTCTGACAAACACAGGAAGCTTTTACCTGCTTTTAATTTTACATCTATGTAACTGAACAATCCAGCCTACTCTCTCAGAAGCCTGAGTGGCAGCAAGACTAAACATCTCCTAGTCAATCCACTTCTGATTGAAGTCATTTTCTGCACAATAGAAAGAGAAGGTAACTTGAAGAAAACTGGAAAAAGTAACCTATGAAATAAATTACTGAAAAATCTCAACTTTAACACCAGCCACATTACATCTGTGCCTATTCTGAGTCTCCAAGTAATTATATGCAATGAATGACTAATGTATTGGAGGAACATTTATTAATCTGTTTTTCCTTGTTAGCATGTTGTATTATTTATATTATATTGCACTTACAGGCCACAATGCCATTATGGAAATTAGATACAAGTGAAGAGACAGATTTTAAGTTGTTACAGTCAGCACTAAGTAGACCACTACCTTCAGAATAGTCTTAGAAGCTTTCGCATTGCTTGCACAAAAATAAAGAAAGAAATCTAGGAAAACCAGTATAGAGTTGGTGAACTACAAATATACGCTTGCCTTCAACCAAAAACAAGGTCTGGGAAAGTAGAGATGGGGAGGAGGAAGTATTGAAAGGTTCATTGGTTGTCTTATTTCTGAAAAAGGCAAACCTTCTGAACATATTAACCTATATGTTAAAAATTTACTTCATTTGAAGCTGTAAAAATCAGTTTAAATTAGATGAGAATGCCACATCACATGATTTTCCTGTTTATAACTTTAGCGCTCACTTACGCACTTATTGTATTACCTTAGAATTAGCAATGCTCGAAGAAAAGATCGTGTTGTGCCACAGTTATATGCTCTACATAGGCGTTGCATTACTGGTAATCAGCAATCACGATAAATTTATATGGCATTTCAAAAAACCTTTATGCCCTAAAATTTTATTTTTTTTTTTTTTTTAAACTGCAAAGAAGTAACAGTTTTCAAATCAGGCATTTTGGTGCATAAAGTCAAGTGCTGCTAATTAAGAGAATAAGTGATGAATTCCAGCCTCATTCATTGCATTTAACAGGGATTTATTAGATTGAATCTAAAGTTTGAAATAAAGGTTATTCTATTTTGAAAAGCTTCTAACACTTTTACAATAAAAATAATGCTTTCCTGATCATAATAGATTTCAAACTTTCAAAGCATTTTACAAGTATTATGCTGATTTTGCAAATTCAGAAACTATATTAAAGCCAGTTTAAATGACTTTTCAAAGGATACATAAAGAACTAACAGCAGGAGTCTGAAGAAGGTGCGGGTTTCTTAAGACCCAAGCATCATCACTTTTACTACTAGATCTGCATATCTGGGTATAACAGCAGGGAAAACAGGGCTACAAATCAAACAAAATAAAGCCCTCTCTCCTAAATTACTTTCTTTCCTATCAGCCAGAAAAAGCTACAGAGATGGATTCTCCCAGAAATAAAATTTTACTAATAAGTTTCTTCAGCTAAAGTTGTATCTTTCATTAATGAGAGTGAACAGGAAATAATTTTTTATATTTTTTTAAATTAGAAGTGGTGGTTATCCTACTTAAATAATTGGAACCAACAGGACATATGACTGAATGACTTAAAATTATTTGACAAATGTCTTTTACCTTCACTTTTCAATTTGTGTTATCTGTGTTAAATTAGATTAAGTAAAGTGAAATTAGAATGTTTCTATTAAAAACTCAGACCAAACAGGAACACTAGTTTTAATTTATACTTTGACATAAACTAGCATAAACTTGCACATAGACACACACTATGCATTAAGACTGTTTTCTGTTCATCTAGTTTAAGTTTCTTTTAGACTAAACCCAGCTCAAATGCAACTCCATTCAGTTGTCTATAATCAAAGCTTGCAAAGTACATAGACAAAGTTAAAACTGACTTGGTCACCTCAACTCTATTTTGTCCATAGACAAAGCTTATTATAACTTGATAATAAGCCAAACATTATTTTCAACCACAAAAATATTATTTTGGAAGCACAACCTAACAGTTAAAGCATGAGACTGCAAATCCAGACATTTTTTAATAGAAACCAATTTCATCACAGATCACTGAGTGACTCTGGGCAAGTTAATTAACCTCCCTGCAATCTGTGAAATTGGGATAATACCTACCTTGCAGTGAGGCTTAATTCATTAATGCTTATATCCATCTAAGGATCTCGCAGCATTTCACAGTACAGAAATACAAACAAGCTTAGTATTTCAAACAGTACTTTGGAACATAATTCCTATTTGAAAACACACCTCACCGTCAAGTAAAATGTCAATTCGTAAGTAGTATTTGAGTGACTTCAGGTGCACTGCAAATATATTCAATGCCATATAAAAATCTCAAGCAACATAACAAAAAGGCTACATGTTACATGTCTTTTGCTTTAACTACGCACAGAATTAATTATTCCTCTGCATTTATAGAGCTCATCAGATACTCATCAGCTGCAACCACATACATTGCAATTAACTTTGAAGAGTTCCTCAGAGTCTGCCAGTGTACCAGAATTTTTCTCAATTCAGAATCTAGTTCTGACTGCAAAGCTGTAAAGCTCATTTCCACTGTAGGTCCAGTGCAAATATTAAAACATTTCACTGTACCTTATTTTTATATATTATGTAGCCCCCTGATTCTTATCTGCCTTCAAGAAAAGAGTGCAATAGGAAGTAGTTCGTTCCAAGAAGTATGCAGTTAGAGATGAAACCTGAATGGATAAGGTAACTGGCAGTCAATACAAGAGGTTACCAAAGTTATTCAGGAAGAACAGCCATTTTGAGAAGATGCAGCAAGTGTTACGAGGACCAACATTCTTTCTTCCAGCTATCATGGTTGGCAAATTCTTGGCAGCACGCTTGGACTTTGATCACTCAGGTATCTCAAAGGGAAACGGGTTTTATGTCACAAAAAATTCTGCAAAATATAAAACTGAAAAGTAATTCCAAGTCCCCCCCCTCGAACACCCATACATCATTCCTTTTAGCCTTGCTCTCTTTAATTAAAACATCCTCCTCTGCTTCTAAAGTCATTAATGTCTGCACTTATTTTCAGTTTGGTTTGTTCTTTTTATATTCCTAGTAAGAACAATGATTTTTATCTCCTCTATTGCGCAACTACAAGCTGCTGCTGTATAACAGGTTATATTTCAACAACGTTAGTGTTTCACTGAGCCTTCATAATTTCTAACATATTTAAGGTCTATAAGGTCCACTAGGTATGCCTAATTTTTTTGTGCCCTAAACAGTTCCTAATACAAATACCACATGTGGATCATTCAGTGCATTTTTAATAATTCATTTGACATCCTCACCAAAGCTAATTTAATGGAAGACGGTTTCATATAAAGAAGAGAGCATCTAGAATGATTCATTATTTAAATGAAAAAAGATTTTGTTCAAGATTTTCTTTTCAAAAGGAGACTCCATGGGAACTTCATATTTTGGATTCTGTTAAAAGTTTTAATCTCTGATCACAATTCTATCTATCAAAAGTTTCAACAACAAACAACAATAATATTCCTCATGGCAATACTTTGTCACTTGTATATAGACAAGTCTATTAATCAAATTAAAAGCAACAATATTACAATACCATCTCTACAGCTACTGTAGTATGCTTTAAATAAAGCTCCTGAATGTATTCAATCTTGCAGAAAATAGGTATCAAAAACACCCAAACCAGATGCAACACTTCTAGTACAAATAGGAATATTTACATTGTCAACAATCATTAAAATAAACATTGTTAACACCACATCTTTAAGGCTCTAGCTAATGCGTTTCATATAGTTATCCTTTATCCTACAGTGGGCACTCTTTTTCTTAATGCTTTTCAGAAAGTTTCTTCAACATTTTAATCAGCTATGGAATGCAAGTATCCTAATTCAGGGAACACTTTCATGCATTTTTGTGATGTCTTCTAGCAACCATTTTTGTGCTTGTGCTTCAATCACTATGACCAAAGGCCTGAGAAAAGTAACCGAGGACACAAAACCATCAGCAAATTCTTCTAACAACTCACTGATGCCCAACTGCAGGATTTTTACCCAGAAATGGCAGATATACAAATAATTGTTTAACTGTGTGTCAACACCTTCAAGCCCAATCACTAAGACCACAATAGAAAATAAATAAATAAATTACCAAAGAAGCAGCTACTACCTTACTCTAAAATTAAGGAGTATATTTTCTAAAAAGAAATACTAAGAAGCAGCTTGGCTTGACAGACAGGCCCGGTAGGTTTTTGGTCTACTATTTAGTACTGGCAAAGCTCATCTTAGCAATTGTATTTTCTATTTTAAATACACTTCAGTGTTATAGGAAACAGCAGGCGAAACTGCAGAAAAACTGAATGGCTGCAACAATGCTGTTATTTAAATTTAAATTTCTCTCTTTGGCAGTACATACTTAGAACATTATGAAAATAAAAAAACCAATGCTTTTCCATGTATTTGGAAAAGTTTACATGAAATACCATTATAACATAACATGCAGATCATCATATACAACACTGTTCTGCAGTCCCTTCACAATGTCGCAAGCATTCATGACTGAACATACCTTCATAAAGTCTAAGAGGTTAGAACATTTAGGTAAAATTATCAGTCTTGTAAGAGAAGTGCAACCTGTTTTGTTTATTAAATTCTTGTACATGGTCTTCTTCCAAAAGAACATTATGCTTCAAAAACTAATATTTTTATAGAAAGTGTTCACATAATGCATATTAACTATGTTGATGACAAACTTTTTCCCCAAGCTTGGAAATCAACAGAAAATTCTTATAACTCATATACTCAATAAAAATTATCTTTGCTGTTTCTATTCCTGAAGTACCAATTCACAGCCTTTAAGACTTCCCACACATACACACACTGAAAATGACAATACTGTGACACTTAGAAATATAAGCAAAACAATTGCCATTCTTTAGGGCTTGATGACTCCTGTCTCGGCCTACTGAAACATAGCTTACAGGAAACTAATTGTGTTAGTGATTAAGGAACATTAATAAGGAACTTATTCCTCTGTAAGTCAAGAGTTACTGAACACTTAAATACAACAGTGATCGATTATAAATGCATAATAATAATAATAATCTGTCAGCCAAAGACAACTGAACTGCAAAAATACATCATTAAGGCTGTTGGGAGTTTCTACTTCAACTCTCTTCTGTTGGAAAGATTTCCAAGCAAATAAAATACTTGGCCAACTATTTTTCTTTTCCTTGATTTCTTTTCCCCAGTATTAGAAAACTACAAACTTCAGCTGTTTGTTCAAAAGCCAAGTATTTTTGGGACTGTCTCCTAAAAAGCAAAGTTTTTCAACTCAAAGGTGTTAAAATTTAGTTGAAGGTTCAGCAGATAACAAATCAGTAACAAACATGCAAATCCTGTGAATTTGCATACAGGCAGAGAGAGCTCAATAATCTGAAGGGAGTAAGGAATTCCTCAACAAGAGGTAAAGGTAGAAGAATTTTCTGAAAATAGCATTGTTAAAGGAAACTATGATGTTGATACTTTATTTGGGTACTTGTATTTCACCTTCACAAAGTTATTTCAGGAATCATGCACTTTATGTATTTGAAGAGTTATCAATATTAGAATTTGATGTTGCCCTAAACAAAGCATATCTAGTATTTCTTCAGGCACTCCTCTAAACTCTGAACAGCCACCAGTTCAGAGACAACTTTTTAATAGAAGTTACAATAGGATCCCCTGCTCTCAAGAAAAGGCAGAAAGACTATCTCTAGTTCCGTACTAGTATTAAGGCAATTTTTCTTTGCTGAATGAGTTAGTTTTCAGAAAATTTCAGATATAAATCAATGATTTCTTAATCATAAGATAAAGTAAATAGATATGCCCTTTCATTTGAAGGTCAGCGTAGTGGCTTCAAAGCAACTCATACCCTGGTTTAAAAGAGGTATGAGCGGCAACAGGGGACAGTACAGTATATATAAATTCTGAAGCAAAGCAAAAAAGGGAAAAAAGGAAAAAAAAAAAAAAAAGCCTGATGTTTATTTGCTTGTCAGTACTTTGAATGCTCTTCCTTGTTAGCTTCATAGCAGTCCTATTGCTTATGTTTCCAAACAGAGGTTTCAGCATACTTTTATATTCACTCAGTTCTCCAAACACTCTGAATGTTTGATTTCTAGATACAGCTTCCAATGTTCAGTCACTACATCTCCACTGAATAATGGTTGGTTTTAGACTTCAACATCGGGAACTTTTTGCGTTTAAGCATTTGCACAAGTTTTATTTGAAATGCCAGTAGGGGGTTAAGGTAGGATTAGAAGGCCCATTCAACAAAGAAAATACAATTTATATTCTTAGAGCTTATGATTACAATAGAATCCTAATAACTGAGCATACGACTTCATTTTTACAAAGTAAAAGCTATCACTTTTATCCAGTTAGACTCTTCCAAAACGGTTTTATCACAACTTCTTGTAATATAGTCCAACTTTCTCCCTGCTTGCCAGTCTCAGTCTTGCTTTTACACTTAATAGCCAATTAAATCTGCCTGTGTTCTCCTCTGCTCCACTGGACTACTCATTCCTATCCCAATTATAAAGCAACTGAACACCCAACAAAACAATTGCAGCAGTTACATAGAACTAATTTTTATGAAGAACTGCCATTCTTTAAGAGTTCAGAAGCATGTCAAACTGGAGAAAAGAGTTGGTGAATTTTTATTTTCATATTGCTTTTGAAGAAAAAGAAATTAAGGAAACTTCTTTGAAAAATTAAGGAGCCAATTGAACTGCAAAACTAAGAACAAATCTTTGACCACTAGGTCAGATTTCTATTAACTAGTTATCAGTTTATTAACCCATAACAACTAATAGTCACACTATTTGTGAAAAAGCCTGATTTCCAAAGGTTAAGTAAATGTTTCCAATTAACCATTAATTATTGCAAAGCCACCTTGTACCTCATGATGATTTGAAAGAAAGCACAATCCCAGTGACCTGAACTAGGTGCAGACAACTGATGTGGAAAAACCATTCAAGTAACTAGTAAGTTAGAACTTTCAAGAAATACCGGGCAATAGAAATTACTTCTGTTGGTGCTAACTGCTCTGGACAATACAGAAATGTTCTTTTTATCTCTAAGACCTCTTCTGTGCTGCTCAGTATGCTTGGAATACCCTTCCAAATTCTGTTTATCAAATCTCTACCTCCTTCAAGCAATTGCAGACCAAAATGTTTCTGAAACACAGCTTTCATGAAGATGAGCAAACATTGGCTTGGGAAGCACCTTCATGACATCCATGTAGCTCATACAGGTAACTGCGTGGCACTGAACTGCATCACTTTTTACTCTTTTCCCTCCAGCTATACATTCGAACCCCAAATCCATCAAAAGGCCAAATCCTTTGGGCTCAAACAGATTGTTTTCCATGGCATCTTATACGTGAGTTAAGACGATAATTATAGAAGGTATGAGGAGCAACTAACTACTCATTTTGATAACAACTTGATGGAACTCTGGTATCAAGTTAGGACAGTTGCATTATAAAACCAATTGATCAGTATCATACTATTTCTTAGGTGATCCTAAAAGTAATTTTCCTTAAAATTGAGTAATATACCTATTAAAGACTTTAGACTCATAATTGTAATAACTTCTTTCATTTTCACTGTACTCTATGACTTTCTTGTACTCTAGACCAACATGTAAACATCTCTCAGTATAAAAAGTAAGATTTAAAACTCCAAAACCTGTTAACACAAGTAAACAAAGCATATGTTTAGCTATGAAAAAAATTACTCTGCTAGAATTACCTTGCTGAAATAAGTAAAAACATAACAAAAAAGTGGATTTTGACATTTCATATTTTGTTGAATACCACTACTGCACAGGCAATCACTGTCTCTTACATATAAATTAACATCCTACCATCTGTCAAGTGTTCAGATAATCACAGGGTTTAATGCACAATATGGTTATTAGAATGTGACCTGACAAAAAGAAAAAGAACACAACCTAATTTGGACTATGAAATCTATGATCTCACTTGCAAATGACAGTTTGACAAGCTATTATTCTGCATTTTGGCTTCTACAGTAAAAGCAATTTTACGCATACATAATTCTATTAGTCATACAGCCAACTGCCTGTGGAAGATTACTTCAAACTATAAAATTTGCTTGGTCATTCAAGATTTTGAACTTACGCAAATATTTGCACCATGAATAGGAATTTAATGATCTGTGTATACACACCTAGGAATAAACCACAAGTCACTACGCAAAATAATCCTCTGTGATGCTACCATTAACTATAACTACGGACTTCCCATGTCGATTTTCAAGAAAGCATGCAAGAAGTCATTAAACCCATTAATTGCCTATATATCAACCAACATCAGCTGTTTCAGAAGTATAGTGCACAGGACAGTTCTGTACGTAATCTGTTTCACATGCAACTGTGTCATCTGCTAATAAGCACCATTAATAATTACTTTTATTCATAATATTACTAACTTAATATCTTTATGATGTATTCCACTTGCAATACGTTGGTTTTGCCAAGGTAAACACTATTGACAGTTGTCTCTACTCAAGACTACTAAAAAAATCCTATTACTCTCTACTAACAGAAAACTGTATCTGGCAAGCCTCATGTGCCCATGGCTCCCACATTTTTCAATTACTCGACTGCATTCTTAATGCTCCAATAAAACATATTTCCAAAGGATATACTCTAACGATCACTTCAAAGTGTAAAATACATGCTTGGGAAAGGTGACATTATGTCTTCAGGAAAAAACAAACAAACAAACCATTCTAAGAAGGTGACACAACAAAAACAAACCGCCACAACAACAACGAGAGTTCAACAGTTTTATTACCTGCAGAACTTCGGCAGGATAATAACTACATTATAAGTAAAACTAACAAATAAGGTAAATTCTATTTCTTTATATTTGCCTTCACTCAGCCTCTACAGTTTTAACTTACATATTTTCTTTAGTCAGGAAAAATTATGTGTTTTCCTGTCCTGTTGGCTCAATACACTTGCGTATCAGTGCACAGAAGGCTCTGCAGTAGAGAATCATGAGATCAGCTTGGCACTATCAAACCCATAGAAATGAAATTTAAGAACAATGTGATAGATTTTTCAAGTTTTAGTGACACTACACAAGAACTTGCCTCAATAATAAAGCATCGTGGTCTTGCCTTCTTGCCAGAAGGCAAGAAAAATCAGATCGTGGTTTATGCAAGGCCTGTCAGCGTTTCAAAATGTAGTACTACTTCCAGCTACACAAAACAGCTCTTTGCACACAGGTCTGCAATTCTGATTACCAGTTTCTACCAAAAGGGAAATAAGAATAAACAAGAACAAACCACCAGGAAGGAACATTTAGACTACCTTGTTCAGGTTCAGTTTTACACGTAGCAAAAGATTTTCCCTATTAAATGCCAGAAAATATCAGTTGTACAAGATAAACATCAGAAAGTACCACTTTCCAAAGCACATGCGTGACCTACAAGCCTTATCCTTGTTTTGAAAGATCACACAATCTAATTACCGCAGGTCACAAAACTCAAATGTCTAATAATGCAGACAGTGGGATTTATAAGACATGCTTAGCTGAATCATCCGAACCTGTCATTGCTTTGTGAAACTGGTTCCTATGTACTCATGAGCCTCTAAGATTTTCTTCATGGGGAAGTTACTATGATAAACAAAGGTAAGAATCATCATGATACAATCTCCTAATTCTTTGGATGTCTCTTAGTGTGTAGTAAGTGTGAGGTAGTGCAAACAAAAGCATCTTATGTTAGTGTGCTCTACAAATCTTTACCTGGGGAATGACTACAGCGTAACTACCAAGCAGTAAATTCAGTCTCTCTTATTGTTCATTGAATTAACGAGGTAAAAAAGTGTTAATCTTATTGAAAGTCAAGCCTCTCCCAAAACAGGAATTTAGGCACTTCAGTCAGTTGGGTATATCTGAAAAATTTACTCTTAAGTTAAACCATTTGGAACATTATTCCTCCCTAGCAATAACTGACAACTCTAACCAACTTCATGCTTTAACTAGAAAATACTGCACATCAAATCCCAGATTATGAAAGTTAGAGAATTATATGGAATTGTATTTGCCTAGTTACAGTTATTAGTAACTGTTTGACTCTTCAGGGCAGACTTGCATTGAGACTAACATTGAGGTTAACCTTCTATGATGGCTGCTAATTGCTAGCTGCTCAAGTGACTGAAAGCAGATATACATGACCACAGCTGCTAAATCCCACCTGATTAGCTTTACTGCTGTACATGACACTTTGAACAGAATGTAGTTGGTCAGCCTTAAATAACCATGCACATGATGATTTTCAGTTGCAGTCTTTGGTAGGAAGCTATGAAAATATCTACAATCCCAACAGGACATTATAGAGACTCCACGTCTCACTTCAGACAAAATCCTTCTGGAATAAAGCCTCTGTTGCACTTTTATAATTTACAGCTTGTGCTGGCAGAAGTAGGGCTGGGGAGCAGAGTAAGACTTCTGGGTCGAAGCCTGCCTGACTGGTGAAAGGAAAAGCTTCCCACAGATGGCATAGCTTTCAGGTGAAGGAATAGCAGCAGCAAGGCTCACCAAAGATTATTTACAGCAGACAGGTAGTTTTGGCTGGGTCTGGAAGAGTCAATTCTACTGCCCTGCAAGAAACCTCCTCCAGCATCACCCTCAGACCAGATACTTAAAGAAAGCATCATCCTGGGACAGGCTGCACACTCCAGGAGGGACTGGCATGATACCAGAATGTACAGCACAGATACAAAAAGAATAATACTTCCCAGCATTTTCTGCTTGGACCTGGCAAGAATCTCTATATGCTAAACAAATCACCTATTCTTTTCTGTTTAGAGGCAGCACACAAACTCATTCTTCGTTTTGGGGCTTGGGTTGTTTTGTCACCACTAGAGTTCTGCAGATAAAGTTCTAAGGATGAAGTTTAGGTATTTAAAAATCCTTTTCTTGTAATCATACATCCCAGTGAAGATATAGTAAAAACGAAAGGGAAGGAAGAAAGAGTGTATCAAAGCACATCAAAAGCTACTATTTTCAGGATTCGTATGCTGAATCCTGCAAACAAAGCTAAGAAAAGGTTATAAGCTTCTAGGATACTCAATTTTACAGACTTTGGTTTCCAAAACAAAATACATTTAAAAGACACTGTGTATACATAGGTCTGCCACTTTTACTTTTTTCCTAAGCAACTGACACATCAAGATGCATTTCATTTACCCATGGAAAGGTTTCATTTTAAAGATTCAGTACCTCATCTTTTAATTTTCTTTTGTTCAGAGAAAAGAGTTTTCGCAGGAACTTGATCAAGTTTTTGTGTTTTCAGGTCAATTTGCAAGTTCTTTGGCCTATACTATTCAACAGGGCATTTATATTATTATGATTCACCCATCTCACCTGTCCCATATTCTCTCATGGGAGCATGAAATTGAACACATTAATATCAGAATAATTAAATAATCAGAAAGACAATGTATATTTTGTTACTGAAACATTTAAAGTAATTTCTCACTAGGCCAAGGTCAGGGGAAGATGAAGACTAATGTCTGACTATCCCAAATCAGCCAAAATACAAGAATAGCAGCTGACCTAAAGTAGTATATTATAACTACCAAAACAAGTGGCAATGAGAACACCTTTGTACACTGGGTAGGGAAAATACTGTAGGTGAAAGGAAAACACTTTAAAAAGAGTACCTTTGGTAATCAAAGGAGCTTCATACTTCTTTTCAATATTCAACAAATCACATTTGCTCCTCTGTAATAATTTCATCCCTAACAAGATCAGAGGAAATGATTTATTCCACCCCCAGTCTTCCTACATTTGTACGTCATCCTATGGGACACTGACTTTCTGAATTGCTTTTGGCCATCTGATATTACATTACTGCAGCCTTCTGCAGAAAGAGGGAGGAAAGAAAAAAGAAAAATCAAAATAATTACATTAATTCTGGGAATCAAAGTTTATTGACTTTCCCTTGAGCTATAATACCAAAAAGCCGGTTACAGAAGTTGTCAACTTATTTGATGATACCACCAACTCCTCCCTGAACTCATCAAAATATCTTCTGAAAACATTCTCAAAAAAGTTTTTGATTTACAGTAATACATTTTAACTCTAGTTCATCTCAATGCTGAAGATTACTTCATCTGCCTCTGTTCCTTTACCTGTTTGTGCCTACCAAAACACTAAAAAACATTGTCATTGTAATGAAAAAACCCTTGAAGGGTGCTCTGAATTGTTGCTTTCCCAAACGAACCAGCATCTCATTTTCACATCCCAAGTATGTCCTACTTATTCTACAAAACCTAGGAAAAGCTTTTATTAGAATACAGGTCTAATAAAAGTAAACATCTCATATCCACGTGGTAGCTTGCTCTGAGAGCTTAAGTTCATAACAAGGTATTCTGCAGTATGAATGCTCCAGTGGACAGAGTTTCCATAGATACTTATCCTTTTTTCACTCACACCGACCCCTACCAAGCAAAGAGGGCTACCTATACATGTATGTGTTCCAAAAGTTCTCTTTGAAATTGCTTACACTTCTTCCCCTGATGTCCTCCTTTGGAGACCAGATTTCCTCTCCCAACACTTTTTTCCTAGACCAATAGTGTCAAAAGCACCTTTTTCCTTCCCTCCCTTTTTTAAAATGACATTAAGGTATAATGTGTATTTGTGGGAAGTGGATAACAGTTAATTAGACAGCTGACAATGAGGAAAAAATGGCCAGAGCTACTTTTTCCTTAAATGTCAGCAGTGCAACAGAAGATACCACCTCTAACAAAAGATTTGTCCTTGGATCATTTACAATACACCTTATTTAAAACATATGGAAAAAGTACAGTAAACAGATTCACAAGATAACACTGTTGTCAAGTTTTCTGAATACTAATAAAACCAAGAAGTACTTAATTGAAAGAAGTTATAGCTAATCACTTTCTCTTTAAATATAACTGTGAGCATGCTATGGAGTGTTTACAGTAAACCTCTCCCTCCTAAAAAGGCTCGCACTAAGAACTCATTATTTTTAAATCTAAACAACATAACCTCTTCTGAACAACACGAATTAGAAAACCCATAAAATTTAATGCATAAAATATAGTGCATAAAATATAATGTTAATCACAGTTTCAGATAAAGGAAATATGGAACTTCTAAAGAAGGGAAGGAGTGAAATCCTTCAGCAAGACCTCCATTAATAAATCTGTTTCTTTAACTTACTTATATGGGACAAATCAAGTTTGTTAGTTTCGTTATCTGGTGATTGAACAAAGGGATTTATGCCAGAATACTCTTGCCAACATATGATACCTGCACATCTGTAACTTAATCTAACATGTTATAGTAGCAATAGATAGACCCTTTGATGTTATATAGTGAATAGACCCTTTGATACTTATCCACAGTCAATCACTCTGCAACGGGAAACTGCTTTGAAAGTTTGGCTTGAACATAAGATTATTCAACAAAACTGTTCAAACAAGCTATCAAGACATGACAGATCAGAAGAAATAGCTTTCCATAAAGAAAGACACAGTACGTTTCTTACTTTTCGCAAGGTGATTTGTTCTGCAACAGTAGAAGGGACAACATCAGACAGAACCAACAACCCGGTCAACTGAATTGGTGTCAGAGCTTTCCCACTACAAGTAGAATCTCTTCCATTTAAGCATCTATCAGTCCTACAAGAAAAAGTTGAGATATATCCAGGGAGCAATACTCATGTTAAATAGGACCGAACTTCTATACATTTCCAAAGCGTAATCTGGTTTGCTTAATTAAATTAGCTTTTGCCATGTAGGGGAAAACAAAAAAACCTTGAAGTTTCTAAGTTAGGAGAGGCAAAAAAGGCATTATAATACTCTCCAGTCAATTTAGAATGGTGTATTAACCACTAAACTTTTATTCTTGCAATTAGTCTTTAAATACATAAGAAATAGGCAAGTCCTTTTTAGGACCATTCAGTGTTGTCCAGGCTTGGAAATGAGCAAAGATTTTCCTGGAAGAAATCTAGTTTGTAAAACTACTTAAACATGAGGAGCAGCAGACATTTGTGTTACTACAGCATTACCTAGAGGAAAATACTAAAATAAATGTTTCTAAAATACTGACTTAAATAGCATAAAACATATTAATAGGTTCAGACTACTATTATCTTACTCAACATCTCATTTTTACAATAATAAAAATAAGCAGGTTTACCTACCCTGCAGGTTAACAGGTTTACCTATATTTTAAATCATGCTTGTGAATTACAGTAAGAATTTATGCTCTCTCATGCAGAGTACAGAACACTGACATTGGGAAAAAGAAGAATCAATTAGCTACCACAGCTTCTTAGTTCTAACCATTAGTAACAACATTTGAGAGGCAAAAACGACTACGACCTTTCATAACAAGCACATGGCAAAAAGCCATCTTCGCCTTGTAGCACTGAACCCAAGTTTGAGTTTCTCTGCAGCGAAGCCACTCCTGAACACTCAGCCTCACTGAAACCACTCAGCTCAGCTTACCTGAGATAGGTTCTCTGGGCAGGGAAGGACAGCTATCAGACACCGTCTTCCAGGAGAGCACCTGGAACAAACGGTTTAGTTTCTACCTTTGTTGCTCATGTCATTCCATTGAGAAGATTAGCAGAGATTCCAAGAAACTCTTTTTTCATTTGAAAATGCAGATGGAGGACAATAGTTTGAGCGACAAAAATGTGGTGTGGGTTTAAAGATGGTCAATGGTATAATGTTCAACAAGGCCAAGTGCCGGGTCCTGCACTTGGGTCACAACAACCCCATGCAGCACTACAGGCTTGTGGAAGAGTGGCTGGAAAGCTGCCCAGCAGAAAGGACCTGGGGGTGTTGGTTGACAGTCGGCTGAATATGAGCCAGCAGTGTGCCCAGGTGGCCAAGAAGGCCAACAGCATCCTGGCTTGTATCAGGAATAGTGTGGCCAGCAGGACTAGGGAAGTGATCATCCCCCTCAGCACTGGTGAGGCCCCGCCTCGAATGCTCTGTTCAGTTTTGGGCCCCTCACTCCAAGAAAGACATTGAGGTGCTGGAGCATATCCAGAGAAGGGCAACAAAGCTGGTGAGGGGTCTAGAGAAAAAGTCTTATGATGAGCAGCTGAGGAAACTCTGATTGTTTAGCCTGGAGAAAAGGAGGCTGAGGAGAGACCTTGTCGCTCTCTACAACTGTCTGAAAGGAGGCTATAGCGAGGTGGAGGTTGGTCTCTTCTCCCAAGTGACAAGCAATGGACAAGAGGAAATGGCCTCAAGTTGGGCCAGGGGAGATTTAGGATGGATATTAGGAAAAAATTTTTCATCGAAAGAGTTATCAAACATTGGAACAGGCTGCCCAGGGAAGTGGTGAAGTCACCGTCCCTGGAGGTATCTAAAAGATGGGTAGACATGGTGCTGAGGGACATGGTTTAGTGGTGGGTTTTGGCAGTGTTAGGTCAATGGTTAGACTTCATCTTAAAGGTCTCTTCCAACCTAGGTGATTCTGTGATAATCAGAAGCTTCCTGAAAATTGTTTATTAAAGAGTAATTTTCTAGAGTTGGACTACTGTGGAACTCTTTAGTAGTCACTGAAATATTTAGTGATAGCAAAATACTGCAACTTTTATTTGAATTGCTATAAATTTCTATTCTTAAATCTGAAACACTAACATACAGTACTGCATTTTCAGTAGTATGATTATTTAGATATTAAACTTTATCATCGTACAAAAATGGCATTATACATCTAGCATGGATAAGCAGGAATAACACCTAAGCTACGTAGCAATAATGAAAATTACAACTTCTAGATATAAATGGGAACTCATATTGAATCAAGCCAGCTTTTTAAGGTGACAGTATGTGGTATAAAAGACAAAATTAGACTCTTTATTTAATTTCTACTAAGAGTTCAAAACTTCAATTTCAGAAGTGCTTGATAAAGAATGTCTTTTTTTGAAAACTGATTTGCATTAACCTTTTGAGAGTCTTCCTAATTGAATTAGTTTAAAGGCTGGCTAACACCTGCAGTGACATGTACTATCCCTGTTTCTATTCCTAACAAAATTCCCTTGCCAGGGTGCTGACATATTTCAGTGGCTTTTCCTTCAGAAGTACTTTCAATAAAACAATAAATATATGCCAGAGGTTATACAGCCAATGGTGGGGTTTGCTTATTTTGGGTTTTTATCTTTTAATTTATTTCTTTCAAAGTATAGTTGAAGAAAATAAGACCCTCCTAAAAAGAAAAGTTTATTTTCTCATACTTAATGACAAATGATGGCCCTGCCATGCCCAGGCTTTTGAGTCCAGCTTTGGGTCTGCTTCTGCTCAAAAGACAGCTGAATGGTTTCAAACATTGCTTTGTCTTTACCCTGAGGGTGCATGAAATGGAGGGGGCTTGAACGTGTCAAGTCTTCCTGCTAAGTATTCAAAGCTCTTTGCTAAATCTTCCTGGTGAATTCAATTCTCTGCAACTGAGTTTGAGTACCTTTAAATAAGCAATTTCCTAATAACATCTTTCAGCCTTGCTGCTCTCACGCAGAAGCGTGATAGTTACCTTTTTAAAAGTAAAGCGTACCGCAGTTTCCATTAGATGAAGCTTGACAATGCAGGTTTCATTAGTGGACAATTTTAATGCATATAAAAAAAATAAACTACTACTATGTGATTTCTTCAACTACCTTATTAAATACAAACCATTCCTTTACAAAATATTCAATATGCTAGTGCAAAGAGCATACTGTTTTGCAGTGTCAAGCAACACATACTTACTCAGACCAAGTTTTTTTGTTACTGATCTTCTAGTGTTAAAAAAGTTAAGCCAAAAGCTTTAATTGAATTATTAAAGTTTAATCTCTTACCAACTACGATTAAGTGGAATCCCTTTAACTGTAATCTGAACATCTTTTTGCCGTTTCTGCCCAGAAGCTACAGCTTCAAGAGACACAGTATAGAGAGAATTCTGTTGCACATTATACTTTTACCAAGAAAATTAAGCATAACATCAAGCATAATGCATTTTTCATGTTTAGCTCAGTGAACAAGCTTTTCTCCCAAGACCGAGAAGTTAGCCTTTGACAAAAGCAACCCAGGGCAAAAGGATTATGGGAACATATTTTGGCATTACCAATGGGTTTTAAAGGAATCTAATTAGGTAGCCACACACTATGTTTTGTGAGAAAACTAGCAACCTAATAACCAGATTGTCATTGGAAAGAAAATGAAAAATGCATGTTAGCAGTGAAATACTAGATTTTTTTCTGCCATCTGCACATCCTATAAATTCCTGTCGATATCTCATTGGGCTGATAGACTGTCTACTGAGATGCTTTCTAAATGGCTTTGATTTTTAAGAATTTATAACATTTGGAAAACTATTTTAACTTAAGAATAACCTGCCCAGTTTCAGGCTTGGAACTACAATGAGAGGCATTCAGTTTTAAGCACCACCTTCCAAAAGAGAAGGATTCAACACCCATTAGATGCAGAATCTCAACGTTACTACAAAGTCATTTTGTGTTACATTTATGATGAAATAAAGTAAGACTCACTAATAAGACACAAGATATTAGTTACTCTCACTTAAAACTTGAGGAACATATTACTTAAATTCTGTTTGGAGATTAACTAACTTGGTTACAGGTAGTAGTTTACAACACCACTAAACAACCTTCAGGAAAGTAAACAATGCATTTCCCACAATTACAGCTTATGAAGGTTAATTGCTTTGTTTCACTTAGAAAAAACCACTTTCAATATTTCCATGTTAACCAAGAAATATTGGTATAACGATGGAACACTAATCCTGACACAGCTGCATTTTTAATATCATCTGAACCTGCTAGATCAGAAATAAGTGTTATGCAACCTGAATCTTGGTACAAATTCACATTTCAGGTTGTATGGAGCCATTGTATTTTAGTCCTATCATGATATACAGAATTTTAAGACCATATGAGGCAGTCACCTGGAAAACAGATTGCCACTGCTGTTATCTCATTCTCCACCCATACTTAAATTCTAACATAAATTTGGCAACTAGTATGTTGAAAATCTTTGATGTTAAAAATCAATGTGGTGAAGTCTGAAAGGTATAATCCTAAATTTCAAGGTGTAAAACACATTAATCTTCAGAAGTTTGAAGGACGATGCCTGCTAAGCTCATGCAGTAAATACACTGACAAAGATGATCAGTTGAGAAACCAGAAAATCCTTCCAAGCACTGTTTCTGTGCCAACATTCAGAAATAAGAACTCTTCCATGTAAAGGGACAAAAACCACTGGCTCTTGTGGAAACACCTTTTTTCCTTTTTTGGATTCACACTACAAATTTAAAATCCCCATAGTATATGCAAAATATAAAGGAAATATTTGTGAAAACACTACATACAGCTATATTCTATTCTTGGTAAACAACCTTCTCCTCTTCAATAAAGGAACAATGCGCATGATATTACTATTGTCCTTGACAAAAGCATGGCACATCTTGACTGATGCCTCAATAATATTTTTCCATACTATCTAAAACTGAGGAAGCAACTCAGAACTCACCAGTCCTCATCTGTGAATAAGGAATTAAAAATTACCATGTGACTGCAATATCACTCTGGCTGTATATGAAGTATTTAAGACAACAGGATGTAAGAAAACCATTATAGAATGTAATAATGGGAAAAATTACTTCATTCAGCTATTCAACTTCTGCATACAAAAAGATGCAGTATCAACACATGCACTGAACTTTACCCACTACTACTTCACTTTTAATTACTTTCTCAACAATTCATCTTACTGATGGCCAAGAAAAGCATGCACTGCAAATGGACATGTTCTTAAAATGATGCAGTGATTTAACTTACTGTAGCACTCTGACAAAGTGGCTGTTGCAAATAGTTTGTTTTGAGCCACAAAGATATGACAAAAACTTGATGACAGAAACACAGCATGAAGTCCTTTTTTTTTTTTTT